>VWZV01005814.1:23030-229286 GCA_013397155.1 Irena cyanogastra
CGCGTTCGCGGCTCATCGGCACCCGCGGGCCGGGCTCACCCACGGGAGGCGCCGGCCCGCGTCCCCCGGGGCTCTCCAGCGGCCCGGGCACGCCACGGATCACAGGGTCATTAAGGCTGGAAAGGAACTTCTGAGATCATCGAGTCCAGTCTGTGACCGATAGCCACGCTGTCCGCCAGACCATGGCACTGAGTGCCACGGCCTTCCTGAATCGAGGGAACCAGAACTGGACACAGCACCGGAGGTGTGGCCTCACCTGTGCCCAGTACAGAGGCTTAATCATTGTCCTGGTCCTGCTGGCCACGCTATTGCTAACACTAGCCGGGTGCCACTGGCCTTCTTGGCCACGTGGGCACACCTGGCTCACGTTCAGCCTCTGCTGACCAGCACCCCACGTCCTTTTCCTCCGGGCAGCTTTCCAGACTCTCCTTCCCCAGCCTGGGGCTGCAGGGGCTTGTTGTGACCCAAGTGCAGGACCCAGCAGGTGGCCTTGTTGAACCTCACACCACTCGGTCCTTCCGTCCCGCCTGTCCAGATCCCCCTGCAGAGCCTCCCTGCCCTCCAGCAGATCAATCCTCCCTCCCAACTCGGAGTCACTCCCTGGAGCCTCCAGCCCCGGCGGCACCACAGCAGGGCCGGCTGCGGCTCCCCACAACCCGGTATTGTCCTGGTGTTGTCGCGGTGTTGTTCCATTGTTATCCCAGTATTGTCCCGGCGTTATCCCGGTGTTGTCCCACTGTTATCCCAGTATTGTCCCGGCGTTATCCCGGTGTTGTCCCGAGGCCGCTCCGGGCGGGGCCAGGGGCGGAGCCTGACCCAACCACGCCCCGATCACGCCCCCGAACCCACCTACCCAAGCGGAATGGGCGTGGCCACAACGGGGGCGTGGCCATAGCGCGTCCCTTCCCGCCCTCACGCCCTCCCCGCAAGCCCGCACGACGCCGCTGTCGCCGCTGTCGCGATGTGGCGCAGCGCCGGCCTCGCTGGCGACGCGCAGGTATCGCGGGCGGCCCGGGGGCGCTCGGGGCTGGCTCTGAGGCCGGGCCCGGCCTGGGGGTCCATGCGGGCGTGGGTGCCCCGAGGAGCAGAAGGAGCGGCGGGTGTGTGGTGGTCCTGGGCCTTATGGGGCGCTGAGGGGGCGATGGCGGGGCCGCAGGTAGAGAGGAGCGGGGTGTGCGCTGTAGAGCGGTGCCAGAGGCACCCTGGGCTGGTGGGGAGTGAGTGGGGAAAGGGCTGACAGAGATTCCTTGCTGGGGACTCATCTCCAGCTGGGAGCTCTGCCCTGTTCGGCCGCCCCGCCTGCCAGGGAAGGGGGGTTCCCTTCACTGGGCTCACAGCAGGCAGGACACGAGCTCAGGTGCATAACTGGGTGACTTGACCCCTGTGAAAGAACTCGGTGAAGTCAAATTTCCCACTTCGAGGCACCTGCTGTTACTGTAAGGACTGGACAGAAAACTCCTCCTTTGTCTGTATTTACCTTTAACATACTCTTGTAGTGCAGAGAGATGTGGAGAAGCTGCTTAAACAGAGAAAATAAAACTTGGCTGCTGTAACTGCTGCGCTGCAAAGACCTGTGCTTACAGTGGGAACTACAAATGAGAATTTTCTCCTTACTGCGTATTTCATATCTCAACACCAGTGACTGACAGCGTGTTTTATTTGACTTTAGCTTCTGCTAGTGAACAGAGCTGTTTTTATGTACCAAACTGTGCTCCTTAAGTCTGAGCAATACTGAATTCTCTCTGTTGCTCATGGTTGCTGACACACAGAAGGCATTCCTCTAAAGACTCCACTTCCCATGTGTTTGCTCCATGCTTTCTTGAGACCTAGATGAGTGGAATTTTTCTAGAGTCACACTATGTGGTGCTACTTGGTCTTATGAACCTTGCCATAAGCACTTCCTAGATGCAACTTAGAGCTTACAGTTCAAGTTAAAGCAAAATCTTTCTTCTGTACGTTCATTACATCTCTGAACCTGCAGAGGTGGGACTGACTTGTCCCAAAACTCTCCAGATTTGAAAGACAGCTGGGAAAGAAATAGAGTAGGAAGCAAAACTGAAAGGAAATGTTCAATCTGAGGAAGTAGGGAAGCAGAAAGAATTGTAGGGAATGGTTGGAGAAGATGACTTTGATTTGTCTGCTCTTGAGAGGACTGCGGGGATGGCACATTTTGAACCTGTATGAGATGAGATTTTGGGTTGTTAGCCTCTTCCTTCTGGAATAAGATGTGATACATAAAGCATCTTGTTTTGTCAGCACTGTTCTCAGTGCAGTGCAGAGCAGTACTAAGATATAATTTTGCTTTCTGAAAGCATGTTAAGTGATTGATGTTTTAGTCAAAACATGTTAAAAAGTTCTTTTTGTTGGTGTGTGTATCAGCCTTTTTAATGTCCAGCAGAGTGCACATGTATGTACGTCAGAAATTTGACTTCATGGGGTTTTTTTTGTACAGAAATTGCTCTGTAATTTTAAAATTAACACACATTTTGCTAGAATATTGAATGAAAATTATTCTATAGCTATAGTTTGGCAGGAGAGGAAGCTAGTAAGCATTTCTGTCTTACCTTGGGATTAAATTATTTACAAGATGGGGTTGCAGATGGCTGCAAATAATTTTTGCTCTTCACAAAAGATAAATTGGTTTGAAAACTGTGCAGTTTCCTCTAAAAGAGTTGTTTTAATTTAGGACTGAGGATCTTGCAAATGTTTGAATTAATTAAAAAGCTGAGTAATCGTATCCTTTACAACAGTCATGAAACAACAGCTTGGTGTATGCTGCTCACATTTTAAAGTGTGAGTGTTAATTTTTGCAGCATTCTCAGATGCCTTGCACACATTTTGGGTGAAGAAACAAATGCAGAGAGATAATACCACTTACTTAAGGCCACAGTGGCAAAAATTAAAATTACAGTCAAAGGGTCAATCTCAGAGACTCTGGGGTTTGATTGCTGGATAGTTCTCTTTAAAAAGTTACAAATTGCTGAAATGATGTCATAGAGAGGAATATTTTTGTCCAAGAAAAGAAATTGAAGCAGAAAAGCACTACAGGACTGTAACGATGTCTCTGGTTGGTTGTTGGTTTGTTTGTTTTTGTTTTGCTTTGTTGTTTTATTTCAGAAGGCTGAGACCAAAGAAGAATTCGTAAAAGTTAGAAGGAGGGATTTGGAAAGGCTGACAACTGAAGTTATGCAACTGCGGGATTTCTTACCCAAAATAGTAAATGGAGATATCTTGGGGACATTCCAGAAGCTGGATGCTATTGAATCAAGTGAGTAGCACCATCTTACAAGCTCTTGCAGTTTCTGCCAGAACTGCTTAGAACAAACTGTTGTGCTCCAGAAATAGTTGTAGAGTTTGTGGAGCTATTCCAGATTCAACTGTGTTGTTCAGTGACTGCTTCAGTAAATTAATGTGTTTGCAGTGAAGAAAATTACAGGCTGTCTTAGGAATAATCAGACATGTCAAATTAATCTTTAAAAATATTTTACTGTGGATAAAAACATGTATAGTTCAGGCAGTAAGGGAAGCTGTGTGAGGAACAAAAAGTGTTTTCACTTTGAGAAAAGGCAAAAACATTTTGTTTTTCAAAAGGTCACTTCCACAGAAAAAAAAAAACACCAACAAAATAATGGTAAATACCAGTGGGTAAAAATCTGAAGGAAGAGTGAGTTACTCTTGTATTTGGCCTGTCTTGTTTTTTAGCTTGTATGCTTTACTAATTAAAAAAAAAAGATTCTGTAATAAAAGTTTTTTTATTGCTGTCCCTAAAGTCCGTTTTTTTCTATGTTGGGTTTCTCTATGCATTATCTTTTTCAAAAATAACCCCATTCCCAACATGCTATCAGGGCTAAATAGGAGTCAGCTCCATCCCTAGTCTGTAGCTGACCTGCAGCTGTACAATTTACCTGAGTTTGGGTTTGCCTGAAAACACATGGAACAAGCACTGAGACAGATTGCAGAGAGTGTGTCTCTTCTAGAATAAAAAGTGATAAATGGAAAATTGATTTGCAACAGCTAGCTAAGGAAAAACAACACAGGGCCTAAAGGCTGGTGTCTGACAATGTAATATATTGGGGCAGAGCTGCCAGCTGCCTCAGTGATCCCCTCTTTGGGAAGATTCTTCCATGTCACAAGCAGTGGATAGGATCTGGAGGTGTTCACTGTTGCAAGGCACCAGGAATTGTTTACAGTTGCATTAAGTGCTCAAGATCCTCAATTAGTTTTTACCCGCTTGTCTTGAGATTCCTCTCACTAATCCTTACACTCCTTGTGCCAGGCATCAAGGAGATGCTGTTGGGGCCATCCAGAGCATTCATTCATCCATCCAGAGCATCCATTCATGGCGTGAATATGGGGATTTGAAGACTTCTTGAAATGTTCTGCTGGCTGCCCAGCATTATCTGGATCCTCTAGGGCAGGATCTGAACCTGAGTCAGCCTTTGGTTCTCACGAGTCTTTCTCCACAGTGGAGATTTCTCTTGCAGGTTTCGAGGTCATCTGTACATTTATTCAGGCTCTGGCCGTTGTGTGCCCCTACAACTGGACAAATCAAGTGGAGATGTTTGCTGCTCCAGTCTTCTCCTACCTCTGCAACATGAAATAAGGAGGCTTTGGAGCATACAAATGACTAAAGGTTGGACATCACAGGGACACAAGCAGCCCTCATTCTCAGAATGCTGCTGTTTGCTACATACAGCCTCTTGGTGTGACATGTGAAGCTCACAGGAGTCCTGGCAGCTCCTGGAGATACTTTTTCATGTTGGTCTTATAGAAGCCTAGTGTGTGATTTGTACATCTGCAGACTTCCATCAGCTGTTGCAGTTTTCTGGGTACTGTTGAAATGTGCTTGAGCAGCAGAGTCTTCTGCTCTTCAAGAAGTGCAGATCACAGTCACAGACTTTCAACACCTCTGACCCATTCAGTTGTGAGACTGATGGAGCCTTGAAGCTTTGAGAAACCTTGAGATCTTTCCACATTTCCCTGGTGTGTGTAGATCAATAGGACACCCATTTCTTGTGGCGTCCCAGGGGTGATGTCTGAGATCTGAGCTGGCAATGCTCACTGCAGCCAACACCTACTTTTCAGGCTGCTGTCAGGGTCTTCATTAAGATTTTTGCCAGGGTAATTGTTCATTTTTAAAAGAGGGTTCTGTTTTGTTCTTATTACTCTTCTCAGGAAGAGTGCTTGGCTCCAGGACTCTTAGAAATACAGCTCCGGCAATTTTTCTGTATTGTTATGGATATGTTTAGTGGAACTTGCTCCACTCAGGAAATGTTAGAAACAGTGTCTAACATTGATCTAGCATTTGGATCAGTAGAGTTGGAGTTCCATCATTTGTTGGCATTCATCCTTATTGTACTCAGTTCTTCACCTCCCAGAGCTTTGAAATTAGATCTCTTGTCCAGAAAATCTTCTGGTATGACCTATAACTTTCTTTGGATGAAACCAAGTCTACCTCACATCTGAAATGGGGGCCTTCTTTTCTTTGCCCAGTGTCTTGTTCTGCTTTTAAGTCTCTATCTTGGGAGCAAGTGCCACTTCTTCCCAAAGTCTGATTTACCACTGCAGTGGTGAAGTTACATATTTCTTCTTTGTGTGAAGATGCCATTTCAATTGTTTTGTTGCTCACCCAAGTTGGTAGTGAAAGCTGCTTCTTTCTGTTCATAGCAAAGGCACAGCTGGGAGAGCTGACTGAGCATAGCAGAGGAGTTTCCATAAATGAGGAACAACTAGAAGTAAGTCTCTTCAGCAGCTTCCACTATTGTCCTTTTTTGCCCCTTCTACATGAAATATTGTGATACCTTAGAGGATGTTGACGCATCCATCTTTTATATGAAGCCCTTTAAAAAGTCCAGGTGGCATTGTGTTAACACTCAGTAGTCATCATTATTCTCTTTCTTGCTCAGGCTTGATTCTGGGACCTTTGTTTGTTGGTGAAGGATGGGGCATCATCGTGTGTCTGCTGGCTGTATTTAGGTTGGATCCATCCTCTTAAAGGCTAGAAGTGATTCTTCTCTTCCTGGAGAGCAGGAACAGATTTTCAGTGGATGAACTTACCTGGCAAGGCTCTTGGCCTGCTGTAGGTAAGCAGAGCATGTTCTACTCCTGCTCAAGACATCTTGCTGTCAGCTTCTTAGGACTCAGACCCACACAGTCAGAAGTGCATGAGACTGAATTTCCTTCACTTGACAGAAGGGAAGTTTCTTGCCACTGACCAGAGTTATCCTCAAAAACTCAATTAATCCGTTTCTCCCTTCATTCTTTTCCTTTGGACTGCAGATTGAAAAGAAGTGAGTTGCTTAGAGAGCATGTCCTGGCACAGAGATGTTTGTCAGCAGTGAACCCTTCCCTTGCCTCTTTGCTTTCTGCTAAAAAGTGTTGCTGACTTGGAATCACACAAGGGCTGAGTGCAAATAAGTTCTACCTCTTCAGATAAATCAGCCACAAAGAGCTTTTCTCCTTTTGTACAGGCTACTCAAAGCAATGTGTGTATATTTAAGATGATAAACTTGTCAATTAGGACCAAAACAAGAAGGTACTTATTTTCAAATCATGCAGAATTACTAAATAGAATGCCAGAAGCCAAGTCCTTTGTTTAATAAGAACATATGTGGATAATTTTTAATGATGTTGGTTTTTTATGACAGAATTCAATATGGTTTTTGGTAGTTACATTAAAAAACACTGTCACATGTTGGGGGAAGTATTTCAAGTGTGTTAAGCTGTAGACCAAACTGTCGTGTTCCGGGGTTTGGTGTTTGAAGTGGGGTGTAATTTATTTTTTTTTAACTAACCAAAGTTACAGTAGATGCTGTTAGGATTTTACTTTTTGGAACTACTTAAACATGTTTCCTTTTTTCAGTATAAATACTAAGCATTCAAGACTGGTTTTTTAAAGTAAAATACAATACACAGCTATTGTTAAAACTGTCCTTCAAAGAGAATTTTTTTAAACAGGCATCGTGCTGGTGAAATGGAATACTTTTAACTTGATTTCTGTTCACTAAAATAAAGTGCCTAAATTAGAATGAATTTCTGATAACATCAGAAATCCGGTAGCATCAGAAATTCAATAACATCAGAAATTAATTTTATAAGGGAATAATAGAATTTGCTTGTAACTGACATAATGTTTAAATAGTTTATAATCAGAATCACAGAATGTGTTGGATTGGAAGGGTTCTTAAAGATCATCCAGTTCTAACCTCATTGCCATAGGCAGGGACAACTTTCACAAGCCCAGGTTGCTTATACTACTTTATACATACTATTTTATAATATTTGAAATAGTTGCTTTTCATTCTTACTATCCATGTAAGTTGTAAATTGTGGATTGAAACACTCACTTTTGACTTCTGTTGGTATTTTTCTTGTATTTTTAATACAGTCACTGACTTAGGTGAAATTTCACTCACTGACTTTTCATGGAAGCCAACATGAAAACGAAGTAGAATACTGAGTAAATTTTAAAAAATCTTCTCAACCCTCATTATTTAACAGCTAGATGTGATTCTTTTATATCAGACATGTTGGTCTGCTTTCTCAGAGCTGTTGCCTCCGTTTAGCCACGAGGAGGTGATCTTGCACAAGCAGACGGCTGAGGCACCTCGGTAAAGTCACACTTGGTGGATTCTGCTTTAATGCAGGCCCAATGACCATTATGTGTTCCTTCTTTCTTTTATCTAATTTATCCTGTCACAGGCCTGGAGAAAAAGGAGGAGGAAATAGAGCAGCTGAGAATGGATTGTGAACACTTCAGAGCCCGTCTGGAAACAGCCCAGGCAGATTGCATGAGAGAGAAGAAGGTAGATGTGCTGCCAGGATATCAATATCTGTGTGTTTGAGTTCTAATAAAAAAAGCAGAAATGATAAAATTTTCATTTTCATGTCACAAAATGAATCCCCGGTCTCAAAAACAATTTGAAATTTCTATCCAAATAGTCATCCATATGCATATTAACATGTTGAAGTAAAATACTGAATATTTAGGAAGATTGTGGCATAGCTGGAATCAAAAGGTCCTTCAAAGAATCAGTTCTTGTGAATTTAACATTACTATAACATATTTGCAAAGAGACAATAGGAGATAGTTTGAGCAGTGCAATGTACAGAGTGAAAGCAGCCTCTCTTGGTTTGCTGTGAGCTGTGTACCTTTGTTTAGTGTTAATAATCTTTCTCAAAGCACCTGTTGATGCAGTTTCCATGTACAGCTGAGAATCAAAGAGCAATTTCAGGGCTACTCTTGCTCTGTCACTATTGTATTTAGTGATTATGAGAGGGCAGATTCTTAGCGGTTAAGGAATAGCAAAGACCCTGACTTCTCAGACTGTGGAGCCATATGGGTTCAAATGAGTTCTCGAGAATCAGTGGTGATTACTTGCTGCAAAAGTTTATTTCCTTGGAGCCATCTTCAGTAGTCAGGAGTTGGGGTTGTACAGCTGGCATTTGCCAGCCTTGGGATTGCACAAAGACAGATGAACTGCAAAACTTGCCTCATTTTTGAAAGGGAATAATGAAAAGTTCAGAAAGGCACTTTCAGTGGATATCTGTGTAGATGAAACACTCTGGAATGAAGTTTGGTATGATGGAATAGTTGTCAATCTGGGTAGTCCTTATTTCAAAATAAATATCTTCTGGGATAGATGTTACAGTTCAGCAATAGGTACAGAGTTCATTTTGTTGTGCACTGAGGTCTTCAGTTGCAGGATAAAATCCCTGAAAAATTGAGTGCTGTTGCTTTGGATATTAATGAAGCAAGTCCCACCCATGATTCTTGTTAATACTATGACATAAAGGGCAGGTGGTTTGGGTTTGTGATTTCTTTTGGATGAGTTTTACTTAAAGCATGGATAGTTTACTAGGAGCAGTTGTTTTGGTGTTTCTGCTTAAAGCTCTTCTCTTCATGTCCTTGTTGTTGTGCAGTGTGTGGCAGTTGTCTGACTGTGTTCTGTTAAATGCCAGGGAGGTGTATTTCAGTGGATTGTGCTCATGATGTTGTGAAGTTCTTTAGCTTTCAGGATACAACAAGATGGTGTGTGTATATGAGTGACTTTTGTTCCTGTTAATCACTTTTCTGGTGTTTTTCATGTGGTTGCTGTTCTGCTCTAGGTGTCCTTGTGTAGAGTTTCTGAATTATTTTCTACATATTTATCTTCAGAAGGAGAAGAAAATTATTCACTGAAACAAACATGGAACAAATGCATTTCTGGTTGAGCAGTGTCCTTTTCTGAGGCTGTCATAAATCAACATTTTGCACTCCAAGTTCTCTCTGCAGAGCTGTCACTGATTAGGGAATTGCTGTGCTTTCTGAACCTGAGCAAAACTTGAAGTGCAGATGTTATTCTTGGCTGATGTCTCCTTTGTCTGTCTTTTTGCAGTTCCATACTTGGGCACTGCTGTGTTCTTTTGCCTTGACCTTTTCCTGAAGATGGTGGTGTTGCATAGCACAGGGATTGCTGGGGGATGTGAGCTCTTAGGAGTGTTGCTTCCAGCCAGGTTATTTGCTTTTGCAGGCTCTGTTTATTTTTCTGGCTCTT
Source organism: Irena cyanogastra (assembly GCA_013397155.1). Classification (NCBI taxonomy): domain Eukaryota; kingdom Metazoa; phylum Chordata; class Aves; order Passeriformes; family Irenidae; genus Irena; species Irena cyanogastra. Next base: position 32,567 of record VWZV01005814.1, read on the forward strand.
GCATGTACTATTTTGTTTTCCTTGCCTCATGTCTTTGTTCTGATGTTGCTTTTGATCTATTAAAAATTCTGGCATTTTTTCTGCTGGCTTTGCATGCTTGTTGTGGGAGATCTAGATTTGGTATTACTGGGTTTTATGTCTTACTCAGTATTAGCATCCAAATGCAGATAAAATGTATTAAAGATACATTTCCCTAAGACTAGGACAGTGTGGAAAAGACAGGGAGAATATAGGGATTAGACAGGAAGATGCCTGAGGACATTTTATAGATGCACATGGTGGCAGAAAAGCTGATAGGCCTGGCAGTGAGTCATGTAAAAGATGGAATTTGGCTAATTTGCTTAAAAACTATCAAAGTATTAAGAAATAAGAGACTTTTCCTGGGAGTTTCTGGCTATGGAATCAGCAGCAAGTGTCAGTCTTTTGCATATGTAGGTGAAAGAGACTCCAGAGAGTAAATACACACAGAAGTCTGCTTGAGAAATTAAACTTGAACTTTACAAATCCTCACCTGTGTGTTCCATCAGCAGCAGTGCAAATCAGGCTGGCAGGTGTGATCAGGAGGCTCAGTAGGTAGTTGGTGACAGAGCACACACAGCTCTGTACTGTTTGACACTGCATTATGTAAATTTTCAGATGAGTTTACATTTCTATTCTTTACAAGCCCTCAGCATGAAGCATTGAGGTGAAACCCAAAACCAACAAGATATTTAAAGTCTTGATGACAATACATGGTTGGAAGTCTTGTTCTGTTTAGTTGTTTTCAAAACTGACATGGAAAAGATTCCTTCTCATTTCCCCACACTTCATCCTGTCAACCAAACACACTGGGAAGGCTGAACTGAGGAAGGTGTTTCCTGCAGTGAATTTGAAAATATCATGTCTGTAAAATGGGGACAGTAAGATCCTTCTGTTTTTTGACATTGAGCAATCTGTGAGTCTCTCTTTTAATACTTGAATTAACATAATTTTTCTCGACTGGCCTTGGTCTTTCCCTGCAGCACTAATAACCACCCTACCTGGGATTAGCTAGGAGCCCCCACTCACCCTGAGACAGACTGCAGAATCCCTGCCTTGATCTCCCTGTCTGTGCTGGCTCTAAACTGAGAAATGCAGCAGCTTTGCTACTCCTGTGTCAACTGGTAGGAAGCTAGTGAGACCTAGAATCCTCCCCAATTCCATGATGTTCTTCCAGCCAGCTTCCCATGTGATAGGAAGAAAGTACTGCCAAATGGAAGTTGTGCTCTGGTTCTGTAGGGTTGATTTGTTCTCTCTTTATGCTTTGTGGCAAGAACCACTTAGCAGCTCACTTAAGTGATCATAGAATCATGGGTTACAGAATAGTTTGGGTTGGAAGGGATTTTGGAGTTGTGTTACCTCATTCCAATCCCACTGCTGTGGTTAGGGACAACTTTTACTATAGATAGGCTGTTCAGAACCTCATGGTTGCATAGTGGTGCCTTGGCTTTCTTGCAGTGGAAGGTCCTCCAAACTTCAAACCTTAGGTGTGTTTTTTGGGACTCTGTCTTGCTTTACCGCTGCTGCTCAGGACTATGCCAGCAGAAAAGAGCTGGAAGAGACAACAGTATTTATCCTAGATATCCAGCTACTGTTCCATGTTGGCTAGAACAGAAGCCTGTTTTGAAAAACAAAACAACCCTCCACTCCTGTAAGATGTTTCCTGTATCTTTTGGAAGGTGTCAGGGAAGGCTGGCCCCTGGTGCTGAAATCCCCTCTCTCTTGAAGAGACGTGGAGCTGTTTGCTCAGGGGGAGATGTCTCCTGTCAGGCTTCTCCAGGTGCCACTCAGTCTCGGCGGGTCACTTGGCTTGACCTTGTGGACAGTTTCTGGTTCCTGTCAGCCTGCACTACTTAGAGACAGCTCAGGAGAGAAGGAATGTGTCTGCAACTGCTCTGGATTGCCTTCCCTTTTCAGAGATGGCCGTGATTGTGTTTCTTGTTCTGTCCCTTAGCTTAGAAACTTGGTGTGGGAGACATGAAGTGCAACCAAAATTTCCTTACGCTGTTCCAGGAGAAACTGGACCTGCGGCAGCAGCTGAACGAGGCCAAGCAGCAGCTCCTGCAGCAGGCAGAGTATTGCACAGAGATGGGAGCAGCAGTGTGCACCTTGCTCTGGGGTGTATCCAGCAATGAGGAGGCTGTGAAATCCATTCTGGGAGGAGTAAGTATGGCAGGTGAATACTGACCCTGGCAATGCTCTCAGGGCTTTAAAACGAGGACCTTTAAAATGAGGGCCTTGCTTTGGAACACACTGTATTTCAGAAACTGTCGAGAAGCAAAAATGTTTTCTGGTTTGCGTGTTCTTCGGGAACCATCCATTCTTATTTAAGAAGGGTTGGAGCTGTGAAGTGTTATGAATAAGTGCAGTAATTATTTCTTTTGTTACCAAATGAGGGTTATCTGTTTTCCACCACACACTGGAAGCAAGGCTACAGTTAGCACAATGTGAATATCTTTACAAGCTAACAGAAGGAGAGAATAGTTCCTGAGCACATGCAGAAGTTTCCATGCTTTGGAGAACTTGGAGGAGCTATCTCAATGGAGAAAAGACAGATCCATTGATTCTCAACTTCTTTAAATCTTTCTGCTACCTTAATACATGAATGACTCTTGGAAATGGAGACTCTCACTGCTCGTGGATTATATTAAATCATCAATGTTAAACATGGGCAAGTAGACTATTTGAAAAAAAAACCCAAGCCAGTAACAAACCACAAAACCAGAACAACAGCAGTTAATGACAATGGTAATATTGCAACTATCATGATTTCACTGCCAAGTGCAGCTGATGGAATTAGGAGGGACTAAGGCAACAGGCTTGATAAAAATATGATTTTCATTCTTGACACAGCCAACTTGAGAAGGAATTGCTATATTTAATCTGAGTGAACTCGTGCCACAGTTTCTTTTGGCTTGATTTTTCAGCAGCATGATGAACAGCTGAGTGAATAGGATTAGTTCATTATAGTAAGTGGTAAACCAATGTGTTTGTAAGAGTTGCTCTAGTCGGGTGTTCCAAAATACTATTACAATTTTATATTGGATATTAGAAAGCCATGCAGAGATGCCTTATTCATGATAAATTCTGATGATTCCAAATCAAAGCAGCAGCAGTTACTAGGAAAAACCTCTGTAAAACACTATATAAAGCAGTTAAAATTTAAAGAACAAGGCTGGTTGTTGAAAACAGTCTTAAGTCTTAATATTTAGTTGAATTAGTTAAAAACAAAACTGTTGCCTGAAGATTTTTTTGAAGGTAAAAAACCCAGCTGTGGAGCTGCTATACTTTGGGGATTAGGTTGGTTTGAAATGGAAAATACTTCTCCTAGTCATTTCCAGCAATCATTAAAGCCTGTTGAACTTCTGTACTTCTGGTGAAGATGAGAGCAACATTTGGGGGCATCATTTTCTTGGGATGGTGCATTTAACACTGTAAGAAACGTGCCTGGGCTTGAAACAAGACTCCTAGGAACAGCATAAATGGATTGTGTGGCATTGTGTCAACCACAGATTGCAACTGGCAGTGAGTCAGGTCATTAAAAGATGATGGAGATTTGTCATACAACATATTTGGTTTGGGTTATTTTGGGACAAGTTGTACAGCTTGTAGCTTCTTTCCTGCTCCCCTGAGAAGGTGCTGTGAACTACGGAAATGAATGAGAACATCAAGGGTGCTTTGAAACTATTGCTGATATTTAAGCACGTGGGGAAGGTGGCATCGATTCAGGATCATGTCATACCTTAAGAAACAATGCGTCAGTCTTTGAAGCAATACAGAAGTGGGTCTTTCTTCCAGTCCTGTAATGCAAATGGACTGAAATGATGTTAGTGACGAATACACATTTTGTGTCCATAAGTGTTGGGAAAATCAGAACTTAAGCAGCAAATTTGAAATGCGACACAGGTAGTTCTCAAGGCAGTCGGGGAGAGATGCCTGCTGGTTTTGCCCATGTTCCTAGAGAGAATTTGAAGAGACATCCAGAGAAGCACCATGAGAGAGTTTTCGAGGTTTCCTACCTGCATGTACCAAAATAAGAATGAATTAATTTCCATGAGATTGTTTTGGATGTCTTTCAAAAAGCTTCAGCCAGATATGACAGACTTCTCACATGGAAATACCGCCTGGAGGTTTGATTTCAGAACAGCATCAAGGCATGCTTCAACTTGAGAAATTTTGGATCCTACAGGTGTTTTGCTGCTTCAGTTGTCTGATATGGTGACAAACGACTTTATATTTTTTGGCAGCAATTTTTCATGTTACCTAGAGCTTTCACACAGGAGTTCCACAGACAGCATTTCATTGCACCATCTGAGCTCAAGCACCTTAATGGCTGCTTTCAGAACTGTCCTTATCTCAGCATTTGTGGGTGAGACATTCTTCAGTCCCATGAAAATGCCGTCAAGTTAATAAGGGACTGTGCAGAGTGTGCAATGTTTGCTATTTATAAACCTGATGGGTTTCTGCTGGAGCTCAGCACTAGTTAAGTAGTGGCTGTCTGGAAAGGAGGATCAGCAGAGAGGATGCCAGTGAAACCTCAAGAGGTTGGCAGATAGAAGATTTCCTTGTTTTCTGTGCAACATACCAACTACTCAGGGTGCTTAGTAGCCTCATGTTCCCATGTGAATATGTATTTTTGTAATAACTTGTTGGGCTCTTCATTTTCTTCTCACTCCCTCTTGAGCTATAGTCAGTGATTGTCTTAAAATTGCTATCTTTGAGGAGTGGTGTCCGTATAAAAACTACATCCAGCACATGCAGAATTGCACTTATCTTCCTCCTCTTGTCCATGATCCCTTCATTCCTGTTGTTCTGAGGCCACAGCATCATTTGTGAAGATACTGTGTTGATGAGCCTGCTTTTTGTCCCCTCTTGCTGAAGTCACCCCACAGGAACAGTACATCTTTAATGTGGTGGAGGCGCAGCAGTGGAGGAATAAGCAAATGCTACCACTAGCTTTGCACATACTGTGAAAGCAGTAATTTTGAAGAAGTATTAAGATTTTCAGTCATTTTACAAAATGAATAAAAGTTCAGGCATTTCTTGAACTCTCCCATTGGATCACTGCTGGGAATGACTAACATTTTCAGCTGTTTCATGAAACAATTGGAAAAATTATTAAAAACACTGGGAAACCCAGCATTATGGGCTCTCTGCCACACTATTTTGGTTATGAAAGCCTTCAGAGTTCAGCAGTGTTTTACTAGTCAGAATTACCAATAAACAGAAACAGGTCTCTCAGTCCTTAGTGGACTGCAGCTCAGGCCAGGCTCTTTGACCTGCCCTGAGCTTTGTGCCAGGTGGTGCTTCCTCAGCTGAGATAGCTCCAAATGGAGCAGGGTTACAGCTGAGGGGAAAAGACTGTCCCATAATTACAGCCTGTGCTCCTGTTCATGTGCTCTGCTGTGGTGATTGTTTTTCCTCACGTGACATAGTTGACTTCAGTTCAACCTGTGACTCAGGAGAGACCTCCATTTCCTTTCCCAAAGAACTTCTGCATAGCCTGTTACTGTTATTGAGCAATTAATGAGTCCTATTAGGATCCATTTGAATTCTGCTTTTTTCTGGGGTCTTCATTGTTTTCTTAGGAATTTCATGTTAAGTCTCCAATCTTCAACTGATTTTGACAAAACCTACTGTAGTAGGCCAGGTAAATGTGAAACACCTGGTGCAACTACTGCAAAACAAAGAGATAAGATTCTCACTTCTGATAATAAGCTTTAATTCTGCTGGTTGATTATATATTATTGTGTGCTTAGGAGGTAGATATGCAGTAGTTCAGTTTGATGAATAAACGTAGCATTGAGTAGTTTCCTGTTTTCTTCTAAGGTAATGGTTTCAAATATTAAGGGATCAAACATGTCACTCAGTGAGTACCTGGTACTTTCTGTTGTTTATTTGAAGTAACTGGATGTTTTAATAATTTGGAAGATTGACCAGTTTTACTGTAGCATCTAATAATTACAGTTGCTGTACTGTGTGTAATCTTTCTTCTCCTCCATACTTGCAGAGTAAAGCAGTAAAGTTTTTCACAATCACTGCCCAGACCATGGAGAGCTTTGTGAAGTCATTAAGTGAAGACATGAAACAGCAGGATTTGGATTCTGAGGAAAATCAGTTTGTATTAGCTTTGGCAGGGATTGTAACAAGTAAGTTAATGTTGTGTCTCAGAACAGCATTCCACTCCTACTGGGAATGTGTATTGTCTCATAGAAGCTGCAGTAAATGCAGCTTTTCAAAGTTAAGTTGTCAATGTTGATATCTTGGGTGACTTTCTGGTTTTCTAAACTTCTAGAAAATTTCATTACTGACACTTGTGTTACAGGCACTTGTGTGCTGCCTGTGACATGCTTAAGGATTGGATGGGTAAGAGCCATTGAGTTTTGAAATTCCCTGTTGCATCCCTCAGTCTGGAATGAAACAAGGACCATAGTACTAGTCTTGTATGCTCACATTAGTTTGTACACACTGAGCAATTTACTTTGTGAATCACCAGTGGTGCCATCATCTACAAGATCACAAATTGCACATGGTAGATCAGCTGCAGCTTAAGGCATGGACTAAGGATTTTGAAAGTGCTTAAAAATTTTATTACTGTCAGATACACCACACTTTCACTGTATAAGAGAAGTAGAAGGTTATAAACCTGACTTCCATGCTAAGTATTATTTTAAGGTCCAGAAAATTAGTAAAAAGCCACATATCTGCACAGTCATTACGTAGAATGACTGTGCTTGATTTGGGACGCTGTGAATTGGATACATCCTCTGAATTTCTGTGAAACTGTAACTATAAAAATTGCACTAAAGACATGATGCAAGATAGATGAAACAGTGGATATTGGTATCAATGAGTGATTCTTGAATGAACAGCTTTTCTAAATGTGGGATTTTTAGCTGTTGGGATGTCAATAAAGGTAAATAAAATAAAATTATTATGTGATACATTATGCCACTGTACTGAGTAGGGGGCAGGTATAAGGGAAAATAATAAAAGAAAATCTTCTTTGGAACAGTAGCTGTTGCAAATAATTTTGCGTTTTGTTTTGTGCTTGAATTATGCCAGACTTGCAGAGAGGTAGGAAAAATACTTTTGTTGAGTAGATGTTCATAAGAGTTTTGCTTGTGTGATGTGCCAGGCATATTGAATTGAGTGGCTGTAAAACCCTACAATCCTGTTCCTTTAAAGTGGAACCTATAATGATCAGCTTTGTTTGAGTCACACATTACCTGTGGGTGAATACAGCCTTTGGTTTCACAATTCACTGTGTTGCTATTGGGATACTGGGCATTCTGAATAAATGCTTTGGTTACCAATGCAGAATTTTGAAGGAGCTTGACCAGTGTTTGTTGTTCAGTATTTCCTACATAGGTGAATGTAGTCTGAAATGTATCAATGCCATAGTTCATTCTTCACAGGTGACCAATCTTTTTAGTGGTCCTGATAATTAGCATAAACTTTTGTTTGAAACATGATTTTTGGTGATGTTTTGGGCTTTCCCACAGATGTGGCTGCGCTGGCGTGTGGCCGTGAGTTCCTGGTCAGTTCCAGTCGGGAATTACTGGACACCATGATGCATCTCCTGGGAGACATGAAGCCAGGACTCTGTAACAAATTTAAAGTGTATGTTAACTTTTTTTGTCCCTTTCAAATGAAATGCATTATCTTGCAGTGCAGCTGAAGTGATGATGGTAGTTTTCCCACTCTCCCATTATTCCTTTCCTGGAGAGGAGACATAATTTTTGGAAGTTCTTTTCCCACTAGCATTCCTTGCAGATGTACTGGAGTTTACTACAAAGCTTTATCAAGGTTTTGTGTCTCTTGGGAAGTATTTGTAAAGGTGAGCAGGGGTGCCCTCTTCTAGCTTGGGAGGGGGTCATGAGTTTGCTGTGAAGTAAGGAAGGTGTGAGGTCAAGTTTTACAACAGAGAAGATGTGGGAAATGTGAACTCATTTTTATTCCCTCCTAATATGAAGTGTAAAATGTCACATGCCCTTAGTGAAGAAAATGAGTTATGAAGCTGCTAAGAGCAAAAATTAAATCATTTTAGGCTCTTTAGCAGCCAGACTCACCACACACTTCAGCTTGTAAGAGGCAATGCCTGTAAAGTGACCTTGCAATACAGCTTTAAAGACAAGGCCCTGTTCCACAGTTCAGCTACTGCAGAAGTGCTTTTCAGCTGATGGAGAGATTAAATAAACAATTGTCTTTGCCTTTTTCTCCAAGACCTTACAAGCTGAGGATATATGGCCTTGGCTGAGCAAATTACTGTGGCTTAACAAGTGGCTCATCTGAGCTGTGGGCACTGGTCCTGTACACCTGGTTCATTTGTTCGTGAAGGTGGTTTGAGCCACTATGGTGGTTTTTTCATAAATACACAAACAATTCATACCCAGGCAGCTGTCACAGCTCAGCTGACAAACAGCAGCCCTGTCAGCTACAGTAACTTGACCACATCCAGGCACACATTTGGGCAGGTTGGATGTGATAGTCATGAAATCAGGCTCAGTCTTCACTTTGGAGAGGTTTTATCTTGCCTAACCTCAGCTGTCAGAAAGGAGGATGTCAAGCATTTGCTGACTGCCTGGGCTCCTTCCCACAGTCACTGGGAGGAGATGGTGCTGTCAGGTGATGGCTCATGTGAGTGGGAGCAAGTTGCTCTCTGAAGATGTTTGCCTTTCCCTGTTGGGTGGTGAGGGGAAAGCTGAACAGCCTATGCTGTAGATAGTGGCTTGATGGTTTGAGATCAGTAATTTACTCTGTTTCCCAAGCATTGGCTTGAAGGTCAGTGGTAGGGGTTTTTGGGAACATCCCAACTGAAAGAATTGTATGAGAATCTCAGTTTATGAAAGAAAAGGTAATTTGTGCCTTCATGTGTATAAAAAAATCAAACCAACCAAAACCTAAAAACAATCCTGAAAAGAGGATCCATGCTGTTTCAGAATCTGTAAATGGGGTAAAAATAAAAGAGGACTTTGAGAGGAGGAGGGAAGATGTTCCTACACACACACTCTGAAATTCAGGTGGATACGTGCCTATGGGTCCAGATAAACTATTTTTGATAATTTCATTTTGTATTAATGTAATTGGATTTGAGGGCCTTTCTTTTGAGTTTATATCTTGGGTTGCTTGTTATTATTCTTCAAAATCTGCCTGCTTTGCAGAAGAATTACCCATGGTGTTGTAAACTTGCCTGCCAATACATCACTGCTGGTAAAATATACATAAAAATATACATAGAACAATCCCGTGAGGTGGCAAGGAATTCAACAGGGGCCAGCTTGGTAGGATAACAGATGGAGGGGAGCTTGGATAAGAGGTTGCTCAAGGTGGTTGATAAGTGAGAAATACTAAGCATGTGTTACAGTAGCTTGAATGCAATGCAGTGATGATATTTTCTGATTCCCACAGAACCAACTTTTTTTTTTTTCCCCTTACTTTAAACTTGCCATTGGATTTTAAAAAAAATGCTGTATTCTGACATTAGAGCAAATGCCAGAAAGGACATTTCTTCATGGCTTTGTCAGAGAATGAGGGAACCTAATTTGCTCAAATGTTTTAGTGCAAAATGTTTCCCTGTGTTTGTCTTTCATGTCCATAATCAAAAAAAAAGGGTCCTTTTTTTTTATGAGCTCTGCATGTGTCTTGTCACTGTTCAGTTCGAAAAACCTGCTACTAACTAACACTATTTTTTTCTTATCCCTTTGGGGAGATTTGCAGTTTCCCAGCCCAGAAAATAAGGGTTTTGGAGGATTGGTTGATTTGTTTTTGAATTGTTCTTTGCATGTAAGGTTTTTTAGCTGCTAGTTAACCTTAATCAGCATTTTCATAAGCAGATGTATCAGAAGAACTCCCTTTCCACCTCCCATAGGGAGCGTAAGCCAGGGGAAAATGAAAGACAACTGTGAGACAAGGATATGAAGGTTGCCATAAATTCTAGTGCAACTTCAAAGTTAGGTGAAGATGGACTCGGGAGTCATCATAAATAATGTTTGCACATACACTTATATACATATTCATAGAGACAAAGACATTTTTAAAACTATATCTCACAGGTGAAAATGTCTGTTCATTATTCTGGAAATGCAATGTATTTTTCTTTAAGCATCACCATGGTGTTACATGGGAGGACATCAACTTACAATCCAATCAGTTGAAGAAAAAAAATGATTTTTAATTTTAAATGCTGTGGTTGTCTTTTGTTTAGTTCTGAGGTTTTACGATTATTTTCTAGCTTTTATTTTCAAAAATATTTTTCATTGCTGCGTGACAAATCAGGCGAAACTCTGAGTCCAATTCTATACATAGCAGTAGAAAGTAAGCTAATAAAGGGGGGAGTTCTCTTCTCTAGTTCTAGCAAGCCTGTGTTTTATTTGGATGTACTTATAAACAAAAAAATTACAGAGAGAATCTGTCACTTACTCCAAAACTGCTGTGATATCCACTGTAGTCTGTGAGTATGCAATCAATATATTCCAAGCATCAACCTGAGTGCTGAGACTGAAATCTCAGGGGTGTCCTTGCCTTTCCGAAATAGCAGATGTGAAAGACTTTAGGTTTTCTTCTCATTGGTGTAGGGTTTGTTCAATTTTTATAATTGTTACACAGTCAATAAACATTTACATAATTGCTTGTAGCTGTAATTAAATGGTTAAGAATATTCAACTTTGCTTTTGTGGCAGTTGAAAGTACCCAGTAAAGAGACATATTTAAACATATATTTTATATACTAATCCCATGTATTAACAAGACAAGAAGGGGCTTTAGCTGTGCATTTAGTTCTAGATTTTAAAGAAAGCATTGACAGATACAGTAGTACAAGATGTTAATTAAATTTGGCTTGTCTAAGTAGGAAGATTATGGAATGCATGATTAAGACTCACTCCACATTTTAGAAAAAAACACCATAAAGTATTGTTTATCCAGTAATCATTTGTGGCAGGTTTTGCTTCAATAAGCACTTTTCCAATTATTATTGCAAAAAATATTTACTAAAATATGGTGATACTGGAGGTGAAGGTGGTTTATAAAGGGCCTGGAAATGCTTCCCTGTTGTGCCTAGGTGAGTGTGTTTAATTAAATATGCTGTTACATATTAATATGCCACTGCATTGGCTTGTGGAGTGTTCCAGCGCTCCAAAAACCTCAGCACTTCCCTGGATCACCACCACCAGTCCCTTTTGTCTGCACAAAGCAAACAAGTGAAATGAAAATACAAACACAGCAGTGCCTTTTTACGTCACTTTATTTCTAACTGCAAATGTCAAACAGATTAAGGGTGAAAGACATTCTCAAGAAATGTTAACATTGCCATTGTAAGATGGTGGTTTATTGATCATTTCCATTCTGGCTGATTATAGGTAGTGCTGTGCTCTTTTGTCAGGGCTTGTTCTGGAAGCCCAGAGTTCTGGGGGCTGGATGAAAAGCAATGTGTGGCCTTTACCAGCTGCAATTTCTGATCCACAGCACCTCTCCCTGCTTGGCAGTGACCACTGGTACAGTAGATTTAATAAATCTGCTCTTCCTTCTTTCTCCTCCTTAATAATTGAGGTGATCAAACTCAGAGCACAGAAGTGACACCTCTTAAAACTCAGTTTAGCCTGCAATGGGTCACTGCCTTTTCTGCTTTCTGAAGGTGTCCACAGAGTGTCCAGAAGTCTGCTGGTGGCAGAGGAGCTTAAGCCATGAGACCTTGTTTGAGAATTGATGTGAGGTTTGAAGTCCATTTGGAATTATCATTTCTCTTTTGTTTGGACATGGTGGCAGTGCATGACACACAGACATGAGAGAGAGCAGTAGCCAAGCTGGCTCCAGAACACAGAACATTCCAGCCCCTCCCTGAGAACTTCTTACTCTTTTCCATGTGTTTGGAATGTGTGATTTAACAGTAGAAACAAAGGTTTGCACAGCATTGCTTATATGTAATTTGAGATTTATCTCTCATTGCTTATATATCATTTGAGATTTATCTCTGTTACCAAAATATAAATTATTAGCACAGGCTTCTGCATTGGTACATGCTTGACACAAATGGCAGAAGATGCTGAAACATGCAAAGAAACCAAAGGCCCTCAGATCTCCTTTCTTTCAATTCTAGGCTAATGCTAATGTCACTTTACAATGTGAGTATCAACTTAAAAGGCTTGAAGTACCTCAGTGAAAGTCCAGGTTTTATTCCCCTGCTTTGGTGGCTGTTGAATGGTAAGTTGCTCTAAGAACCTTGTAAACTGTGACTTTCAGGATTTTGTAGATTTGCAATAGATGTTGCTAATAACAAACCAGAAATTTATATCTGTAACCTGATTAGCTTTTGACAGAATAAAAGTAAACATAAAGGGCAAATAGCTGGAGGGAGAAGATGTGCATTTCCCACAACATTTTTGACACTGTATGTATTATTCCATTAATGTAAAATCTATGGGTGGTAGATATAAGAATAGGGAATGGAGAAATTTGATGAAGTGGTTTAAAAAAACCCACTTGTTTCTTCACATACCAACTTTAAAATAAACCTTAAGGGGAAACTACATATCAGCTCACTACCATTAACAAAGGAAAATGTACACATTTGGAGGGAAGAAGCCAAGCCTGTAACTTCACTGACCCATTGCAAGTGTGTCTCTTTCTGAAGAGAGACCTTGTGCTCTAATAGGATCTGGGGCTCCAGGGCTGGGGAGCTATTCCCAGCTATGCCTTTGGCCAGTGCAGGACTCCAAGGACGTCAAGGACTTGTGCTGTCACTGTCAGGTGCATGAGTGACATCAAGGCTCTGCTCTTTGGGAGGCTTCAAATCCCTGTGCAGGAGCCAGCAGGGATTGACGTTGCCAGTGTGCGTTGGACTGGGCTGGCAGCTGCGTGCACAGCTCGTGAGGGACAGCAGGGGGACAGAGCTGTGCCACTGCCTTGCCTGCGCTTTCTCAAGATTTATGAGGAGATTTTGGTGTGCAGACAGGACTGGGGAGGTTAATTATCCCTCTGTGCTGCTAAAGCCTTGCTAAAATACGGCTGGTAAATACTTAGAGCAGCTGAAATGAGAGAAATTGCATCTGCTTTTTCCAGACGTTATTTTGATGCTGAGTTTTTGAAAAAGCTTTGGTTAGGGTTGGTAAACTGAAAGCTATTTGTATAGTTCATGGTTCCCTTAACTGTTTTACAGAAAATGTAGCTGCTCAAGCTTTTCATCAAATAATTTCCTGCTGTGGAATGCCACAGGCTCTCTCTTCCAAGGTCTCAGGAAATTAAGTAAACCTTGTAAGGGAAAGCACCATTTCTATAGGGGTTTTTAAATATATTTTGGTAAAAATGGTATCCTCAGAGAACATCAAATACATGGGCTTTGTTCAGCTGTGCTTTGAAATTTTAGATGTCTTAGTCCAGGTTTTCCTTTTAATTTATGTTGGTTAATATTTACATAAGCTATTCTAGCAAAAAATACCAACCTGAAACACCCTCAAAGAATCTTGTCTGAGTTCCCAAATATGCCCTTCCAGTTGTGATAAAAAGATAATTATTTGATGCAGTCTGTTGTCTGAGAAATGCTCCTAGATCAAGTAAGAGGATGAAATGGGAAACATTTGTAATTAATTTGCAGCTACTAATGGAAATAAGAAATGGAAAGGCTATTCTGCAATTTGGAAGTGCTAATTGTTTATGGCTAGGTTGTAGAAAGAAGGAGGATCGTGGCTAATTCCTAGACTTTTTGATAATAAACTTCAGTTACAGCAAGGGAGGAAGATTGTCAGATAAAGCAGTTCTGCAGGTTCGGATTCCTGACTTTGGAGAAAGTCTGCATGCTGTCAAGAGAGAGCTGCCTGGTTGGGATATCAGATGAGGGGTCAGCTCCAAGATCCAATCTTGTTCCCCTCATTTTGTGTGAGATCTCCATAGTTTTCCAACATTTAATGTATTTCTAAATGTCTCTACTTGGAAAATTCAGCAGCTTCCTCCTGCTCTTGCTCCTGTCCTGTTTCCCTGACCAGCATCTTCAGGTTCTGCTAGCCAGGATTCAGCTCATAAACACCTGGAGCTGCTGCAGTATAAAGTCCTGGTTTTCCATGCAGGAGAGTAGAGCACTACCCTGTGCTGCCTGCCTGCAGGAAGCTTCTTCAAAGCCTGTTTTGATTAAGGCTTATGACATGACAGCTTTCCAGTTTTGTAGGCTTTTATCACCATTCCCACTGAGAGAGGCCCCAGGAATCATCCTCTGACTTTTTAAATTTATTTTCAGAGAATCATCTTGTTTGCTTTTCCATTGTCAATCTCCAAACATCCATGACCTCAGCCTGTACATCAGGCCCATCTTTCTCCTACTCCCTTGTATGCAGCTGGTAACTCCCTCAAATTCTTTCTCTGAGTTTAGTCTCTGCCTATCTTTGTCCCCTGAAGAAGAATGTCCTTCCCATAAATGAAGAGAGAAAATAATCAACTCGATTTTCTTTATTTCCCTTTGTTGTATCTGAAGCAAAGAGGGATTTGATTCAAGTTGTCCCACAGCATTTTTGAAGAGACAGAAATGTGCCTTGATGTTGAAGACACCTATTGGAAGAGAAAAAAGGGAAAAAATCTGGTAAAGGTTCCTAGTGGAGTAAGAATGTTAACAGAAAACTGTCCTACTTTCTTTGGGATACTTGGATGAGCTGGTGTGACTTCATGTTCTCTAACAAGAATTCTTAATAGCTCTTTCTGCTGGAGGCTGTACTGATCATAGGAGAAAACCAAATGTTTGGCCCAATTTTTGAAGATAATGCAGGTCTCTGTAGTTTTATCCCTTCATGAGGTGGGCTGTCTTTTTCTTCCTTTTTTTTCTGCCTTTTCAAAACTTTCTAAAAGATGGACAGCCTTTATTAACCAATACTGATCTCTGAATCCCCTGTGTAGATATCAGCTGTGCCTGCCTACACCTTCCCAGCCTGGTGCCAGCATAAAGCACATGAATGATGACTCAGATTTCTGTCCATGGAGCAGCTTGTGGGATCAATAGAGTTCTCCTCTTGTGGAGCACCATTTGTTTGGAGAGCAGCTGTTCCCATCTTGGACAGAAAACGCAGCTTTAGTTTCCTCCATCAGCTGCTGTCCCTGTGTTGGTGTCCTGGCTGAGGGCTTCACATAACTTTCAGATTTAAAGAAGCCCTGTCCTCAGCCACAGGAAAAGAAGCCTGTATTGGGTAGAAAACCACCTGAGATTTGTCAATATTTTTTTTTCTGGTGTTTTCCATCTAAAGATGCAATAAGACCTCCATTCTGTAACTCCCAAAGAAGTGGACTCAAACATTACTCTGCCAAGGATCTCACAAAGAATAAGAAGTAACAATCAGCTCAGGTATTAATAATAAAGACTAAATTTAATGGTTTTAGTTTTTGATCATGCAGAACATCTGCCAGCAAATGAGTACTGGAGAAAAGGAGTCTGGGCTCTTCCCTACTTTCTGTTTGGTGGAGGTTTTTTGGCTGGTTGGGGTTTTTTTAACACTGTCTTTATTTTTTTTTCCCCACTTTCCTTTTCTTTGAATGCAGTTTAAAAAATTTGTTTCTTTAGATAATTGAGAAAGCATGGAATTCACAGACACTTTGTCAGTGACATTTCTTGTCCATAGCCGGGAAATTGCTCCAGGTACTTCATTAAAAAAACACAAAAAGAGAAGTAGGACTAATTTTAGGTCTTGCCCTTCAGTTTCCTCCACCACAGTTCCATGTGGAAATCCAACCTTGTTTATCCAAATTCTTTGCAAATGATGGTCTCTATTAGAAATGCCTGTATGAAGCACATTCTCACTTTGCTGCCTGCACCCTCAATATTTGCTTTTCATTACTGACTCTGAAGGTTTTCTGTCTGATTTTGTTATGGCTGTGAGAGCTTTTGAAATTTCAGGTTATTTGCATGGCAGCATGTTATTTAAAAAACATCTGGACAAACAGAACCGTCATATTTATACACTGATGTCTGTATTAAAACAAATTTTGGTTCATAAATCAAAACGAGTCTTTCAAGTGCTCAACAATTTCATCCTCTTGTCTTAGAACCATAGAATCTGCTGAGTTGGAAGGGACCCATGAGTCCAACTCCTGACCCCACAAAACATCTCAAGAATCCCACCATGTGCCTGAGAATGTTGTCCAAATGCTCCTTGAACTCTGGCAGGCTTGGAGCTGTGACAACTTCCTTGTGGAGCTTATTCTAGTGCCCATCCACCCTCTGGCTGAAAAACCTTCTGATATCCAGCCTAAACCTCCCCTGATTCGCCTTCATGCTGTTGTTCAGATGACGAAATTAATCTTAAGGAGAGGATTGCCCTTTAAGACCACATCCATTTGGGTAAGTGCAGGGATGTCAGCCCTGACACAGCATTCCCTGAGCCTCAGTTATCTGGGAGGCTGGAAGAGTGACCAGGGCAAGTCTCATGGAAAAGTTTGCCCTTTTCCATACTCAGCTGCTTGCCTTCATGGAGCTCCAGGCTGTCCTTGCCATCTGAGCAGGAGCTTCTTGACAGGGTCCTTGCCCTGCCTAACAACTCATGCAAATTGAGGTTCTGTGAGGAGCAGTGTTACCCACCAGCTACAGAGCTCTGTGCAAACTCCTGTTCACTCTCATCCCCTGAGTAGAGGCCAGGCAAATTGGGACTGAATTGCTGCTTCAGTTTGGATCCTGGGAGTCTCTCTCAAGGGTTTCCCTGTTAAAAGCATGACAAACATGTGTCTGTAGGAGAGTGGGGAATTCTCCTTAGCTGAACTCCATGTGGGAGCAGCTGCCCAGCCAGGGAGGAGACTGACAGAAACCCAGCTGTAACACAAGAGCTGGGGCAAAAATTTTTTAGAGAGAAAATGCATTTGTGTCTGTAAGAATTGCAGCAGCAAAGCTTGGCCTTTTTTTTTTCTACTTTGGTGTTCTCCCTGCTCCTTCCCCTCAGAGCATCTTTGCCACAGCATTTCTTGTCTCCTCAGGCCCATCAACAGTATAGAAATGTCTGGAAAACTGCTGCTGCAGATGCTGCCTCAGCACTGGCAATTCAAAGAGATCTTACACAGGGGAAGCCATGGCCGTGATTGTCTCTGTTGGATATGCTGTGAACACAGATAGTCTGACAGGCTCATTACAAGGAAAGGCTGAGAGGCAGATCTCTCCTTCCTGCTGGAATCAGACAGGAATTGAATTCAATCATGTCACAGCAGTGGTGGGAAGCTTTTGAAATTGTAAAGTCATAGAATGGTTTAAATTGGAAGGGATATTAAAGAGCATCTCGTTCCAACCCCCCTGCTGCGGGCAGGGACATCTTTCCACTAGACCAAGTTGCTCAGAAGTCCATCCAACCTGAATTTGAACACTTCCAGGGATGAGGTATCCACAGCTTCTCTGGCCAACCTGTGCCAGTGCCTTACCACGCGTATAGTGAGGAATTTCTTCATAATATTTAATCTAACCCTCCCCTCTTGCAGTTTAAAGCCATTGCCCCTTGTCCTGTCACTACATTCCTTTGTACAAAGTCCCTCTCCAGCTCTCTTGTAGCTCCTTTAGGCACTGGAAGAGGCTCTAAGGTCTCTCTGAAGCCTTCTCCAGGTTGAACATCCCTCTCTCAGCCTGTCTCCATAGCAGAGGTGCCCCAGCACTCTGATTATCCTTATGTCCCTCCTCTGGACTCACTCCAACAGCTCCACATCTTCCTTATATTGTGAGCTCTGGGGCTGCAGGCAGCTCTGCAGGTGAGGTCTCACCTGAGCAGGGCAGAGGGACAGAATTCTCCCTCCCCTGCTGCCCATGGTGCTTTGGATGCAGCCCAGGACACTTTTGGCTTTCTGGGCTGTCAGTGCACATGGCCAGCTCATATCCAGCCTCTCATCCACCAACACCCCTGAGTCCTTCTCCCCAGGGCTGCTGTCAATCCCCCAGCCTGTACTTGTGCTTGGAATTGCCACGACCCATGTGCAGGACCTTGCACTTGGCCTTGAGAACCTCTGTGCTCTTGAACACAGGCACAGCTGTAAACAGTGTGCTGGCAATAAATCTTGCATTCAGGTGGCCAGGGGATGGTGTGGCCACGTGTAAATTGAGTTCACACAACTCAGAGCCAATTATGGATAAGCTGTTCAGCACTGATGTAATGCAATTACTTAAACACTGCTGTAGGGGACAGTTCATCTGAGAGCCTGGTGCTAATGACAGATGTGACTAAAATCCATCCACGTTATCAGCTGCCTTTTGTCAGTGACTGAAAGCCAGTGACATCAAACTGAGCTGGCAGCAAGACGTCAGCCAACTCCAGCAGTTTCAACACCTTGGTAAAATTACATCAGCACCTTATGATGGTGGTAGGTTTTTTTGTGCTACGCCTGTGATCCTGGCTGAGGCAAGCAGCTTGATTTCTCCCCCTCTTCTCCAGAAATAATGGTGATAGTTTTGAAATTGTAGTTGGAGATGTGTGTGCTGGTGGTTGGGAGGATGTGATGCACTGATTTGATTACAGCTAAAGGATTTTTTTGATCTTGTACAAACAAAATGTTACTCAGCTAGTGTAGAAATGACTAAATCTGGAAGCTGTTGACATAAATATAATGCTGAATAATGAAGATTCCTTACATTTCTCTGAGTGCTTTGTAGACAGGGCTTTTAGAAAACGTCCCTAATGATATTGGAGACAAGGGAATGATTTCTTTGGTATTTTTTTAAAATCCTCTTAGGAAACATGATTATCCTCAATAAGTAGTATTCTCAAAACCACATGTAATCCTCAGGGAGTGTATTTTAAGGCATATGTATTCATTTAACTCAGAACATCTCAGAATACATTCAAAACAATGGCAATCTGAGGTTAAACGTGTATTAAGTCATCTTCTGGTGCAGGATCATTTCCTTCCTTTGCTGGGTGCCCACGTGCCTAATCTGCTCTTCATTTGAGTGACTCAAGCTGTTGAGCTTCCCTGGCTGCTGCTGCTGGAGATTCTTCCTAGAACCTCTCTGCTCTTACTGGAAAACGTTCTTGTTTGTCAAGCTGGAAATCATTTCCTGATCTCCTACAGATCCTCATTTTCTTGGCTCCCCTGCTAAGGCTTCTCCCCTGATCGATTCTTTAATTTCTACAGCCTTTGAACACTTGCAGATAATACTAATATTGATTCCTGTAATAGTATTAATAACAAATCTCTTTTCATCTTACATATATGAAGCTTCCCAGCAGTACTGCAAGCCATTAAAAATATTAGTGGCTTTATTTCATGGAGGAATAATGTCGCACAAAGGAAGATTGTAAATGAACTACATAGATTTCACTCCCCAAAGCTTCTTTCTTCTTACCTATTTGGGCTGTAGTTTGTGGCTGCTATTTCCAATGAATAAATGTAGAATAATACTAAGAACAGAAAAAGGGGGAGGTGATCTGTGCAGAATTTGAACAATATATCAGGCAAAAAAAAAGGCATTAAAAAATACACAGTGTGGAAGGCGTGGAGGCAAAAAAGGAAGGCAAGGGAGGACAAATTCAAGGCTTTTAGTCATGTTTTGATTAGGTCAGAATAAGTCTGAAAACAAAAACTTGTACCCAGGTTTTTTCAAAAGCATTCACTGAAGTGTTGCTGGACAGGAAATTGGACACAAAGTCTTGCTGTCTGTGAGGCTGAGCTGCAGCATTTCCTCAAGAGTTACCGCTGCTCATCACTCAGCAAGTTGCACCTGCAGGTACTGCTGCAGATGATGGTGGAAAGAGAATCCTTGGAGCCTTCAGCCTGGGTGTCAGCAATAAGAGTGGCTGTGCCATGGGTGTGCAGCACTGATCACAGGGCTTTTATTGATTTGACATGTTTAAAATTGTCCAGCATGCCCAACAGCTAGGATTCTGATTGCACAGAAGAGGAGAAAATGCACATTATTTTTTGGGGTTGGACAATACCTGTGTCCTAGATTATACCCCACTCTCCTGGTTTTCCAGGAGAAAGTAGAACTCAGTTCTTAAGAGGTTAACACTTGATTATTTCCATATAGGATGGAAAATGGGGGAGGAGAGAGAGAGTGCCTGGCTTTTGGGTGTAGATCAGATGTCACAATCTTTAATATTGTTCTTCAGCCTTGTGCTGTTGGGAATTACTTAAAAATCCCCATCTCAGCAGTGAGTTTCATGCTGAAATCCAGAGTCTTCTTCAGTGTCCATCACATCCTGTTCTCTGCCTCCCTGGGTGCTTTCAACCCTTATGCTTTAATGAATAATTCTCCTCAGTCCTTTTTCAGGTCACTAGTGTTACGTGTGAAATAAGCCAGGAAAGGAAAGAACTTGCCTCAGCCCCACCAAATACCTCCTCAAACTCAGTGCACTCTGCTTCATCACTGCACTAGTTTTATGCTCCTTCAGTGAGATTTTGGTCTCTCTGGTGATTTTGTGCTCAAAGTGATCTGAATTAATTTTCTCAACCTTTCTGCACAATCCTTTATCAAAAGCTTGCTGAAGACTAGGTATGCTAATGAAAAACACATTAAAAATGCATGGCACGTGGGACAAATAACTGCTTCAGCTGTAAAAATATATTCTATGTTTTCATTTGGAATATGCAGAATAGAGAAGTCTTTCTACCACATGCTTTTGATAAAGCTGTAAACCACTAAATGCAAATGGGCCGTTGCGAATGATTAAAATGTAATGCTCCTAATGTTTCAGTAATTAAAAATGCATCCTGTGTTCTTAGCAGTGGAGTTATTACATGTCTTCCTGGCTTAAGTCAGTCAAAGGTCTTTGCTGCATTTCCCTGGCACATTCCTGAGCAGCAGTGCTTCAATACCCATTTCAATTTTGTGCAGACTGAATTAAACACTTGAAAGGTTGATATGTGGTTGCTAGAAAGTTTTATAAAGATTAATATTTTATTGAGCTTTGAGGAAATCTGAGGCCTCATATGAGAAGAAATTAAAGAAAAGCCTGATGATTTACTGCAGATTGTTAGTCGGGTTTTTTTTAAGTCTGAATAATCATGGGATACAGTTTGTTCTGCTCTTAAATTGGATTGCATCCAACAGTACATCCTGGGTACTGACTGGATAAATTCAGGTTGATAAATTCCCTGCTTTACAGCAGTTTCAACATCTGAAAAACAAGAGAAAGCTTCCTGGCTATCTCTCCCTCACAAGCACTGCTGGGCAGAAGCTGCTGAGGGAGGACAAAGATGTGGTTCTCAGGTACCTCCTAGAGCCAGCCAGCCAGCCAGCCGCAAACAGCACCTGGAAATTCCAACACTTCCTTTATTCCCTCTCAGCCTGGTGGATCCTTTCAGAGTCGCTTCTAACAAGCCCTGGATGCTTTTCTCCCTTGCTTTCAGACCCGGACGCGGAGGTTTGCCTGCACGCCCTGCGGCTGCTGCAGTCGGTGCTGCTGGAGCCCGAGGTGCTGGCCCGCTCGGGCGCCGAGGTGCGCGACACGCTGCCCCTGCAGCGCATCGTCGCCCTGTCCCAGAGCCGCAATGCAGAGCTGCAGGCGCTCGCCAAAGAGCTCCTCGAGGATCTTAAAATATTTGAGTACGAAGCATAGAAGAGCTCTACGACACCAAATGCTTACGTCTTTCCTATATTTTTGTGCTGCGAGAGTTGTTGGAGATGGGCTTGACTGAAAAAAAAAAACCCTCTGCCTAAGTTTCTCTGACAAAATCCTTTTTGGGAATTTGAATTAACCCAACGAAAATCATACTTGGGAAAACCCTTTGGGTTTTAGGTACCCAAATAAAACCTTGGGTGGTCTGGTAGAGATGGGACAGGCTTAATTTCTTTGAGCAGAATTTTATTGATAATGGGTTTCCAAAATGGTCTGTGGTTATGTTGTGTATTTGCTGCCTAGACGGGGTAAAATATTCTCATTCCTTGATAACAGTTCGTTGCAGAGGTAAATAATCCTTTTGGTCCATCCTTAAGAATTACTGTACTGTGAGGAAAACTCTGTTGCCTTTCATAACTCTTCTGTGTCAGAATGCACCCCAAGTTCCAGTTTTATTGTTATTTCTCACCTCTCTCTTTCTATTGTAATAAAAGAAAACTGAAATTCTGTAGCATGTAATGGATTCTGCTTTGAAAATTTGTATTCAGATTTACCCTTAACCGCAAGTCAAGCTGATCTGTTGCTGCCAGGCATGCTAGAAACTGGGCTATTGTTTTTAGAAAAGCCCTGAGAAGAGAAATAAATTGCTGTTGTCTGTGGTACCCAGTTGTGTGCTGAAGAGGCTAAAATGAGCTGCTGCTCTGTCGTGAGCAGCATCACATCCCCTCACAACCCTGGGGTTTGTTGAAGCTTCTGAGTACAGCTTGCTTACCTCAGGGGTAAATACAAACACTTGGTGCTGGATATTGGTAGAATTTATAATGTTTTTGGAAAATAATAGCATTTGTTTCTATGATGTCAGAAACAGCCACTTAAGTGAGGCTATTCAAGGGAACAGCAAATGAGAAGTGCAGTGCTGTGGTAGAACCTTTTTCCATACTAAAGTTATTGCACCTCATCTGGTAACCCAGTGTGTTAACAAAAACCAGTGTGGACTTCAAATTACAGAAAACAGGAAGTAAACTTCATAGGATTTAAGTATTATGATTGGCAGACAGCTTTAGAGGGAGACCACTGTAAAATGTGTAAGTTAAGGTATAGGGCATCTCCCTTTAGGCTGTTTGCAGAATGATGTGTGTTCAGAGTTAGAAGTGTAATAAATCAGCTTGAAATTATTTGGCTCAGATGCTGCAGATGGTAACAGTCTGGTTTGGGGCTGTGAAATGAAGATTGAGATCTCACATATATGGGTGGGTTCTGCCATGTCTGATTCAGCACGACGTTGAACTTACCAAGTGCAGATTTGTGGAAGGCTTTAAATCTTCTGTAAAGTGGGCTTTCTTTGGATTTGTTTTCTTATCTTGCTATCCTAGTTAATCCTCCTAGAGTTTAATCCTAAAGGGATCAAAATGATAATTGGTAGTTTCCTGGAATATCAACTCATGAAAGTGTTCAATTTTAAGAAACACTGAAGGGCATCATCTACTTTGCATTGAATTATCTGCTCACAAAAGTCTTTCATCAAACTTTTGAAGCCAGTAAATAACAGAAAAATAAAGTAGTTTTGTGAGCAGAGAAGCTGATGGAGCCTCACGTCCTGTGGATTTGAGATATTTCTTGAAACTTTCCCTGCCCTTCCCAACCTGAAACCAAGACCTTCCAAGGGTCAGTGTGGTGTACATGAGCTGGGGGTGAGACAGGTGCTCCTGACCAGGTCAGTAAACTGTGGTGATGGGCCAAATTCACCTTATGAGAGGGACTGGCAATGCATCTGCACCTCATTTCCATTTGAAATCAGGAAACAAAGCAGTCAGGACTGTTCATCTTAATTGTGTCCATTGGCATGGTCAGCCATGCTCAAAGAGGTGATTGGAGATAGAGTTTTCCCCAGCAAGCTGCTCACATCTGGTAAATTGTTTCACTGTCTCCCAGATGAGTTTATTTTCAGGTGTACCTTGCCAGGACTGTTTCTTCAGAGCCAAATCATCAATGACCCACCAACCTCAAGAAAGTCTCTTTTTCTGTACAAAGTGTTTCATTATGCAAGACTGAAAAATAAGAAAAAGTCACCTCATCTGTGAAATACAGTGCATATTTAAAAATACTAGAGAGGAAAAGTATCAGAAACATGAGAGAAGAACCTGTGTCAAAGAGTTCTGTAGGAAGGTTTGTGTGTTTTCCCTAAGCTTGCTTTTTCTAGGTATTCACAATTAATTGAGTCTATGGAAAAGAAAAAGACAGCATTTAAGGGAAGCTTATCACAGGGAAGCAAATTCATAATACTTTTTTGACTGGAAAAAAAAAAGTGTGACTGGAGTCAAATGATGCTGAAACAAGGAGAGTGGATAAAAGCCAGGGATAAGCCTGACCCTTTAACATTCCAGAGTATTTGAAATGTTCAAGGTGTCTCATACTTAAATGTTTTAGTGAAATGAAATGGACGTTAGTAGTTGCAGATTGCATGGTGAGCTCTTAGATCATTCTGCTGTTTTTCAGGTTCCTTCCTTCCCTCATCCCCCATTTGATGGAGCCAGGGACCAGCTCCTCCTGCTCCTTCACAGGTCTGGGGCTGTGTACAATTAGTTGAACCTAATCACTGTGGGGTGAGGCCTGCAGCTTTCCGCACAGGAGTCTGTTACACCCTATGCATACTCTTGGACATGTCATGGTGGGATTCTCCCAGATCTTGGCATCTGTCATAAACTATTGATCTGTTCTCCCCCACCAGCAGCATCAATGCTTTCTTTGCTGTTCCTTTTTCCATCCTAAAATAGGAGGGAATCTCATGCCATTGGCTGTAGAGGAAGCTGCAGTGACTTGTTGAGATGAGATGCCAACTATTTAGATGGCTAAAATTAGGTGAGGTGAATCCTACCCTTTGGAGTCTATTTTGCAATAACAGATAAGAGCAAGTTTTCAGATTGCCCTACTGTTTGCAGACAGCATTTTATAATCTTGTGTGTTGATAACCTTGAGAGATCCCTGTTGGAAGAGAGGAGTATCTGAAGGCCTAATTTGTCTTCATGTGGTTAGTGCTAGAAATTAGGCTATTAAGTGACTGTGCATCTCCTTTGGGTCTCTCTTCCTCCTGAAAGACATCTTTTCTTGACAGGTTATGAATAAAAGAAAGTCTGAATAACAGAGACTCTGAAAACTCAGAGTGTGCCAAAGCTTTATGTATGAAGTTGAAGAGTGGGGGACACAGGACACAATATGACACAAGGAGCTGCTGCAATTAAAGACTGGTCTTTACAGATGCATTGTAAATCTCAGGTTTTAATTTTGCTTAATTCTGGAAGTCAGGACCATTAGGATGCTTTATTGATTTAAAATCAAGAGCTTAGCCTGGACTGTAAAAACACTGGCTTTGGAGTGTTGCTTTTTTTGGATCCTTTTGAAAAGTTTGGCTTCTTCTGTGTAGTAATTGATTAACTGCATTACTTGATTAACTGGATTGGTAGCTTACAGGGGGTTCACACAGTCAAAGCATGAATTTCAGTAGCTGTGTTCAAAGTCCAGAATTACTCCAGCTTTGCCATTTCCTCTGTTGCACAATCTCAGAATTTCAGTGGAGGAGAAGACGTAACTTTGGTGCTGCTTTGAGATTATCAATTATTCCAGACTTAAACCCATATAATTGAAAGTAAAATTTGACTCTTAGACTAAGCTGTCGCAAAAGATGAAAAATCTGGTTTAATAACTTGTAGAAGAAAGTTCACAGTATCAGCTGCACAATTAAAAGTGAACTTGGCTCCTTTCAGTCTGTATACACTGTACAGAGCCCTGGAATGATGCCTGTTTGCTGATGCTCCAGGGAGATACTGGCTCTTCACAGTTGATGCTGGTGGTAAATTAGATGCAAAGGAAAAAGAAATGAGGATCCCCTAAATTTACTTCCTGCAGCTGAAGAAGTTTAGCTGTGCCCCACCAGTTCTTGGTGTGATGTCTCAGGCTGGTGTTCAGGCTGGACCATGATCTGGCTGGAAAGAAACTGGCAAACCTCAGTAGGAAAAAACAAGCTGGTGGCTCTGTACCCTGTGCTGAGGGACAGGCATGGCAGCAAGAGGGGCCTGGCATCTCTGAAAGGCACTGTGAGAGTTGGGTGGAACAGCAACCAGCTGTCCTGAGGGGAGGTGATGTTTGGTTACATGAGGACACTGGCCCATTCCCAGCACTCATGAGAAAGGCAGTGAACTGGAGTTCAAGGCACATCATCCTGTTATGGTTGCTTAAGAGAGGGAAATAAGTCCCTTTTAAGGAAGAGTTGGAGGAAGAATGGGAGATGTGACAATTTGGTCTCGTGGCCACAAGTGAACTTTCAGATGATTCAATTTCAGCTGGTTGCACCAGTCATTTAGCTGCTCCTTTGAGTTACCATTTGCACTTGCAATATGTGCTGATTAGCACAAATTGGCTTTCAGAACTGATAAGGTTTTGCAAATCTTGCAAATATTGTATGATTCATCTCCTCTACTGCCCCAGTCCTGTGAGGACGCTGTAGGTGAGGAGAAAGGAGCTTTCCTGGGGAATAAGGAACCTCTTCTTTGCTCTGTTATCCCTGCCCAGTGCTTGTACTACAAGCTATGAGCTATGCAAAGCACGGCTGACCCTTCATTTCTCTTCATAGCATTTCATTTGCAGCTGCATCTGGCCATGTCTATGTTGTTTGTAATTTTCTGGTTTCTATGCAGGAACTTTTGCAACTGCTGGTTGCTGCTTGAATATGTGAGTTCCAAGTTACAGCTGATAAAAAGTCATTAGAGAGCTCTTGAGGTCACAGAGATTTAAACTTCTCTGATGCTTTACAATGACCTTTACAACCTATAACTTGCTCAGTCGGAAGCCTTGAAAAGACTTTGACCAAATTATAGTTGCATATGTCATTTATGGGAACTATAATTTTTACTGTGGGTGTGACTGCAGTGAAAGCACTTCAAATGCCAGGTCCTTCCAAATGCACGTGTTTGTCTGTGCTGCTGGGCTGCAGGTGGGAGAGGCAGCAGCCACAGAGGGCAAGGCTGGCGTGGGCTGGGGATGGGAAGGGGTTGTGTGACCTGGGGTGGATGGCAGCTCTGACTGAGCTGCCTACGTGGCTTTCGTGCCACCTGAGTCTTGCTTTGAAGTTGTATGAAAAGTTTGAACTTTGAGTCTTGCTTTGAGGCAGGGGATTGGGTTGGGTGTTAGGAAAGCAGGTGAGCTGCTTGAAGCTCTCTGCAGAGATAAATCCCTCCTTGCTTCTGTATCACCACCAGGGTCAAATAAAGTGCAGCAGTCACCCTGTACTAGCACAAAACAGAAAATGGAGAATGTAGGGGAAAAGCCCCGTTCTTGGATCTGCACACTTTCCTCCTGAGCAGGATCTGTGGTGTCCAGAATCAGTTTCATAGAATCCCAAATGGCTTGGGTTGGAAGGGACCTTAGAGATCATTTCATTCCAACCCCCTGCCATGGGCAGGGACACCTTCTACTAGACCAGGTTGCTCAAGGTCTTACTCAACCTGATCTTGAACGCTGCGACCGATGGGGCTTCCCCAGCCTCACAGTGAAGAATTTCTTCCTAATATCTAACCTAAATTTCCTCTCTTTCAATTTGTACCCATTCCCTCTTGTCCTATCACTACAGTTCCTGACAAAGAGTCCCTCTGCAGCTTCTCCCTTGTCAGACTGGGCCCTGCTGCCTGAGGATGGGCTGGAAGTCATCACCAAGGGAAACTGGAGTCTCTGAGGCTGCTGGGGCAGACACACCCGGGGTTTTGGCAGTGCTCAGGCTCTTCTCCTGCAGTGGGGCAGCATGTTTGTGCTCAGGCTGGGGGGCACTGGGCTACACAGTCCTGAATGAGTGTCCTGAGCTGCCTGACTTTGGAGAGGAGACCGAAAGCAGCAGGGCCTTGCTTGTGCCAAGAAATGGTGCTGGCATTTTGTGGGATGCCTTTTCCAAGGAACAAATCTGGACAAAGGACAGGGTGGCCAACCTGAAGGGCAGCCAGGCACTGAAAGCCCAAGCACAGGCT
Source organism: Irena cyanogastra (assembly GCA_013397155.1). NCBI lineage: Eukaryota > Metazoa > Chordata > Aves > Passeriformes > Irenidae > Irena > Irena cyanogastra. The sequence continues at coordinate 60,093 of VWZV01005814.1, forward strand.
CTCCCATGGCCTCCCCATGGGTCCCCTGGCAGCCCTTGCTGACCCTGGAGGTGTGTGGGCAGAGCTGCTCACAGGGAAAATGGGATTTCTGTGGGATCTGTAACCCACCATGGACCCACAACGTGGGTGAGCAGGTGGTCACCTCTGCTTCGCCCTCTCCATAGGGCTTGCAAGCCCCCCAGCAGGCACACACAGAAACACACATGCTCTCATCACTGTATTCTGCACTCCACAGCCTGGCTGGGAGCAGCTGCATTTTGGAAAATGCAGTGGATGCATCATCCCGTGGCTGACGCAAAGGGACACAGAGCTCTCCATGCACTCGGAAATTGTTAGCAGCAAGAAGCTACCGATAGCGACTGCTCTTCCCAGACTTCCTCTCTCCTCTTAATATTGCAGCAACTGTTTTTTCCTAGGGATTTTCACGAACATCATCAGTGCCCTGGTGCAGCAGGAGCGTGATCTCTTTGAGACAAGAGCGGCTGAGTGCGGTGAGTCACCCACATTCCAGTAAGGAAGCCCCTTCAGGAAGCCTCTCTAGCAATGATCCTGTGCAGCCCTGCTCAGCTCCAACAATGCTGCCAGAGTGTAACACTGCCCCGGAAACTGCTGAGATTTCTTGTCAGGCACAGCCAGTGCCTCCAGTGCCCAGGCAGCTCAGCCAGCAGCAGACAGATCCTGGGTAAGGAAGCCAAGGGAAAGGAGGTGCCCTCTTGGCGGTAAATGGCAAGGGACCAAACGGTGCTGGAGTCATTTCATGAGCACTGATGGCAATCTGGAGCACAGTCAGAAAAAAAGGGATGGCCTCTGGGGATCCTGAAGTCAGCTGAAAAGCTGAGCTGCTAAAAACAATAGTGCTGCTGTCAGTGGCCGAGGGAGAGGCGAGGTTTCAAGGGCAGATTACAAGCACCAGAGCACAGTGACACTGATGAGGGAGCTGCTGCAGAGCCCTGCACAGAGCTCTAACAGAAACGTTTGGTATCCCACGAGCTTTTGTCCCCGGAATGATACACATTTCTCAGGGTTGAGAGGGAGAGAGTGCATTTGCCATTAATTTTTAATTATAATGGAGTGTTCTGTAGTGATAGGGAGCTTCTACTGTGCAGGCTGTCTGCGTCAGGGATTGACCCACTGGCAACCTTCTCACTGATAAAGCTGTCACAAGAGGAGAACAGAGGGAAGGACAGGAAAGTGCTACTAAGACACTGCTATAATGCCACAAAAAAAAGGGGAAACATTACTACACAAACTAAGCATTTCCTCTGAAGTGCCCTGCTGCTATTAAATTTCAGATTCTTAGACCTGTTTTCCAGTTTCTGTGAGCACAAGGAGATTGTACAGCTTGTGCTCCACTGGTGGCCAAGAGATGTTCTCTCCATGGCTCCTGTTGGGGCAGGAGATGCAGCTCTGAGATAAGGTGCTGGGGTTGTCTTGGACTTGGGGGATGTGGATTCAGTTCCTGTGCAGTCACAGACCTCCTGTGTACACAGGTAAACCAAATGGAGCAAATTGGCTGAGGAGCTGAGCTTCTCTTTGAGCATTCCTGATTTCAGAGGGTGTGTGCTGGAGTGTTCAGTCCTCCAAATCAGTTTTCTGCTTTGGTTCTCTTTTCATGTAACTCCCCTCCTTTCTGCCTTGGCCTGATCACTTTTACCTGGATTGTGAAAGTCTTTGGGGTAAGTAAGTAAAGTGTCTGGCAGACACAACGAGGATGATAGTGCATCCAAGTGATGAGTGGCTGAGAGAAGGAGAAGAGGGAGCTAGTTGAGGATACCCAGTCCTGCTCCCAGCCAGTTGTGTAGCTGTGACATGGCCTCTGCTGTCCCGATAGTCCTCCTGTGGCAACCAGTGAGACCCCTGCAAGCTGCTAAAAGGACCCATCTTAAGTCCTACAAGCCCTTTGCAGCCCAGGAGATGTTGCTCCTGCCAGATGTTACCAAGAACCCTGTGGAAAAGAGGCCCTGGGCTTTCAGCTCCTGCCTATCTGCAGCCCAGCTTGCTCACAGCTGCTCAATTTGTGTGAACTCTCTTTGCCTCATGGAAAGCCTAACATGGAAGAAGCCAAAAGGAGCAGCTCCTCTATTGCCCAGTGTTCCTGCTCTCACCACCTTAAATTATGGGAGGGAGAATTTCTCCAGGCCTGTGCTCCTCTGCCTCTCCAGAAGGGAGACTGCTAGGATCCTAAATGAGGATCCAAAGATCCTAGATTAAATGCTAAAATCCTAAATGAGAACGAAACAATCCGTGCTGGAAATCTTGAGGGAAGACAAAAGGACAAAGGGCATTCTGGAACTAAGAGGAAGAGAAAAAAGAAGCTTGCTTCCAAGGACTCAGCCCTTAAGGACAGTGACGTAGAGAGAAGGAGATTCTGTTTACAGAGGAAGTGAGAAAGGAAATGAGGGTGGGGGAGGGATAAGCAGTTAGCCAAGGAAAGCTCGTCCTTCAGGACAGGGCAGAGAGGTAGGCCTGTTCCCTGGGGAGCTCTCCCCGGAGCAGAAACCTCTGTGGGCCAGGCTTTGAGGCCACCTCTGTGTGCTCTGCTCTCCTGCCTGCTGCAGAGCTGGCTCCCTTCCCTCCCCTGGGGGGATCCTGGCTGGATGCTTTTGGAATGCTGAATCTGTTCATTCTTGAAGAACTCAGCTTGCCTGGAAAAAAAAGTATAGTCAAGGAGCAGGCAACCTAAGATTGAGAGTGTGTCTTAGAAACTGGAAAATCTCCCATGTGTTTTGTTTCTGATGCTAGCAGGAGCCTGGAGAAGCTGCTTTGGTCTACAGCATTGTTCTGCCTGTGGATCAGCACCTCCCAGGCCTTCAGGCAGGCACAGCCTGTGTTAGTGCTGCTCCTACACCTCATCCCACAGCATTCCTTCCTTCCTTCCTTCCTTCCCTGAGGAGTAACCTCCCTGTCCTGCTGAGCCCTGCTGCCTTTGGACTGTGTGTCTGATCAGCTGGCAGCAGGGAAGCTGCAGTGATGCTGCCCCTGAGGGGCTGCAAAGCCTGTCTTCACCAGCCAGGCTGGTATTTCAGCTGCTCTGCACCAGCAATGAGCACGGATTGCAGCAGGGGAAGAAGAAGGGAAAACAGCAGCAACAGGGCCCAGAGTGCTGCCTAAACTTACCTGGCCTGTCTTGAGCAACAGGGCCAGGGCACCAGGAGCTGCCCAGCTGTGGCAGGGCACACCTTCTGTCTGCCCCATGGCCACAGCCTGCAGAGAGGAGGGCAGGCAGGCAGGCAGGTGAGTGCTGTGAGCTTCTGTTTATGCAGACCCTCTCCCAAGGGCTCACTGGGGTTCCTTTCCTTTCTCTGCCCTGCAGGGGATGCTTTGTTTTTTTTTTTACCTTGAAAATCTTGCTGTCCTTGAATTCAGAATAGTAGCCAAGGCCAAGGATACAACAACAGGGGCAAGGAAGAAGGTGTTTCTGATTGTTGTCTGATGATGGGAATATTTTTGTATTTCTTGCCCTTTTTACTCCTTTCCATAAAGACAAGCATCTTTGTTCTGCTCTCCTTCCTCCCCTGGCCATAAGCACTAGAAGACATGGATGAGCCTTGGTATTGGAAGAGGCTGAGAAGTGCTGTGCTGGCTCTTGCCAGCAGCACCGGATGCTGGTCTGATGTGGAGTCGTGTGATGGGCTTGCAGAAAGCACCCTCAGCATCATGCCCTGCCAGCTATCAACTGCAGAGCTCCAGGAGCCTGTGCCTCAGGGGGCCAGCACAGCATCAACCATGAAATGCTACAGAAGCAGCACCTATTATGTCCTGTTTAACAGAACTTCTGCCCAAAGCCAGAACTAACCTGCAGCTGAGCAGCAGGGCAGCTGGCTGGGTTCAGGGGTGACTCAGCTTGCTGAGCATGTGTGCCCTCAGATCTGGTCATTTCCCCCCTCCTGCTTGACTTCTCTGTCTTACAAAAATATTTGAAGAACTAACTGAAAGTATGTGCTCAACAGCATGACACAGGGTATGGGTTTCTGTGAACAACCCAGATTTCCTCTTGAGAAAATCAGTGTGGAATATTTGGGGGGAAAACGCTGGATTCAGTTTTACTCTTTCTCTTTTTTCTCATTTGCAGTATAAGACACGATACAGAGCAAAGCCAACAGCACAAAAGGGCAGAAGTGGGACTTTGCCAACAGAGAACTGAAGCAAATGTAGCCTCAGCACAGATGATGTCATTTTCCAGATGAGAAGCACTGAAAGGCATTCCCAAGCCATTACAAACGCTCTGCTCCTCACCTATCACTTAGGCAGAGCCAACCTCGCGTGTGAGCACTGCACAGCAAATCTCTGCCAGTGTTCCTGCTATGCCAAGGGTTCTGCATTTGCCTGTGCACCCTGGAGTGCATCTCTTGGCTCTTGGGATGCTCTGGAGTTCACTCCCAGGCAGTTGAAAGGAAACCTGCCTGTCCTTCCAGGAAAGTCTCAGGGAAAGCAGTGGGAGGTTTTGAAAACTGATTTCTTTCCATGCCTTCTCTGCAGAGCAGCAGCTCAGGGCACTGCTGTTGCCCTTGACCACACCAGCTAGTGGAATTTCCCTCAGCCAGAGTCCTTGTAGGTGGAAAGGTAGTGGAGTAAGAAGGAAACTTGTGTGTTTGCAGAGAAGACAGTTAATGGTGAGAAATCCACCTTTCAATGGGCAAATTTTTCCCAAAACTTGGCTCTTTAGAATTTTTCGTAGTAGGTAAAAATATGTCCCTGTGCAATGAGTGCAAATGGGCTTCTTGCACCTCTGAGGTGCCTCTCCCTGCAGGTGAGGAAGAATTTGAAGGCTTCTGTAGTGTATCTTGGTGAGGGTGTGCCACTGATCCTTGCTCCAGCAGAATTAATATTTGCCTCATCTATTTAGAGATGAATAGGAAATTCCAGCAGGTGCCATCTCAGAGGAGCACTGCAGAAGGGTATGGTTAAATCCAGCATTATGTGGAGCTCCTGGGAAGGCATCTCTCTCCTAATGATGACATTTTTAAAAACACTCTAAAGGTTTGATCTTGGTCCCATTGGGCATTTTGCCATAGATCTTAATGGCTCTGTGGCTGATCTCTTAATCTCCAGTGCACCTGTGCAAACTTGACAGTTTATTGCAATTTCATGCTTTTTGGAAATCGTCTCACACTAACGCCATCAGAGAGAGCAATTTTTAAGGTCATTAGCTCAGGACATAGCAAATAAGTACTGAGAGAAAACAATCTGTAAATGTCATATTTGTTTAACACACAAAGTAGCTCCTGAAGAGCAGTTATCCTTATGTCTAGAGACAGCATGAAAATTGCATCCTGTGGCTTGGAGATGTGGGTGTGTTGAAAGAGAGAGTAGTATATGTAACATGGCTGTTTGTCTTCACTACTCTTTTCCCTGTCTCCCCATTGTTCCCCATACATCTGTTGTTTGACTTGTTCAACAATATTGTTAAATTTTTGGACTACAGACCAGTGCTCAAGGAATAAATAAAGACCTTCAGGTTCTGCTGCTGAGGTTTTATAACAGATTGGTTTTTTTCTGCTCGGAGGATAAATAGTACTTTCTAAGTGTTATTCTCAATAAATGGTGGTGAGTGGGAAGTGTTATCCCTTCTCCACCTTAGTATAAAAGACAGGTCCACTGATGTAACCTGATGTAAATGCTCTCTGAAAAAAAAAAAAAAAACAAAACAACAAAACAAACAAACAAAAAAGGTGGAAATAGGTGAAACTTTTATCAACTGAATCAAGCCTGTGCCATCAATACCTCTGCTTTCTGTATTGTGTTATGATTCCAAGGATAAGAGGCTTTATTCTCTCTGTCACCATCTACCCTTCCTCTCTCCCATTCTCAGCACAGGATCCACTTCCCAGCAGTACTGGAACATCTGCCTGTGAGACATCACAGGTTTACTGATTTAAAAGAAACTCTGACTTTTTTCTGGGTAATTTTTGGAGTATCTGTGAGAAGTCACTTATAGTAACTCTCCCATTGGTGAGACTGGAAGAGGGCAACCAACCCTCAGCTCCTGAGATGAATATTTTGTAAATACTCACCCTGCCCTGCTTTAGCCATCTGACTTGACATACTTTTCAGCTTTACAAAGACTGTAGCCCCAAGTGAGTCATTTGAAGCACCCAAGTGTTTCTTGGTTGATACACTTGGGCCTCCTAGGGATTAAATACAGTGGTGTCCAAGATAAATGGGGTGAAATATGCACTGCTTTATGTGCTACAGGAACACCAGGCTATCAGCAAGCCCAGATAAGCTTCAGTAATGGATAATTATTACAAGGCATTGTGTCACACTTGGGTTAAGCATGACAAGAATTTCTCCAGTGTAAGAAGATGTCAATGTTTGCTGAAAGTATGTGCATTTTTCTTGCCTGCTTAAAATATTTGCTTGTTCATTCTGGAGTAAGTTAACACTGTAAATTTACATTTTACAATGTAAACATTAGTCCACTAGCTAGTTTTTCTTTTTTTGGCCAAGTTTCTTTAAATATTAGCATCATGTTTAATGGTTGCTTTATTCATTTCAGTTCCATACATTCCTCTAATTAATCTTATAACTCAGCAGGGTGGTTGAGGCTTGAAGCAGGGCTTCACTCCCGTTATGATGACATTGGTTTGCTTTTATCAAGCCCAGTGACTCAGTTTCAATTGATTTGTACGTCCAGAGCTTCAGCCACTCTAGGGTGTAGATGCAATTTCAAATAAAGAGACATAAACTGAAGTGAATATAGAAATGCTAGCAGTTTTGTCATGGCAGGGGATTCAGCCTCTTTGAAAATTCAGCTTCTGCAAAAGGCTTGAAGTTTTGTCCAGTGGAAGTGGGAAATGCCAGGATTGGCTGTTCAAGTGGCAGGTGCAAGAAGTCAAAACCTTCAGGATGCTGAACACTCTGCATAACTCACCTCAGCAGCAGCACAGACATTGCCACCCAAAATGTGCTCAGCTCTGAAACAGCAGCAAGGGCAGTTCTTGCACAGGCAGTTGTTTCCATGGGGTGGGACTGTGCAGACAGGCACAGCTGCATCAGGTGCAATCACAGCCCCTACGCCAAATTCCTGTCTCCAGCAGGGAACACCACCAGCTGCTCTCAGGGAGAGAAATCCTGAAAGTCTGGGAAATAGCTGCTTTTCTTAGGAGGAGGAGGGGGATAGGACACTTGTTCCTGAGTCCTGTTGTTTGCTCTGGGGCATGAGCTGCCCCCTTGGCTTTCAACAAATGTTCCTTGGCTGCTGCCTCACACTCTGCCAGGAGAAGGCCCTGCAGTGTCTGTCCTGCCCCAGAACAGCCCCCACCATCATCCCCAGTGTGAGTGATGCCTTTTTGGGCTACCTAAAAACAGAAGCCAGACAAAATTAAGAGAATAAAAAGCAGTTATATTTGTTGAAGGATCTTCAGGTACATTTGGAGCAGAAAAAGCCCCCCAGGGGCTACACCCAAAATGAACAACGGGTGATGGATTTTCACACTTTTATAAGTTTGCTCTATTTGCACATTGGGGGTTAATATTCCAATTACAGCTTCAGGTAATGAAGTAATTTACCCCAAGTTTGCTCTACCCCAACTCAGTTTTGTTTATATTTCTCAGGAGACAGTGAGGTGTCCTTGATCCCCAGGCCTAGAGAGGAATTGTTGTGTCTGACAAAAATGGAGAAGTAGCAGCTAACACTCTGTATGGAGTTTAGAGCTATGCACTGAAGAATTGCAGGATTACAAATACATGAAAAACATAAAAGCCAAAACCCCAAGGCATCACAAGGGGCCAGCCTGCCCCTGGTCTGTGCCACACAGCCTCAGCAGGGCCTTGTGGAGTCTCTGTCCCCTGCCTGGGCCACCTCTGCCACCCCACAGCTCGGCCACAGAGCAGCTCTCTCCCTTAGGGGGTGTTGGAGATGCTGAGGAAGTTTGTGTGGATCCAGGAGGAGCTTAAAGAGCTTTGTGGAGGGAAATCCACTGGGCATCACCAGAAGGGTTGTGGGCATTGCAGCTGGCTCAGGAGAGCTGGCACACAGGTGTGCTTTTAGGCCAAAAGGGCATTCAGGAGAGGCACCAAGTCCAGCTGCCCTGTTCATGGTGAGCCAGGGGAGCTCAGCCAGGCTCTGCTTTTGCACTGGGGCATCTTTGGCAGCACAGCCAGTGGTGGATGCCCTCAGCTTCTCACCTGTGCCTCACACTGGGGCTCAGCTGCCTTCTCCTGTGCTGCCCACCAAGACACCTGAGCTGGGCCAAGCCCCAGGGATTCCTTGCTGTGGGTGTTCTGCACAGTTTCCCTGCTTGCTTTTCTGCTGGATCTGTTCCCTAAGCCAGTCCCAAAGGTGGCCCCACAGGCAGCAGTGCTTGGTGGAGTGAGGGAGTGGCACAGGGGACAAGCAGGGAGGGCAGTGTCAGCTGTCTGAGCCAGAACTGCTGCTGATTGTGTTGTGGAACCACAGCCTGTAAGTCCTGGTGCCCCTGTGGAACCTTTGCAGATGAAACCTCTGCTGATGGTAGCAGCTGTCTGGTAAAGTGAGGAGAAGAGTCCTATTTGCAGCAGCAAGCAGTGATTTTAGAGAATATCCCATCCCTCCAAATACTCCACATCAATGCTACCCAGCCTGAGAACAGGTTGCTGTCCTGTGGCAGTGAGCTCTGCAGGCTGCCAGAGCTGTGCTGCATCATTTGTAGTCCTACAGGTACAGGTCTGCAAAAATATTTTCTCTTTCTCATTCTCTCGCTCTCATTATTCACATGAATAAAGCTAAAAAACTATTTTTCCAGATTTGAATCTGAGGTTTTTAAAATGCCTGTGGCTTTTTTAAAATTTAATTTCTCTGTTAAGAAAAAAAAGAAAGTAGAAAATACATTCCTACATATGTATAGGCTTGTGAAAGTATGTTTATATATAACTGCTGGAGAGAATAAGTCCTGCTATCGTTACAATTTTAAGCAAGAAATGGTTCTGTGAAAAGCAAAGAACAACACATCAGTGAAAGAAATGCTGGTATAAAACAATTGCACAGATTCCTCTGTGAGCTCTGATTGCTGTGCAGCTTTCTGGGAATTCAATATAGCCAGAAATTCAGCTTATGGATGGCAGTTTATGGCTCAGAACAGTCGCTCTGAATGTGTAGCTGGATTGGTAAATTAGTTCCCATAAAATGCAGAGATTTTTCAAGTGCAGAGTGCAGCCACTGCTGCTCACAGATCTTCCTGTGTGTCCTGTGGAGAGCACAGCAATGGGCACGTGGGAGCAATCCTGCATGGATGGTGTGTCTGGGCTGTTGGACAGTGGGTACCTCTCCCCTTCTGCAGCCTGACACCCCGTGATTCACTCACAATTCGGGGCACAATTTCCCTCTGGAGGTGGAGCAGCTTTCAGTGCCTCCAAAATCACTGGTAGCTCACTGAGGACAGCACCAGTGTAGGGCTGAGGTGTTTGTTGCACCTGAAAACCCCAAACCAAGCAGCCACGTGCTGTAACAGTGGAGGGCCCAGGATAGGGGGACAGGGTGGGACTGACATCCTGGCAGTGCATTCCTCACTGAATTATGGGCCTGAGGCAGAGACCTCATTTTCTCCAGATGACTCTCAGGAAATACCCTCCCCATCAGCTATTATTGCTTAAATAATAGGGAGGGAAGTGCAGCCGGCCGAGCTATATCTGAGGTACTCCACAGGGCACATCCCAAATCTGGTACAGGGCAAGGCAGCTGAGACAACTGATTGTAAAGTCACTCAGTGGGCGTATACAGTTCTCCTTTTGCCTCAGAGTTATGAGGTCATGTGGAAAAATACAGATAGTTGTTTAGAAATAGGCAATGCGCTGAAAAGAAATGTTACAAAATCTGTTCCTGGTCAACATTTGTGCATTGATCTGACTTCAATGATGGGGCCTCTAGGTAGGAAAACCCACGTACGAATGTTTGCAGGATTAGCATCTTAAATGTTAAGTTTCCAGAAAGTCCAGTCCAGGAAGGGAAAGCCTGTCGAGGGAGAGGTCTGCTGGGATTTGATTTATGAACAGGACATCCTGCTTGGTTCTGAGATCCTGCAGATACCGTTCTAGTGAGGCCGCTGGGTTATTGTGATGGCAAAGAAAAGGAGCTCACCCTCTCCCTTGTCTGCCAAAGGCACTCAAACCTGTCTGGGCATCGTATCAGTGCTAAACATTTGGCATTTTTTATCATGTTTCATCACCACTGTTTACTGAGTGACGTTAAAAATGCACGGCATGGTGCAGCTCCCTGCTGGGAGGCTGACATGGCTGTCATTAATTAGTGACATGCTGTCATCTGTGCAGTTAAGATCAGGGTTGATTCCAGGACCCAGCCACAGAAGGTGGCTGGCCAGAAAGTTGGGGCAGAAGGCAGGGTGAGATAGAGCTCTTGTGGGAGTGTGAGGAGAGGTAGGGTTCTTTGGAGGATATTTCCCAGCTCTTCTGGATCACTGCAGCTGGATCTGCGTTTTCCACAGGCTGTGACATGAGTCTAGCTCAGCCTATGCACTCAGATTTCCTCTGTGTGGGAACCTGGGTGCAATGGGGATGTGAGAAAGGATGTTTCACTCCCACATCATTCTCTAGTAGGAGATAAGAGACCTCCCAGACATGCTCTGGGGCAGTGATGTTGACACATCTTCAGAAAGCTGCTTTGTTCTCTGGGATGCTCCAGCCACTGAAGGGCTGGCTGCCAGGGGCTGCCTGAAACTGTCCCCTGGCTTTGGCTGGAGCTGCATCACTTCAGCACCTCGAGCTACTTCTCTGCTACTTAATTAAATGATGCCAGGGCACATTCCCAGACATTAAGGCTGAGTCATCTATACTGTCCAAAGCACATCTGTGGTCCTTCAGATGTTTCCCAGGCAGGGCTTGGAAGCCAGCAGAGCCTGGAGACCATTCTTGGTAGACATTTGAGACGAAACTGCCTTATTTTGGATGATAAGGAAGTTCAGTAGACTAGAAGCATCTCATGCTGGCTGGCCTTGGTGCCAGAGGACAGACCTGGGCACGTCTGAGACGCTGTTCTGGACATGGTCTGGGTGTCTCCAGCTGCCTGTCCGTAGGATAGAAGGCTCTTTTGTTTACAGAGTGGTTGGAAAGGATTTTACGGTGCTTTAAAGGTCAGTGCTGGAGCTGGCTGTTCAGCTCTGGATAATATTGTGTAGCTTGCTGGGAGCTGGTATGGGAGGAGCTGGGTAAACTCACTTGTCTGGCTGCCCCCTCATACACCAGGGAAGGAAATATCTGCATTGGAAATGGCTAAACTGTGCTGCCTGTGTTTCCTTCTGACCACTGACAAAGCTAACTTTTTAGCTCGTTTTATTCCTGACATGTAATTTATTCACCTCATTCCTTTCTACCTGCCCCCACAACCCCACAGACCAGTGCTGAATATTGTACTTCCTTGGACACTGCAGAAAATCTCAAGCCCACCCTGTTGCCAGTGGGTTATTGGGAGGCATAATTCATCCAGCTGCAGATGAACAGAAGAGTCCTCCAGGGAGAGTGTCCTCCCTACCTCATTCATTACCTTGTCACTGGCTGAATCCCTGCAGTTCATCTTCATGCTTTGTCATTTTCCTGGGAGTCCTGGCACTTCACTTCTGCCTCCAGATGAAAGGAGGCCAAATCAGAAACCCCAAGCACATGCCTCCTAGCTGCCTTCTGAAGCTCTCTCTGTCTTCCCATTGCCAGGGTCCCGTTATAGCCGTGTCACCTCTGGAATGAAGAAACTCAGGGTGGGTCTGACTGCCCACAGTTTTCACTTGGAAATCCCCTGTTTCTAACCTTGTAAGTAGCCTCGAAGGTATGTGGGGCTGCTAAAATTAAGAGTCTGACCCAGGACTGGGACGGGTGACATGACAGCTGCAAAGTGGCCTTTGCAGAGGTTGTTAATCTAAGGAAGGGTGATTGAGCTGTGCCAGCCACACACACACACCCAGCTGCAGCAGTGATCAGAGACCCTCCCTCAGTGCAGGGACCCCCTCCCAGGGCTGTGTCCAGCATGGGCACAGCCTCAGCTGTGGGGCCATGTGTTGGGGAGGGGGCAAATCTGGGTTTAGAGCACTGTCCTGGGTGAAAGAGCACTGCAGCCGTGTGACACAGAGTGCTTCACAGAAATAACATTTCTTGGCTCAGTCAGAGAGGTGTGAAAAATTCAAGCTGGTGTTTGTGCTGCTCTGTCCCTTCAGGGCTCCTGACTCTTCCCCAGGATTTTGCCCAGTCATCCCATCTCCTTTCCCTCCTCAGCTCTCCAGAGCCATGGCTGCAGGAGTGGCCCACACTCTTTAAGCAGGTTTGTGCTCATACACATCTTCTTCCACTCAAGTGCTTCTCTGACTCAGATAATCCCTTGCTTCCAACTGTTTTGTGCCAGCCTCCTCTGCAGCCCAAAACTTGGCTCTCCTGCCACTTGGTCTCATTATACCCAAACTCTGGGACACATTCTGGTGTCTCTACCCAAATGTAGGCAGAGGGGTGCTCTGAATGGAGCTTCACACAGTGAATTGGGATGGGAGAGGTCCCACCAGGGAGGCCGTGCGAAACCCCGTGTTCCCAAAAGTGGATGCACTGGAGAGAGGGTGGATGAGAGGACAAGCTGTGGTGTCAGCACTGGGAACTGGCAATTGAGAGCCAGAGGGCTCAACTGTCTTCCCTAATCTCATGCAGGGAGCCCGTGGCAAATTGGAACAGCAACTCAGACTTCTCGTGTCTGGGCCCCAACCACAAAAGAGCAGCTTTTGGTGTGGTGAATGAGGAGAAAGCCCAGCACATGTGCTTTATCAGCTCTCTCTGTCTGGGACAGAGTGGATCCAGCCCCACACAGGACATCCTGGGGCAGTGTGGGTGGGAGCTAGTGTGGGCTGGGTGGGAGACACTGGGCACTGGCAGGGACCCATGTGACTGGTGACAGGCAGAGGAGCTGCCCCTTTTTGTTCACAGGTGATTTTAAGGTGACTTTGAAATGGTCTGTGGGATTTTGAGCAGCTTTGTCTGATTTCTGAGAAGAAACTTAACAAGTGTCTGCCAGTGGAGACTCCAGAAGTGAAATGACGTGCTGACAGCAAAGCTCCTGAGACAGATCCCTGTGGGTGTAAATCAGAACCGTCCCTTGGTGCCATCAGAGCTACCCTGGCTCCCAGCCCATGCCCCAGCCATCCTCCTGGGCACTCAGCAGCACTGCAACAAATTCAGGTGTAATTGTTTCTCACAGAAAAAAAAACCCCAAAACTATAAGGAAAGGCGGCTTGGTTAGTGAGGGTAAATCTAGGTCTCACTCTTTTCTTTTCCTTGAAGGAAAGCAGAATTGTGATGCAGAGGCAGCTAGATAGGAATGCCATAAAACAAGCAAATAAGGGTGGAAAAGGGTTTGCCATCTCACAGTCTATTTTTTTCCTACATCCTCCTGCCATAGAACAGCCATCCAAAAGGACTTGAAGAAAACCAGAGGGGATGGCTTTTGAAAGAGCCTGGGCTAGTTCTCATCATCATTATGTTGGGTTTTTCTTCTTTCACCCGTGCTACTCCACTGATTTTCACTGCAGTGACACAGCTGTGAAACAGGCTTAATGTAGTGGAGAATCAAACCTTATGTATCTAGATTTGTTTTTGAGAGCTGTGCTTTTCTTACAGGGAAATAAAAAAAGTGCCTCGAGTTTAAAGGTAAGCTCCAAATCTTCACCGCACCGTGAAGATTTGCAGATATAAATCCAATTTAGATGACTTTTATAAACCACTGAAGTGCTCCACAGCAGTAGGATTTAACCTTGGGATGTTCACTTGCTGTAATGTGATTAATGAGCCTTTCCCCATGCATAGCAGATATCTAAGCAATTTTTTGTGTATGGAAGTGGAACAATTGTCCGGCTTTACGCAAATGAGGAGCTACTTCAGTGTTTGCCCTGTGAAGAGACTTCAGTTTCAATGGGCTTCAAGATTGCACTTTTGTGTTAAGTGGAGCTGTGATCTTTTTCCAATGAGTGTTGCTATGCAGGGCCAATTTGTGACGTCCATTATTCTAAAATAAGTAACTTCTACACAGCAGAAATATGCTCCACTTGCACTGCTAATCTCTCACACAAAGGCATGTTTGGAAGAAAAGTTATTTATTGCAAGTAATAAATGCAGGTTCTCAAAAGCATTTATAACTTAGTTTCCAGAGCACTCCAGTTTGAAATAATTTCCTTTCAATTTTCTATATTTTCAATCTCTTTCCTGGCTGTTTTAGACCATATATTGAATACTTAATTATTCTCCAAAGGAGAATCTCAGCCATTGAAAATAGGATGTACTTAACAAAATTCTTCATGCAAGAATCTGTTCTTCAGGATTCAACTATGACCTGTTATATGAAGGGAAACGTGACTGTGTTAAATATGAATGTTATGTTGAAGTCTCCTGCCTCACCCACAAATGGTTATAGATCTCACCTGTGTAGTTTATGAGCTCTTCTCAGTCATTGGTATAATTGTCCTTTAAATGTCCTCCAGTGGAAAATGAAAACTGTAGTTAACACTCACCCAGTTTTTCTGAAATTACAGAGAGCTGGGGTGCAGTGGGATTTGCAGTCGGCTCATTTGGTTTTTTATACTTTATCTTTCCCTCTAGATAAGCTGCATCACTAAGAGCAGAATGGTTTAAATTTGTCCCAGAAGGACCCCAAAACCTTGATTTCATTGGAAACCACGTAAGTTACCAGCCACTGAGGACTCCACTTACTTGAGGAGTTTGCATGGGCTTGTTCAGGCTGTCCTTAAGTAGGTAAAATGCAAATATATCAATATTTGGGAGATTTTCTATGATTAGTTCAACAGTTCTTTGTAGCTTTGACCATCAGGTGCCATGAGACTGGAAAGTGCAACTGAATAACTTCATGGCAGCAAAAAAATGAGTGTCTTGCAGTCCTGCTTAACTCCTGTGTGAGGCTGGCTAAGAGATCCCGACCCTTTTCCCTGCCCCAGCAGCAGCTGGCTGTGGCTGTGCAGCTGCACAGTGGGACAAGGGCTGACTCCATCCTGGCTGTGCAAAGAGTTTGCATACAGGATGAACTACAGCTGCAGCCCTCTCTGGTTTCATAATCATGAACGGATTTATAGTCACCCAAGTAGGTCTGAGGATAATTAGCCATGTGGAAATGAATGTTTCTAGCAAATAATTCATGTGCTTAAAATCCCTGCTTGTCCCGTGTGTCTGACTTGCTGATGCCCCTCAGGAACGGGAGGAGCTGCAGGTGCTCCTGTCATCTCCCCGCCTCGGGAGGGAAGGAGAAGTAAAAGTTCAAAGGCGGAGTTAAACCACTTTGGTTATACTGAAGTCACAAAAAATCTCTGTGTCTCTAGTGGAAATGTCCACATTTCCTTCTCATTTTCAAAATCCTTCTAGGATTTCATTCTTTCTGGCAGACTGTTTTAGTAAAAAGAGTTTTTTCTCTGTTCTCTGAAAGACCTTTGGTTTGACTGTTCTGTCATCTGAGGAAACGCTTCTCCATAACAAGTTTTCCTTGAATTGGTTTGGTTTGATTTTTATTTCATCTTGTAACCCACAACAAAACTTTTACCCCAGTGTACCCAGTTTTCACGAAGTTCCCTGCAAAATACAGGGCAAGCTGTGTTGACTGCATTCTATGGGAGTGGGAAATGAAGGACAGCCAGTCCCTTGGCAAGCAGAAATATGCTCCACTTGGCAGGGCTGTGGATGCTCCTTCCTTCAGGTTCAGCAAGTGAGCTCATGGAGCGCAGGCACTGGGCTGTGAGATGGGAATTGTCCATAGCAGATTGCAGAGCACGAGTTTCCATCTGCAGCCGATTCCAAGGCATCCATACATTGCTGCTCCAACCCGTTCTAACATGTGTGATGTTGCCTGGCTGGGATGTGCTATTACATTGCCTATTGAGGCTGCTGGGTGCCTCTGGAAGCCAGAGTTTCCTGGGGATCGTTCCCTCCCCAAAAATCAGGCTGCTCTGATCACAGTTTAAAGGGAGACTGCAAAAAGCTGTGAACTAATCTGTAAAGTCGTGGCTTGCTTCTCTTTCACCTCCCTCCTCGGGACACATCTCCAGAGTGAAGCTGATATTAGTGCATGAAATGCCTGTGCCCTGGGGGAGGCACCCTTAAGTGAGTCAGGAATTTGCTGTGTGCCTGCTTTGCACACTGCAGCCATGCCTGCTCCATCCTGCTGGCCTCAATTTCCATTTGTGCCGCTGAGAAGAGAGAAGAAAGCTCTTCCCCTGGTGCTGTCACAAGTGATGTGCTGTTCAGACTGGCTGCATGCAGGAGGAGAGGGAATGCCTCCCCTCCCCAGGGCTTGTGCCATTCCCTGGGGTGCTGATCAGCCTCCATGCTGACCTGGATACCTGGCAATGACACCGAGGACAAACCTCACTGAGGTAACTGAAAAGAAAAAATCCTTTAAGCATCATACTGTGGTCACTGGTTGTTCAGGAGTGGGTTGAACCCCGTGAGCAGGAGTTCCACACACCTCCATGAATATCTGCAGAATTCATGCTGCCTGAGTTTGAAGGTAACTCACCAGAACGTTTCTGGGCTTGTTCTGGAGGCTGGAAATTCATCTACACTCCCAGAAAGCTTGAACTCTTACCTAGGGTTTGAGTTAGCAAGTATAAAGAAGAGTTCAAGTTACTTGGCTGATCCATTGGAGAGGTGCTCTGGTTTTTTACAGCTGTTTATGTGAGAGTGTGGACACATGTATATACACACAAAGAAGAAATATGGGCCGTTCCCTTGGCCTCATCCCACTTTCCATGAGCAGAAATGTTGCCCTGGAAGCTGTAGCCATTCACGTCTCTCGCAATCTGCCACCTGTCAGAGCAATCTGAGATTTGCTGGTGACAACTGAGTGCTAATGTCTGCCATCCTTGCCCTGCAAATAGCGGAGGCATTCCAAGTCCCAGGCCCCTGGCCCTTGCGTCAGCCCTCCTCCCCGGGATTAGTTCAAACTCAGCCAATCACCCAGTGGCCATTTGCAGTGATTCACTCTTAGCAGTATCTTCAGCACTCACTGAAACTTCAGGGGGAAAATGAGTCATTTCACATTATAGAAAGTCATATCTTGCCCTTGGTATTTCTATGTATACGTGAGTGATAATCACTTATTTTTAGATCGATTTCTCCAGCATAAATGCTGCTTCCTTTGATAAAGGCCGTCTTGAGAGCCACCACTAATATTCTGCTTATTGCAGAAAAGCTATAGGAGTTCATTTATTTATTCATGCGGTTGAATGACAGGGAACCACAGCAGTGGCTGATTGTTGGGAGTCAGCCTGCAGACAGGGGCCCTGTTGCTAGGCTTATCTGCCCAATATGTGTTCAATAATGCAGTGAAATCATCCCCTTTCTGGCATTTGCTCGCTGCTTGAATCACTCGGGTCTGCCTCCGAGACCGTCTGGCGATGACGCAGAAAATCCTGGCTTTTCAGGGGGAGCCATTAGACAAGGTATTTGTCACGGTGTCCTGGAGAAGATCTTGGCACTGGATAACCAAGACCAAGCAGAGGGATAAAGCAGAGCCTCAGGCCTCATTAGCTCCTGTCAGCATCCCAAGGAGCCAAAGTGCTCACCACGGCAGCTGCGGGTGACGTGGTTTTGGTCCGAGCGCACGCACTGTGCCTGTGCCACCCACAGCACGTCTGTGCTGGCACCTGTGGCTGCTTTGGGTGTGCTAGGCCTGATCCTGCACCCAAAAGCTTCACCTGCAGCACCCTCGGGATAACAGCCTGGCTTTTTCTGTGCCTAATACAGCAGCACTCCTGCCTTGGGGTCACCTGGCCTGGCCTCACCCAGTTTCACCCGTGGCAAATCCATGCCCTGCCGAGCCTGTGTGAGGAGGGCAGCACAAATTCCTTGGTAATTCCCAAGGGGTCCAGCTCTTGGGCAAGCACAAACTTCATCACCTTCTCATACATCAGCAGAGAAAGGCAGGGAATACCATCTGGCCAAGAGAGGCATTTCAGAGCCCTGCCTGAAGGGACATGGGACAGCTTTCTCCTGCACTTCAATGTCTTTACAAAAACTCAAGAGAGTTTTATACACATATGTGTGTAAATGTATGTTTTAATTCCAGATAACATGCCAAATGATATTTTAAAATCCAAATGCATATAGCTATGTGTCACAGAGAGGAATTTTGCAATTTGTTGAGATTTTGCTTGCTGCCCTCGCACCCCCAAATTCTGAAGAGGATTCAGATGTAATTCCATAGGGAAGCAGCTTTCAGCCCAGAGTGAGATAATTTTATTAGTGAACCTAAAATAACAGCAGCCTTTGCATGAGATCTGTGTGGCTCAGCAGCCAGTCACTGAACACCTGGGGGAGTTCCTCCTGTGCCCATCTGGCCCCTCAGCAGCCTCTCTGGAAGCAGGGATCAGTCCCTCCAGCTGCAGTGGCAGGATCCCCTGTCACAGCCCTCAGCAGGGAATGTGTTCCCTCAGTTTGAAGCCTGGCCCCCGGGTTTGGGCTGTGTCCCTGCAGTGTCCTCAGGCACAGAGGGGAGCAGGGGTGAGGCTGAGCAGTGCAGGCAGAGAGTGCTGCCTGTGGATGAATTCCTGTCTCCTCCCAGGGCAGCACAGTGGCTCAAGCTGTCCCCTGTGCCAAGCTTGGCCAGTGCCCTTCTCATGTGAGCCTCCTGCCCTGTAGCATATATTTTTTGGGAAATTCTAAGTGCCTTTGCCCTTCTGTATGGAGATGTTTTTCCCTCCCCACTCCTCTCCTGCCTCTCCCCTGGCCTCCAAGGCCAGAGTTCACCCCTGCTCTGGAGCCTCCCTCTGGGTCTTGTTCCCCAAGAAGTTCCCCAGAGGCAGTTCCCTCTGCAACCAATAAAACCTGGTCAAAACTGTGACTTGCCCTCCTTCCCATCCTCCAACTGTTAAACGCAATTTTAGATATAAACTATCCACATTAAAGAGACAACTGAGACATTTTACTATCAGGCTGGCTCCTAAGTTAGATAAATACTATAAATTGTGGAGCCAGAGCCAGCTCTGACTGAACTTTCACATCAAGCTTTAGTTTGATGTTGAAATAAGGTGACACCCTGATTTCAAGAGTACTGACTTATCCCCTATTGGTGTTTATGTAAAGAGAGTTCAGCTCATGGCCTTCTTCCTGCATCATGGAAATACTGCCAGTGTGACTCCAAGTGGTGTTTTTCTTCTCTGTCTTTCACTGTTCACCAAAGATTTGCAGGAAAAACGGGGCTCAGGCAGCATCTATGTAGGAGCTGCTCGAGCACAGATGTTGCATCACTTTGGCTCAGGACAGAACATTATTATCAGAAAACATTTCTAAGTAACAGGCTCATTGTCTGCCCTGTTTAAACTGATTTCTGGCAAATGATCATATCACAGGCAAAAGACCAGCCACCTTGTTATGGCAGGAGAGATGTGTGTGATGAGCATGCATGGGAAGGGCCCAAGTCAGAATCATGTCTGTGAGAGGTCTGTCTCCTTACAGAGCTTTCTTGTTACCTTACAGAGAAAAAAGGGAAACTAAGGGAACAGACAGGCTGTGTATGATGGAAGATGTGTGCCTGAAATGTGACATTCAGTGGTTTGGCTGTTTTTACTGCAGCAGCAAAACATATTCTCAGCTGGCTGAGGAGAGGAAGTAAGGCAAGTACTTTGCATGCCTCCATTAGGACATATTTATGTTTTATGTGACTGGATGACATAAACCACTGGTTCTCATCTCTTTCTGGAGCTGTGAAATCTGGCTGTGTTCATGCTGCACCAGGCCTGCTGGAAGTCAGCACATCTGTGGGGATCTCTGTTGTTTGGCAACCATGGCCATAGAAATTACCAAAACAGACAGCACAGTGTAGTGCTGCTTGATATTTTCCCTGCCTGCAGTCCAGCTGCAGAGCACACTTTACCATTCTCCCTTTCCAACACTTCTGGCAGAGACAAAAGCTTTTCAAATCTTTGAAATTATTGCTTTCATAGTCTTCAGTGGTTTTCAATCCTTTACGACTGGAACAGGTTCCCCAGAGAAGCTGTGGATGCTCCTTCCTTGGAAGTGTTCAAGGCCAGGCTGGACAGGGCTCTGAGAAACCTGGGAGAATGGCAGGGGGTTGGAACTGGATGATCTATAAGGTCTCTTCCAAACCATTCTATGATTCTTTGATGATTCTAAGATCACCTTGCTTGACCTTTTTATGCTGGAAGACTTTGAATTTTATCCTCCAGTTCCAAAAACCAAGTGAGCTTTTGGTTGAACAGCATCTTTTGTGGAAGTTTTGCCAGACATGAAGGAATCGAGTATTGGCCTCGTTATTGAGTCCTTGACTGACTGTGCTCAGTACTGGATGTCTGCCAGAGCACTTTTCCTCAATTCAGTTTCTCTGCTCCCTTGAGCAGTCCTTTGCCTGGTTTGATAAGGAACTATCTCCACTTGTACAGCTCCCTTGACACACCTGGACACTTCCCTCTGTGGAGCTGGTAGGGATCCTGACTGAGCTCTAATGGGTGACAGCCTTTGGCAGGGACCAATTCCCACCACAACTTGAGAGATCAGGGGGTGCCTCTGTGACTGGAATTCCACAGAAGGCTTCATGGCCATGTGAGGCTTGTGTTCTTAGGGCTGGCCCTGGGAGGTGCTTACCTTGTCTGTCATTAGTCCAAGGGACAGGACCAAGACTGGGCTAAGAACGATTTATTGCTTAGATAACATCAGTCTCAGAGGCTGTGAGATTTATAGGAAAAAAGCAGTCAGGCATAGTCTAAGATGGACACAGGTTCTTCATTACAAGACAATATATAACTTTCTGACCCAACAGGCTGATGCCACAGAGTTTATTTTGCTTTTCTGACCTATCACCTTTACTTCTTTCTACTGCAATGTAGGTACTTTTGTCCAGTAAGGTCTTATTACAGGTAGACACATATGTCTCTATTATAACATCCAAACTGTTAGCTTATTCTCTACAATCACATTACTACATTACTACACTATAAAACCCTTCATCATCTTATCTAATACAGTTTCTTACTTACTTAAGGCATATTCTTAATTACAACTATAGAAACATAAGTTTATGATTTTTCTGTTCAATGTCTGTGTACCTTGCTTTCACATCAATCTAGGCTTCTCCTAAGGCTGTAAATCAAAACCTCCTGAGTCTGTGAAGATTTCTACTTTTCCAATTCCCACATGGAGTGACCTGTCCCTGCCAGGCAAAGGGCTGCTGTTGGACAGGCCACCCCAGGGGTTGCCTCTTGGCCAGCCAGCAGTTTGAAGGTGATTAGGGAATCCTGGGCAAGTTGCAGATGATTTTTGGGCAGTTGTGATGGAGTAAAACGAGAGAAATGGAAGGCAGGAAAGAGGACAGTATGCACTTGAAAATCATTCATGTTATTTATTCAATTACAGCTTGTTTGTTGAATTTTGTTGTTTGGGTTTTTTCCCTTTAAAACAACTCTGAAAGTCTTAATTGCAAAGAAGCACGTTGTATTTATCAACAGCAGAACACAGAACTGTTTGTTGAGCTGTGGCATTTTTAGTTTCTGCTCCCTTGAGCTGCTGCTGAGACATTGAGAAATACTTGTTTAGTGGCCTACACAAGTGTGTTTTAGTCAACAAACTTGGCTGCTCTGTCGAGTTAAGGTGACCTTAAAATGCAATAACATTAGACTATTTGTTTTTGCAACATTAATGTAAGTACTTTTGCTTATAAACAAGAAGCAGCTATAAAAAGGACTAAGTCTGCCCTGAGTGTGCAACTGTGCTCCTTCCACAGGGACAACCTTTTCCAGAAAAAAACCCTAAATTACCATCTGGCTGAAGCCTGTGGAAATATTTCCATTCACTTCAACCAAAACAAGATTTGGCACAACAACAGAATAAGTTCTGAGTGTCCACATTCCCCATCTCTCCCACATGCACAAACATGAATTTTGGCCCTCTCTATTTATCATTAGTGTAAATCCCCAAGCACTCCTAAACTCTATAATCAGAAAATTAAGGTGCAAACCCTAAAGCTCTCCCATTAGTTCAGATCTCCTTTTTCCAATGAAAGACAATTGCCTGTGCCATGGAAGCATGTCAGCAGCTTCCCTGTTGTATGGATTATATCCTCTAATTTGTATAAATATCCTTAAATTTAGGTCTCTTTTCCTATTAAAGCCCTGAGAAGAACAAGAAGAAGGAGAAAGAGGAGGAGGTCTCAGGACTCTAGTGGTCACAGCAGAAAAGCAAAAGCAGAAACAAAACAGGGAAATCTATTTCCCATGGAAAAATATTAAAATGTAAGTTTTCCAAGCCCATTTCTGATCCATCCATAGTGACTGTAGAAATAAGAGATGTGTGTGTTTGTGAAAGCCTTAGGAGGACTGAGGTAAAAAACAAATAAAAGACAAAAACCCACCAAAAACCCCCATAAAAAGCTGTATGCAAGTGACTTCAGAGCTATTTCTGACACTGACAACATTTCTTTACTCCTGAAACAATAATGGGAATAAAGTGGGAAAGTGGGCGGAAAAAGAGGAAATGAAACAAATGGAATTTTGGCAGCAGAATATATCAGGAGCACTCAGGTACTTTTGAAAATGTTATTCAGATTTCCCAAGTAGCTGAGGCCATGGCTCAATGAGATCATAAATCAACTTTCAGGGCACTTAGCTCTGACCCAAATCCATTACAAGCACACAGCACAAGACATTGAGCTGCTGCTGGAATCCCTTTGCTGCATCTCATTCAGCAGACAGCACAGCTTTGCATGGGTTAATGCTATTAAAGCAGCTTTCAAGCAAAGCAGGTGCTCTGTGTCCTCCTGAAGGTGGCACGAGGCCAAGGTGTTGGCCAGAGCTGCACAGACACTGGGCCATGGGTTGTGGCTTGTGCAATGGAGAGGCAACAGTGTGAGTGTGAGTGCTCAGCTCAGCTTTGTCCTGCCAGGGGAGAGCAGTGGGGCTTTGGGAAACTCCTTGGTCCCCAGCCTCCACTGAAACAAATGTATAGGGAAAGTGAGATCTTCTGAAAACCCCTCTGGGTGCCCTCACAAATGTGCCTCCTGGTGCTGAATTCTCACCTGAAACCACTTGAATTGTGACATTTCTCCATCATTTCCACTTGGACATCACCTTCCCCTGTGGTCCCTGCTCCCCTGGGCTGGACCAACCTGCTCATCCTCCAGGGATGCCTTTGGCTGGCACTTTGGAAGATACCATGGAGAAAACTTAGGATATCACAAGGGCTTCCAATTCACAAGTTCAGAGGATTTTCCTGGTGGAAGGGTTGAGGAACTTGGGAAGCTGCACCTGACTGAACCTCACCCCACCCTTCCCTGGGCCAGGGTCAGGGCTGTGGAGCACAGGGAAGCAGAACTTGGCAGAACCACTGGCAGAACCTGGATGCAGATGTGACCCTTCAGCCTGGGACAGGCATGTGGAGCCTCATGGAAGCTCAAAGAGGAAAAGGAGGAAACCTCCTCTTTAACACCTAGCAGGAGGTGGGCAGCCTCAAGGTTTCCTTCAGCAATCTCTAGATCTTGGAAACTGGTAGGATGAATTTTGGGGTGCTCTGCAGAGCAATTATGTGATGAAAGGGACCTTGGGGTAGGAACTTCAAACTGAAAGAGAGTGAGAACTCCAAACTAAAGAGAGTAAGAACTCCAAACTAAAGAGAGTAGTTTTAGATTAGATGTTAGGAAGAAATTCTTCCCTGTGAGGGTGGTGAGGCCCTGGCACAGGTTGTCCAGAGAAGCTGTGGCTGCCCCTGGATCCCTGGAAGTGTCCAAGGCCAGGTTGGACAGGGCTCTGAGCAACCTGGGAGAGTGGAACATGTCTCTTCCCATGGCAGGGGTGGGACTGGATGACCTTTGGTCCCTTCCAACCCAAATCATTCTATGGTTTTATGATTCTAACTTGGTTGCTGTGAGAAGCTCCAACGACAGTGAGGCAGAGAGAAAATATCTCCTTCTGAGGAGTTTTCTAACGTGAAGCTGAAAGATTTTGCACTACACCAAGCTGAGGACATTGAAAGAAGAGTTTCAAGGCAGGAAGCAAAGGCCCTGAGGTCAGCTGAGGTCCATGAGGGACATTACTTTGCTGTGTGTACGTGGCAGTGATGCAAGGTCAGGTGAGGCTGGCTCTAATGGCACACAGCTCGCAGGATGCCTGGGGAGCCGACGGGTGAAAGGGGCACTGCAACTTGCTAATGCCTTCATCTGGGTCAGCAGCTAATAGTCAGACACTGATTCACAGAACTTCCCTTCCCTGAGAGGTCCTGTAAATAGATGTATTTTTTTAAACTGTGAGGAAGTGAGCAGCCCTGCTGAGGATTAAGTGCTCCCCATGTCTGACCTCAGGCATGCTGGCGTTGCCCCAGCCCAAGCTGCCTCAGGCACTCCTCTCCAGCTTTCTCCACATTTCCCCCTCATCCTTTCCCCTACTCCCTTCTCCTCCCTCCTCTCCTCATGTTGGGACTATCCAAAATTGAATTACTGCTGGAGTAGAGAACAAGTGTTGAAATCCCCCCCCCTTTTTTTTTTTTCCATTTTTTCTGTGAAATGCAATTCCTGCTCACTGGTCATCTTATTCTCAGAATATCCCGTGCTGGATGGACCCCTTGCCCCTTTCCCTGGTCCCAGCCCTGCACAGCTGCACGAAGAGGTCAATGAAGTTGCTAGAACAGCTTTTCCCCCAAGGCTTGGTCTGGCCCTGAAGGCTCCTCGCTGGTGCCAGTTCCTGTGCTCAGGAGATTCCTGCTCACCACAGCTCCAACTGGCTGGTTCAGAGGTTGGCTGGAGCCCACTCACACTTTCTAGGGGGTATTTCAGTTAGGACTTTAAATACTGCAAAAGATGCTGAACAAATTTCAGCAGGATCCTTTAATCACAGCCGTGAAATAGTGGAGTTTTCAGTTCTTGGAGAAGCAGGGAATGGGATCAGCAGAACTGCCACCTTGGATTTCCAGAGGACAGGCTCTGGTCTGTTTAGGAGTCTGGTTGACAGAGTCCCTTGAGAGGCAGTCCTGAAGGTCAAAGAGGTCCAGGAAGACACAGAGGTTCTTAAGAAGGAAATCCTAAAGGCATGGCAGGAGCAGGAATCCATCCCCATGTGCCAAAGGGCGAGCCAGAGGGGCAGAAGGACTGGCCTGGCTGAGCAGAGAGCTTTGGCTGGAACTCAGGGAATGAAGGAGCATTTATGACTTTTGGAAGAAGGCAGGCAACTCAGGAGGACTACAGGGGTGTTGTGAGGTCATGCAGGGAGAAAATCAGAAAATCCAAAGCCCAAATAGAATTTAATCTGTCTACTGCTGGAAAAGACAATAACAGTTTTTTCTTTAAATACATGATCAGCCAGAGGAGGGCTAAGGAGACTCTCCATCCTTTCTTGGATTTGGGGGGAAATATAGTAACAAAGGCTGAAATACTTAATGCCTTCTTTGCCTCAGTCTTTAATAGTAAGACCAGTTGTTTTCTGGGTACCCTGATTTGGAACACAGGGATAGGGAGCAGCATGAAGACCCATAATCCAAGGGGAAATCACCAGCAGTCTGCTACAAGACATACAGACATACACAAGTCTGTACAGGATTCGTCCAAGGGTGCTGAGGGAGCTTTCCAAGCCACTTCCCATAATTTACCAGCAGTCCTGGTTAACTGAGGAAGTTACACTTGGCTGGAAGTCAGTAAATGTGCTGCCCAGCTAAAAGGAGGACCAGAAGAAGGATCCTGGGAGCTGCAGGTCTGTCAGCCTGACCTTGGTGCTCTGAAGGTCATGAGGCAAATCATCCCAAGTGCCATCGTGCGGCACATGCAGGACAACCAGAGGATCAGGTCCAGCTGGCCTGGGTTTGGGAAGGGCACGTCCTGCTTGACAAACCTGATCTTCTGTGACCAGGTGACCAGCTCAGCAGCTGAGGGAAAGGCTGTGGATGAAGTTTTTACTGGACTTGTAAAGACTTTGATGTCATTTCTCACAGCATTCTCCAGAAAAAACTGGCTGCTCATGGCTTGGGAAGGTGTGCTCTTTGCTGTTTGGATGGCCAGGTCCAGGAGTGGTGGAGAATGGAATTACATCCAGCTGGTGACCAGGCACAAGCAGGGTTCCCCAGCACTCAGTACTGGGACCAGTTCTGTTCCATGTCTTTATTAATTGTCTGGATGAGGTGATTGAGGCACCCTCAGTCAGTCTGCAGATGACTCCAAGCTGGGCAGGAGTGCTCTGCAATGCAGGAAGGACATTGAGGGGTTGGAGGAGGAGGAGGGCAGTGGAGCTGGGGAAGGGTCTGGAGCACCAGTCTGATCAGGAAGTGCTGAAGGAGCTGGGGGTATTTAGTCTGCAAAAAAGGAGTCTCAGGTGGGACCTCCTCACTCTCCCCAGCTCCCTTACAGGAGGCGGTGGCCAGGTGGGGGTCACTCTCTTCTCCCAGGTGACAAGTGACAGGAGGAGAGGAAATGATCTCAGGTTGTGCCAGGGGAAGTTTAGGTTGGATATTAGGAAAATTTTCTTGGTGGCCAAGCATTGGAACAGGCTGCCCAGAGAAGTGGTGGAGTCGCCATCTCTGGAGGTGTTTGAAGGATGTGTAGATGTGGTGCTTGGGGACCTGGGTTAGTGGTGCCCTTGGCAATGCTGGGTTAATGGTTGGACCTGATGATCTGGGAGGTCTTTTCCAGCCTACACTGTTCTATGATTTCATGATTTGGGTCTCACTATTTCTTTCTTTCCATCCCAAATCTCTGTCCTCCAGAGCCCGGCCATTTCTGTAAAGGACATGTCCTTCAGGGCAATATTTTATGCCTTTCTTGATGTCTTTTATTTATCCATAATTGTAAACTCTGTCTGTGACAGGCTTTTAGCATGACTGTTTCTGTGATAAGTTGTTTACTTTTTTTTCCTTTGGGTTTTGCCTGTAACAAAAATGATTTACCATTGGGAAGCCTTTTCTTGCCTGTTTTTTATCCCAAATTTTGTGCCTCTTGTCATGTTTTTTTTCTGGTTTTTTTTTTCATTTCTCCTAGACCCACCTCTTTGTGTGTTTGCCACTGCATTGGTCTCCTCAGCCAAGCTGACATTTTTCTGGGCAAAAGCAATTATTTCCCAAACCAGGTTAGGTAGATCAGGAAAGCAAGCGGAGTAAGCAGAATTTAGACCAGCAGAAGAACACAGCTTTATTTTATTCAGAGAGAACATTAAGATAAATCTTCCAAATCACCCCCCTCTAAATATAACCTGTCTTCTGACATAAAACAGCCAATTTAGCTGTTGCTAAAGGCTTTGTAGTGTAGGCAAGTGCTCCTAAGTGGAGCTGGCTGAAGTGCTGGGAGTTCGACTCAGTTGCTGCACATCAGGTCCATAAGGTCACTGCTCCCCTCGTGCAGCTTTTCTGCAGGTTCCTGCAGATCCCCAAGGGAGAGGTGCTCTTCAGTGAACCTTCCTGCATTTGTTGTTCTCACATCCTGGGTGTCTTCTGGCAGCGCTGCTCATATGCATCATTGCTCAATTCAGGGCCCTCATGTTCTCAAGTCTCTTTACAGGCAGAGTGGGATGTGGCTGGTGGAGCTCGGGGTTGTCTGGGCTTGAGTGGAGTGAATCATCCTCACAGAGTAATCTCCCTCTGCCACTGATGCTGAACTGCTGCAAGCTGTTCCTACTCAGCAAGGCACATAAGCCAATTTCTGGCTCCATTTCCATTCAGCAGAACATTTAACTGTGAGTTTAATATTAAACTCATGCTCAAATCCCTTAGCTTATTAATGGGTTTAGGTGAATGTCCACTCTGCATCGCTGAATGAGGCAGGGATTAATTACAAAAAGAGAGAAGCTCCGCAGAGCTGGGTTCAGACAGAAAACTGGTGCACTCCCACCCAAAGCTTCTCTCCCCACCAGCTGTGCATCCAACAGTTTATTCCCAGGGGACAGTGTTGATACTTTAATCTTGCTCATCAAGGGATATTTTTATGGTGTTGGATATCCCTGATGGAAGAGCCTGTGAGGTGGCTCAGGACCTTGGTGAGCCTCTCAGCTCTGCTGGTATGGGAAGGGTGATGGCAGCTGGGTGTGGCATTCAGAGGCCATCCCTCTGCACACCTGGCTCCTCTCATCTCCAGCTTCAGACAGCTGAGGGGGAGGATGCACACAAAGCACAATGGGCTGACATGACAGTTTCCCATAGCAGATCTCACACAAGCTGAGAAAGGGTAGAAGTTGAAATACTCACTTGCTGCAGGGTGTTATCAGAGGGGAGGAGGTGACAGCTCCCTTTATACACTGCACAAGTGCAGATTGGGCAGGGCACCTGCTGCTCTCTGTGAAGGGGATCTTCATTTCTGTAAAGGAGATTCCTCCCTCACTGTTTACTCGTCGTAGAAAATGATGAATTAAAGATGCTTTTAGAAGCACATTGTCTTCACAAAGTCTTATAATTTAGACATATCTCTTCCTCTGTTGCAGGAGATGACATAACATTTGTGAAAGCCCTGGCACATGTTTTCCAGATGTTGTGGATGTCCCATCCCTGGAAGTGTTCAGGGCCAGTTTAGATAGGGCTCTGAGCAACCTGGTCTAGTGGAAGATGTTCCTGCCTGTGTCAGGGGGCCTGGAACTAGAGGATCTTTAAAGTTCTTTCCAACTCAAACCATTCTGTGATTCCTTAATTCTATGGTTCATGCTGTCAGTCCCTGAGTGCTGACAAAGACCACAACTCTGTGGGCACAGATCAATCTCTCAGTCTTTGTACCCCACTTTTCCCACCTTTATAATGGGAATAATAATAGTTGTTAACCTCTCAGCAGTGTGGTATTGGCTGTGTTTGAACAGAAAGTCTGACCCCACTTGGTGGAACTCCATTTAATTGCTCCTGGATTTAAATTTGGGTTTTCCAGTGTTACCATTCTATCCATTAACCTGGACACCCTCTGACATGCAGTGGCAGTAGGGGACTGATCTGTGACTTCCAGGTAACAAGGGACAGGGTGAAAGGGAATGGCCTCAAGTTGCACCAGAGGAAGTTTAGATTGGATATGAGGAAAAATTCCTATACTGTGGAAGGGTGGCCAGACATCGGAACAGACTGTCCAGGGAAGTGGTGGAATCACTATCCCTGGAAGTGTTAAAACGTGTGGTGCTTAGGGATGTAGTAGTGGACTTGGCAGCACTGGGTTGATGGTTGGACTTGATGATTTTAAAGGTCTTTTCCAACCTTAATGATTCTTTGATTCCAAGGGTGCAAATCAGAAGCCTTTCCTTGAGCTGAGTAGAGTTGTGCCATTGCCAGGCTATGGTAAGGAGAGGATGTTTATCACAGACTGTTTTGATTTGTAGAGTAAAAACACAGAGCTTAGTCATCAAAAACAGGGGTTAGTCATCAAAAACAGTTTACCTTCCTCTCAAAATATGAAAAGGCTTAAAAGTTTGGTGAGGTTTACAGGGCATTAAACAAACATTGCTATTACAATTGTCGGTGTTAATTCTCATCAGGTAGCCTTCCTTCCCCAGTCAAGAGGAGACTCAGAGCTCCTTGTCTGCTGCCAAGTGCTGTGACCCTGGTGCCCATAAAAGGTTTCTGCTGTAACTGTCTTGTTATCAGCCCATCAATGTCCTGACACTTCCTAGTGATTAATCCTGTGTTGAAATGAAATTAAGTTTCCATATATTTGGCCAGTGACCCCAGGACTTCCTATTTGGGGAATACAAAGAATAAAGCATCTGTAGCCTGCAGGAAGCCAGAGTCTCTGATTTCCTGCAGAGGCAGAACAAGAACAAACAGGGAACACATTTTTCACCGCGGCAGTCGAAAGCGCACGTAAGAGCCCTGTCGGCCCCCATGATGAAAACAATTGGAAGGGGGAACATCCCTGGTCCCAAAATTATTTGTGGGTGTTTTGTTATGTACACAATATGCCATTAGAAAATAGATGCAACTCAAGTTAATGTTTTTTCCAGGTGGCTATTAAGGTTTCCTTTGGCATAGGTCTTTTGGCTTCCATCAGCGAGATTGTGCTTGTCAGGCAAGTGAGTTTTACTTTGCCTTTTGCAGCACTAGGCTCTCTAAATCCATTTGAGATTAGGAAAATGCAGGGATATTTTTTTTTATAGCTTTGTTTAAATGAGCCAGGCCAAATTCAGGCTGATGTAAATGCCAGTGAAAGGGGCAGGAGGAGGTGATAAGGCAGCAAATCCTCCTTGCAGCCTAACTCTGACTTGTGATGAAAGGTATGTAGGGAAGTAGAGGCACCAGCTTGCCTTCTGAGAATCCCTGAGGGAGAGCCATTGCTGCCTCTACAATCCAATTCAGCTGCTCTATACTCACAGAAGGAAACACTTCTGAAGGCTTCCAAATTGCTGGTTATGTCTTGCACTAATGGGCATCATCAGCTTGGAATTAACCTCTCTCTGAATAAGGCTTCTACCTGAATACACGTAATGGCCCATGTGCATCTGCACATACAGATGTGTGTGTGTGTATAGACAGAGAAAAAGCTGTTCTGTTTACCCATCACCGTGTTGAGGTTGTCTTGGTGGATGGAGTGTTTCACCCAGCTCTGTCAGATGCTTTCCCAGGGTTGGTGCTGCTGTTGCTACCAGTTCTTGTAAGAAGAAATTGCCTTGTTTCTGTCCTGCAAGGGTACCATATTACCCTAACCACTGTGTTTGAGAATACCTTGTTTCCTACAGTTTTCCATCAGTAAAGCCTCTTCTTGTGGTTTCTTATCCAGACTGGAGTGAAAGAGGAGACCCAGGCAGAAGCTGCAGGATGCTGGGCTTGGTCTGACTGGTGGCTGGTTAACACGGCTGTCCTCCAGCAGGCAGAAATGGGATTCCCTGGAAAGTTACTTGTCTTGGCATTTACAATAAATTGCTGCCTAGAGGCAAAATGCAAAATGTTGCTGTCCTTGAAACCATGGAGGACTGGCTTTGAAGTTTTGGACCTGAGAGAAGACTCAAAGTCTAACCATAATATTTGTCTGAAAGGGCATCTTTAACACTGTGTTTGAGTTGTCAGCCTTGGAGTGGGTGTTTCTGTTGCCCTGAAAGTACCAAGTGCCTGAGGAACACAGGATGTGGCTCACAGGTCCTTACTGTGGTGACACTGGGATGATCATGTTATATTAAACAAGTCCCAGGAGAGCTGCAGAGAACTGTGAGTGAAGTAAGGACAAGTTTACACCACAAAATGCTTCTTACCACTGGAATGCCAGAAGCAGTAGGAATCAAAGCTGGTCTGCAGCATTGACTGGATGCAGTCTAGACACATTGACTTGGCAGATGCCTGGAGTTAATCAGCTCTTTTTCTTAATCCAGGCTCTTGTCATATGGCCTTTGTTTACCCTACAGTTTGGTAGAAGGCTCAAGGAGTACCTGTTTGTGCTGAAATCTGCAGGGATGTGGGAACACAGCAGGGAACATGAGCATTCACAGAGAGAGACTGGATCCACAAGACTTTCCCACTGAAATTCTGTGCCTGCAGCAAGCTGGGCTGCACTACTTTTTTCATTTTGTTCCCTGCCCTGAGTTTTACAAGGCACTGGGTGTCCCTGTCTATGGCAGCAGGCTGGTTAAGTCTCTTCTAATTATTCTAGAATGAATATTGAACAGACAAATCCAGGCAGTGCTGCCAGCTCTAGTGATTTTTTCAGTCTTGCAATATTTGCTTTTTGTTCTCGTGGCTTTTGCTCCTAGATTCATGCAATGAAATTCCACTTTCCACTAACAAACCAGAGGAGGAGAAAGAGAAGCACTCCAGGTGTCTGGTCTACCTGACGGGGAAGGAACTCAGGACCAGTGACAGAGGAACTCCCAGGCTGTCAGAACTGGGCTCATCAGCCCCATGAGGGCTCCACCATGGATATTGCAAATAATCCCTGCTCAATAAATCAGACTAACAAATTCCTGCTCCTCTCTCTCACTGCTGCACATCACCATCCACATTATCTCATCACTCTCTTTTCTTACCATTTTCTTTCCTGCTGAGAGCTGCTTGTGGTTTTCTGCTTTTCCAGGGAAAAGCTTGCAGGGAGAGTGCTGCCTTCCCCACACAGAGGTGCTGGAGCCAGCTGCAGCACGGCCCTGACTGAGCCTGGGGAGAGCAGCCAAAGCACAGCTCTGACCTCCTTGGCAGCTCTGGCCTGAAGAGAGCCCAGTGGAGAGACCAGGGATACCAGATCCATGCAGGATTTTTCCTCAGCAACATGGGGTGCTGCCTGGGGGATGGACAGGTCCCCCCAGGTGTGCCCTGGTGCCTCATCCTGCATGGGAACCACACTCCTCTGCTGTTTCTAGCAGTGGACACTCCTGCCCCATCAGTCAGGGCTAAACCCCTCAGCCACCCCTTTCAACACACATTTCCTGTGCTACACTCTCAAATCCCGTGTCCTGTATGAGAGGCACATGGGACATAGCTTTTCTTGTGCTCTTTTGCCA
The DNA here is from genome assembly GCA_013397155.1 of Irena cyanogastra. Classification (NCBI taxonomy): domain Eukaryota; kingdom Metazoa; phylum Chordata; class Aves; order Passeriformes; family Irenidae; genus Irena; species Irena cyanogastra. The sequence goes on from VWZV01005814.1 coordinate 92,414, forward strand.
TCTGGCCATTGCCTGCAGCACAGGCTCTCTGCACATGTGACTCAGCAGCCCACATGTCCCAGATGTTTGCAAACCCTTCCAGCACCCTCCCCTACCCGGAGCCTGGTGCACTTTCTTCCACAGCCCCCAGGCTGATAAGGCTAATCTTTATCACAGCAACACTTCAGTTTTGGTCAAAAGGAGCACTACCTCTTGTGGGGGCACCTTGATCTAAAGATTTAAAGAAAGATCTTTCTCTAAGGAAAAAGTAGTTGTATTGCAAAGGTTGCTGTATACAAACTCGGATTATCTTGTTCAGAGTGTTTATTCTTGCTTTTATTCTCCTCCTTCCTGTTAAAACCCACCATTGTCAGTGAGTTATACACATGATCTGTGTCTAGAGATGGAGAAGTCATTTTCCTGCTGCTTCTGTTGGTCAAACCCTGCTCCTTCTCTGAGCACACCAGGTGTAAGCATCCCTTTCCCCTTCTCTCTCACCAGCACCAAGCTCTCCTGGCTGTGGCTCTCAGCTTCACCTGATGAAACACAGAAATCTGAGCTCTCCTGCTTCTCTTTTACGCAGGGATAACCCCATGGAAGTCATCAGCACTGGTATCTAATATGCAGCACAGATGAAAAATACTGTATTTTTTTTTAGTGGTGTGACTCTCCTGATGTAATCATTACCCAAGGATTTCATCAAAATCACTGATGTGTTGCAAAGGTGTCAGTAAACACAGAATCTCCCTGATATGTCAGAGGTGATAACGTTTTCCTGACACAGCACACGAATTGCCAAGTAAGTGTTCTCCTCATTTGCATCACTTTTACCCCAACACAACACCACTAATTTGGCAGTAGCAAGAGGGGTGTGGATCTCCCGGGAGGAAGCTCACCTTTGCAGTTCTTGAAATTGATGATCTCTGGGTTTCCAGCCACTGAGCTGTGATTGTTCAGCAAAAATGAGCCCTACACAGAGCTGATGGAGCTGCACAGCAGCAGGGTCATCAGCAGGCAATGAGCAACCAGATCTTGTTTGCATTGTTTCAGAGGCCACTTAGAGTTGGAACTGCACGAATGAAAGACAAGAGCCTTTGAGGAAAGAGCGGGTCAAGCTTCCTGTCCTTAGGCAGTTACTAGCCTGAGTAGTAGTAGAAATTTTGGGCTCTCTCTGATCCATCCTCTGCCCAGTGGCAGAGAGATCAGCTCAGAGGAAGGTCTGACCTTGCTCTCTTATCCCACCCCTCTTGCAACACCATGCAAGGGACATTTCTGCTTTGCCTTTTCACTGTGTGACCGAATCACTTGTACCCATTTTCACACCCCTTGGGTCTAAGAAGAAGTTGGCATTTTCTGCTTGCAGTTAGAAATCAGTAGATCATTTTAAAGCTTTTATCCTGGAAAAATGTGCTCTAGGAGCCAAAAAGGTTGCTGGCTCTTGTGTGAGGTTGCTTGTAGTTTATATGGTGCCTGATGCAAATTGAAGAACTGACGTTTGAATAGGGAAACTTTTGGTCTGCACTGTAGGTTTGGCTGATAGGAAGCCCTTCTGTGCTTCAAAGCTTTCCTAAGATGTCAAACATTTTGAGTTAATTAGGGTTAGGAGCCATTTCACTGTTTGAATTCGTGACAGCAGAGAGTTAAATAAAGCTTTGCTTACAAAGCCTTTCACTTGGAAATACACACAAAGCTGTTCAGCCTTAATTCCCCAGTTTGCTTTATGGCTTTTGGGTAAACATTGTTTCTTCTCTCAGCCTCTGTGAAGGAGCTCTTGCAGGTCTTTATTTGTCCTCCTTTCACAGCAGAGTTTGCCTAGGCTTGGTGGGGATTGTGCTAACTTTGCCACCGAGTCTGCAGGAAGACAAAACACTTTCTACTGGTGCACCAGCCCTTTGAGATGATTGCTAACAGAGGACTGGGGCTTCAAATACAATAGCAGCACTGAGAGGATGAGTTAAGAGTTTACAGACGACTTCTAACAAGGCATTCAGAGCATTAAGGGAGGCTCACCACTTAGAAGTTGAAAAAAGCATTCAGGATTGTCACCTGAGCAAGGTGGTGTTGCCTTGCTTAGGTTTATTCCTGACATTTTCACTAGCCCTGTAAGAATTTTGCAGAAAAGATCTGCAATCTCTAGGATTTTGTTAGGATGTAGAACATCCTTCCTTGGTTTTATTTTAATAATCACTTAATAAGATGTTAAGGTCTTGTCTATGCTGGAAAAAATGACAATAAACTGTTTTAATATCAGAAAACCAGAGCAGACAGCTTCATGCAGACTCTACGATACAACATTAGAGTCTTTTATCAATTTCACTTATGCCTCTTGGCAATAGCTCACATTTAAAGTTAAATATAAAAGGTCATTTTTATACTGGGGAATAAAAATATATTTCCATGGGGAAGAGATGATGGTGTAAATATATGTTGTAAGTAACTTCTAACACTTTGATAAGTAGACAAGGTCTTTGAGATTGCGTGAGGGAGTGATTCCAGACCTAAATCTTGGCCCAAAGACAGGCTTGAGGCTTATTCCCACACATCAGGGCTCAGGCCCTCAGCTGGGGTAAGCTGATGCCTCTCTATTGATTTCTGAAAAGCTAAACTAATTTCCAGCAGAGGAGAATCTGCTCCAGATTTCCCAGCTGCCCTATCAAAAATCTTCTCAGAGCATTGACTGGGGGAAGAAAAAAGGCCTCAGCCTGATTTGAAAGAACATAATAGACCTTTAATTTAATTGACTTAATTTTATTGGCAGCCATTGAATGGTGAAATGAAAACAGATGATCTGGACGAACAAGAAAAGGTTAGATGGGAGTAACCCATTAGTAAATATCAAGGCATCATCCTATTGTCCTCATTTAATAAAGGAACGGGTCAGTAAGTATAATCATAAACATCTTTACATTTTAGTGAAGATTTATTTGACATCATTACTAGCAGAGAGATGGATTCTTGGAATGGCAAAAGATGAAACAGTCTAACAGATGAGAAGTTAGTTCCTTTAGCTGGCACAGCTCTACAGCCTGACCTATTTAATTCCACCTTTTTAGCAGCTGAGCTATTACTTTGGACTGCTGTGGGATATATGATATTTTTTAAAAATTTTCTTTGACAAATCTTCCATGCTTACCCATTTGGCATTGCTCTTGCAGGCTTCTCAGAGCTGACAGGTCTGGAGTGGCTGGACCGTGAAGCTGGACGCAAGGCTCTGTGGAATGGGCCAGCAAAGCAGATTTCCCACAGCCCCCCAAGCCCAGCAGAGCAGGGAAGGGCTGGGCTGCTCTGGAAACCTGCACAGCACAGCTGAGACTTCATCTGGAAAAGCAGCTTCTCCCCATGCCTGCTCCACATCCCAACAGCCCTATCCTGCATTCTGTGCAGCCAAGCTTTCTGCTGTCTAGGCTGTCTGGAAGTCCATCCAAAGAGGATTTAACAGCCACACTAAAACCTCATCCAAGGACAGGAGTATCCTGAAGGGTAGAACAAGTATGATATGATGTGAAAGAGAGAAAATTCCCATTAACCAGATGTGACTCCTCACTTAGTTCCTTATAATTCACTAGTGGTGAGTGCCCCTTGTGTGAGAGTTTTAACAGACCATTGTCCAGACCAACTTTGAAGAAAGTTTTCTGAATTTCTATCTGCAAATAAATAATTAAACAAACCATAAAAATTAAAAAAAAGAAAAATAAAAAAATATTAAAAGCTTGGATTTCTCTTCATTTTAGATTGAGTTGGTTACAAATATAATACTGCAGGACTGAAGACTTCTTGCAAAGGTGGGACTGGTTTACCCAACCTGGAGCTCCCACCGAGGATCACCAGCCTCATTTTCCATCTCTGGCACCTGCCCGAGGGCTGCCCCACTGCCTTTGGTTGTAGAGACAGCCAAATTCTCTGTGAGCACCCTGGGCACTCAGGAAATCTCCAAAACCTTACAGCACCCCCCCTTGCATTGGTTGCCTCAGTCCCATCCCAGTGGGGTGATGGATGCTGCTCTTCTCCCTGTGCCACAGGGAATGCTTAGGCTGTGCTGGTTTCTGCCTTGGTTTTCTTCTGCCCTCTCTCCCCAGCTCCACTGAAGTGGCCAAACCTGGCTCTGTGCTGGATCCCCTGCCAAACCTGAGGTGCAAAAAGGCAGAGCCACCAAGAGTAAAGACATGGCAGCCCAGTGACACTGTACAGGCTGGGATGGCACTCCATGGAGCTGATCACACAGCAGGAACTGGTTTGTGCAGTGCTCCTGTCCTTTCTCTCAGTATCTTTCCCTTGGGTTTGATAAGCAGAGCCCCCTCAGGCTTCACTGCATGCTGGCTTACAGAGAGCTCACAAAAATCAGTGTTCATCCTTGGGTGACCAGGAGTGAGGAGAGGATGTAAAGGGCTCTGGTTTTGGGGAGGGACACTGGCAGCTTCTCTTGTCCCAGAGCAGTGATGAGGTACAGGCATATCCTCTCCTCCTGGCAGGAAAGACTGCTGAGGGCAGAGTCTCTAACACTGCATTCCCACAGGGCATAGCCCAAACCACTGCAGGATACACCTGCTGCTGTGAGACCAGGTGTCAGAACAAGGCAGTTTCACCTGCAAATCCAAACACTTTCTCTAGACATAACCCCAGATCCAGCCCCTTCCCCTAAAGAAAACCCCAAATACAACCAGCTCCATTCTGAATATTTTCATTTTCGTCACTTTTCAACAGCAACAACAAAAAAAAAGAGGTGAAAAAAATGAAGGTCTTCCTGGGAATCAATTCTTGGTGAAATTTTTCAGTCTGGTCCAGAACAGAACATCTTGCAGGGGATCTCCCTGTTTGAATTCCAGCACCAGCATCAGGCTGTGACTCAGAATCAGGACTGCTTTGCTTGGCTCCCAGGGCTCTTGGAATCTGTCTAAGCACCACAGCCTGTGCCTGGCGTGGGGTGGGCTCCACAGAGGGAGAGCTGTTCCCTGCACTGCACCCTGCTACAGAGGAAAAGCAGCTTGTATCTTAGCACGTTATGCCTGGCAGGCATTTTAAAGGCTTCTCCTCTGAATCAGGGCTGCAGGCACTGCCTACATTTCCTCTTCACAGAAACTGGCAGGTTGAACTATGCAAAATTCCTTAATCCTGTTTATCTGCTGTCTCCTTCTGAAGAGGCATAAAGCTCCTGTGGCCTTTCTGAGCTTTCCTCTGCTCTGTTACCAGTCACATTTGCCCATTTGAAGGCCAAACACAGGCAGGATGAGAGCAAGGCAACCAACAGCCCCTCAGCACACCACAATTTGGGATTTCAGCATGCTGTAAGGCAGGCAAGTGCAAAGGTACTGTGCCCATTTAGCCTTTTCTGGATTAATGAAGTCCACAGTGTGCAGTGCAGATTCTGAGCACATAAAAATTACCCATTCTGAGCTACAAGCTCCAAATGATGAGCTTAAGGGAGGAGCAGTGGAGGTCACACTCCTCCTTCTCTGTTCCTCCTGCCCTGCAGTCCTGATGGGGCAGGAGGAGAGTGGATTGAGGATGCAGGCAGGGGAGCCAGGGTTACCTTCTTCTGGGCCAAAATCTTGATCTCAGTGCTCTGAGCTGCTCGATGCAGGGATGCTGCTCTGTGCAGCTGAACTTTGTATCCCTGAGAGCAAGGAGAAAATAAATCAGCTCTGTCCCTAACCTTTGCACAGGGAAAATCACTTCTCTGCTTGCCAGGGAGGAGCAGTTGTTTGGTCCTCAGGGCTTCTGCTGGACTGGGTGTCCATGGGGGATACAGAGTGACCTGGGGAGCTGAGCAGGGCCCAAGGTGGGGATGGTGACACTGGGCCAGGTTGCAAAGGTAGGAAGTGAGGCACTGCTGGAGTGGAGGAAGAGGAAATCCTCAGGCAAGGTGTAAGGCCCCAATCAACCACCTTGATGAGTCTTTTAAAACCTTAACAGTGGTTCATGTACTCTGAGTTGGATGCATAGGAGAAATACCATATTCTTAAGGGGTCAAAACAACACAAAATACTTTACTGACAAAATTCAGAAAATCAGCAAAAGTTTGGCAAAAGGTTTTCAATCAACACAAAACACTTCTCACAGCATTAACTTGGCCCAGTCAACTTAGCAAACTTTAAGCCTGTCTGATGTTAAGTTACTCAAAATATTCCAAGCAGAGGGAATTAGAAAAAGGAGAAAGAGAGAGACAGAAAAGATATGGAAAAGCACACATATAGCTACCAACTCCTGGGTTCCAGCGATGGTAGAGGAGAGGTAGGGCCTAGATAAACATGATGGCCTCGTGTTCAGCCTTAAATACCCCTTGGCCTTTGTGAGCCCTTCTCCCAGGTGGGACTTCTGGTCACTTTGTCACTCAGGAGCTGGGTCGGGGGCTCCAGGGGTGGGTGTGGAGCATTGCCTCTGCAGTGCCTGTGGCTGGCACCGCTGCAGGGCTGGGATACAGGCTCCACAGGCTGGGATGTGAGGAGCAGGGCACTGCCCTGCCAGGGCAAGGCCCCAGCTGCTCCTGCCCCACACACCTGCATCCCAGAACGTCTCGAGGCATCAATCCTTCCATTCTCTGACACAAGGGCAGCATGAAGGAGGAGGAAGAGAGAGGAGGGTCTCCCTTTCGGGAATGGCCCAGGCCCCGTGGCACCGGCAGCAACGCTCACCTCCTTGGCCGAGACCGGAGTGACGAACGCGCCGACTGCTGTGGGGGAAGGCGTGTGGAAGGCCTTGGCGTGCTCGCGTCTCACCCCCCTCCCCTCCTGCTGTGGGAAGGTATCCCTCACTCCACCAGCTCCGTGATGGGGGTCCAGTGACGAACCTGAAGGTCTGGATCCTGCTGCTGGGTGGCTCAGGGCCTGGCACACGGAGCGGTCCCAGAGCGGGGCTGGGGGCACGCGCGTGTCCAGCCGGTGTTGGTGCCGAAATCTTGGCTTTGTGAAGTTTGTGTGTGGATATTGACTGAGACAGGATCCTGCCTGGATATGATTCACCTTCCTTGCCCCTCGAGGGAGGTGCATTTGAGGACCTATGACCAGATTGGCAGCAGCTCTGTGAAACATTGACTGTCTCTTGTGGGGCTGAGGAGGGAGGTCACCTCAAGCCCATTTCAAGACTTATTTTCTAGTCTCATTTCTCTTTCTGTTATTTACGACATAATTTTGTGTTACGAGGGTTGCTTGTGAGCCTGTTCTCTAGGACGGCAAACTGAAGGACCATATGTCATGGTTTGGACTGCCAACACATCAACATTGCAATCATTTGCAGACTGTTTTATATTTCTTTGATTCGGGAATCTGTGTAATTAGCTCCTCAGAACAGCCGGGTAGAGGAAACGCGGTCTGTTATTTAGGCAGAATTAACATCTTTGTTCTCTGCATTGTGATCCTTAGTTTCCTGGTGCTGCTGCCAGAGCAGTGGAGAGATCAGTGCTGAGACATTTGTTCTTTGAGCCTGCCTTCGTTGCAAAACTATTTCTGTTCCTTTTCGAGGCTATCCCCATGACCTACAACTGGCACAAGACGTGCTGATGCTGTAATTAGTAAATACCCTCTGCAAGTGGCAGCAAAAAGATTTATAGCCACCATTGGAGGCTTTGCTTTCAGCAAAATGAGAAGCACCAAAGGGTTTGTTGCTGTTTACTGCATTTTTCTGCAGATTCCCAGTAGGGTCAAGCCAGCATTTTGTGCTGCAGGCCTGGTAAATAAATCTTTACTGACCTGTTGTGGCAGAAACCACATGTGAATGTGCTGGTGGGGCAAGAGTTATGTTATTTTAGTAGGTTAACAAATCCGTACAGGCTTCTGCACTGTTAGCACTTGGTCTCCTACCAGGAGTATGATCATTCTGTAACGCTTTCCATCCCTATCCCAATGGTTTATGTGGGTTGGTTTTTAGCAGTGCCTATGTACAGCCAAGAAGCAGGAGAGCAGCCATGCCAAATGGCCTCCCAGTCACTTGTGCTTTGGAGGCAGGAGAGGGCTCTGCCCCCAGGGAGAAAGGGAAGGAGTGAGAAGGAAGGATATCAAGGGTAATTTTATTCCCATATTTACCCTGGCATTGAAATTTGTGGTGCACATGCAAGGAAAAAGGAGCTCTTTTTTGCCATTTCAAGTCAAATGTCTTCCAAAAAATTACCAGCTCTATACTATGTCTAGTGTTTGATTAGCCTCAATCAAGTGAGCTTGGTCAGAACTGTTTCTGGTGCTTGGAGACCTCTCTTGCCCTTTTTCTTCCTCACCCCTTCAGAGGCTTGTGCACCCATGGATTCTCTGCTGCTTAGAAAATGGTGAGGTTATATTGGTCTCTCAAATAGGAAAAATTCTTTTCTTTGCCTGCCCTAACAAACTCTTACAGGGATGATACCTTTGATATAAATGCCTCTTAATAAATTCAGTCAAAATTGGTCAGTAAGTTCAAAAGTTATTCAAGTCAGGAGGAGGAGTGAAAAGTTCTTTGTTTCCATAGGAAAACATGTAGAAGGGGGCAATGTGTGTGTCACAGAGGAAAATGGAAATGAGTATTTGCAATCTTAGCATGCTGTAACTTATCTCCCGTATCTTCTCTTCCACATGTAATACAAATGTTTTAACTGATCATTTTATCTTCCCATCCACCTTTTCTGCTCCCTTGGCCAGCTCCACAGGCAGCATGGACAGACTCCTTGTGTTGTTTGGAATGCCTTCCTCTTCCCAAACACTTTTTCTCCTTAGGCTATCCTCACTGCCCGGAGGGACACACTCAGCTCCTCATCTACAAACGCAGCCAGGTGAGAAGAGGAGCAGTTTGTCAGGTACCACCTCATGGCGCCTGGCTCCCACTGCACCAGATCTGCTCTCCCAGGGATGCCCTTGTCCTGCTGCAAGGCGCTGCAGCCCCGCTGGATGGCTGGACATAGCGCTGGGCGCGATAGCTGGGGACAGAGCCAGAGCCAGGTCAGCTGGCTGAGCTGGAACACGTCCCCTGGGAAGCGCCTGACTGGCTGCAGGAGCTGGCCTGGAGCTGACCCTCACACTCGTGGCGTTGCAGTTGGGGGGATGCTATTTTGATGATGCTTCTGCAGATTCAATGTCATTTTGGCCTGGCTCCCATTGATGTTGTGGCCACAGGTCTGGACATCAGCTGGCCACAGCCTCTCCTCTTGCTCACCTCCTTTCTGTGGCCTTTTGCCTCGCTGCCTCATCCCTGGGTTCTGGGCTTTGCTTTCATTTGGGAAAGGGCTCAACAAACTGCTTCTGCCAGCAGTTACTCCGCCTCCCTTCTTCTCCCTGGTGTTCGTGAACTTGAGGTGCTTTCAGACTTCAGGGCACCCTTTTGTTATTTAGTCCTATTTCTAGAGGTGTTTTGAGGAGCTTGAGGTGGTCACCCCTCCTGATGAGAAGCATTCTTCCCCTTAGCCACCATCCCTGTTTCAGCCAACTTCTTTCCCATTTGGCTGCCACTTTACCATCCAAAGGTTTTGGCAGCTGTAGTGGTATAACCAGGCATGAATTTGACTCCTAAAAAGGATTCGGAAAGAATTGGGTTCTGGGTTTATTGAGAATTCGTTTGATCAGCAGAATAGGAAGGGGAATTATTTGCTGTCACCCAGAGGATGGCATTGTGATTGTAAATAGTGTGAAAGGCAAAAAGCACTAACTGTGCTGCATTAACCTGTTTGACCAGAAACTGCTTGGAAGATATAGAGGTTTTGGTAAGTTTTTTGGTAAGAATGAGGCTGCTGCTGATACCTATTTATAGATGAGCATGACACTGAAGGTTTCTGGTAAGATGTTTGCAAAGCCACTGCTATCCCATGAACATTCACGTAAATGAGTTGGCATTTTCCCAATGATAAAAGGCCAGCTCCAATATAGAATCATAGAATTAGAGAATCGTTTGGGTTGGAAAAGACGTTTAAGATCATTGAGTCCATGCATCTGATCTCTTTCTGACTACATGTTGCAGGGTATTTGCAAATGAATGTAGAAAATAGATATCTGGGGTCATGAAAGGGCATGTTTGAGAGATTGCTTCTGGGGCTTCTCTCAGGGTGATACTGGTCTGCCAAGCAATGGAGTCTGTGAGCATGGAGCTGATAGCAACTCACTAATATGGTTTGTTTAGTAAAAAAAGGCCTCTTTGAGTCAGTGGTTAAAATATTCCCTCTTCCCTTGGCTTCTGCTAGAGTCAGCCTGTGACTTTCAGTAATAATTTTAATCTGTGTGTTAAGAATTTAACCTCAAAAGCATAACTGCACTGCATTAATTAAGCTTTATCTAATCTCCAGCTAAACTGACAGTCAACAAACAAACAGAGCTTTCTCAGGATGGCATTGCCTTGCATTTACGTGATTCACAGCACAGTTTCACTTCCTGAGCAGGAAGATGTTCCCCAGTCATTGTGTGGTGCACTTTCTGGGAGAAATTAATCCCTTCAGTACAGCTTATCTATGTCAACCCTAAAATATCTCTAAGCCTCTTGCTCCAGGAAATATGGGGGGCAAAAGAGATCCTTTAGGACTGCACAGCATCCTCCAAGCATCCACAGGTGTGATGCCTCATAAAGTGCTCAGTTTGTAAGATCTGGTCTCATTCTGCAGTTTTATATTTCCCTCGTTGGTGCATGTACTTGCTCAACATACTGCCTCTTTGAGGAAGGTATGGATGTCCACTTCCATCATATCCAAGCTGGAAAATATTCCTAAACCCATGCCTTACACAGAGGTGTTTACACAGAGTTGTAAGTACATCCCTGGGCCTGATCCAGACTGAAGTTGGTTTGCTATTTGTTGGCAACGTAGGCCAGATGGGCATTTTGAATTGAAATGGAATGAAAGACAAGAAATGAGGTAGTGACTATTAATATATACATTAGTGGGTGCCTGTGCAGGCTTTCAAGGAATACCAAGCTTCTATCACAACTGTTTTCATTAAAACTAAGCCCGTCAGGGCGTTATGTTTTCACAATAGGATTCTTAGGTTCTTTTTCTCTCTGAGACAATCTCACTGTTGTCCACATCTGAACATAAATATCCCATTCCAGCCTGATTTTAGTTCAGAAGGAAAGTCATGAAGGATCTGGTTAACTCAGGTGTTCTCACTGTCTGTGAGTTCCAGTGAGGCAAAGGCATGTGGTCTTCCTCCGGCTCTGGAGTCAGAACTGAGCAGCTGTCCTGCAGGAAGAGAGACAGAGAGAAAGGGAAATGTGCAATAGTAAGGCCCATGGGTGTTAAGAGAGCTATGAGAGAACCTGAAATCATAAATGAAAAATCTCTCCTGATTCAGGAGGAGATGCATTACCTTCTTCCAATGAGCTTCCACCCTTGAAATCTTCCATGGGAAGAAACACAGAAGGAAAAACCTTTTCACTTGTACATAGTGGGATGCCAGCAAGTGGCAGCAGCTCCCTGCCTGACAAAGAGTCGGTCCACATCTCACATCATCTGCCTGTTCCCTTGTTTATCTGAAAACAAAGCAGTAATAAAATGTGCACATCAGAAGCTCTTCGGACACTGCCGGAGTAGCTTAGCCCAGGTCTGGCTTGAGGGCCTGCAAGAGGTGAACAGAAAGCTGGGGGAGAAGTCCTGCTCTGATCCCTGTGTGGAGAGCTCCAAGGAGACCAAGTGGTGTGGAGAAAAGGAGGGATGTGGGGTTTAAGAAATGCGGAATTCCTTTTTTTGCAGGAGGAGCTCCTGTTGCTATTCTGGTTTCTGTGTCTTCAATCATCAAATGCAGCTTTTGTCTTTTGATAAGACAAGGAGGAAAGTAGTGTACAATGGTGTTCTGACAGCCTGGCACACCCCAAATCAGTGGTTTAAAGCTTTCTTTGTACTGAATTTGTTCTTGTAGTGCTAATGACCAGGTTGCCATAAATAGCCACTAAATGGGTCTGACAGGGTAAAGGAAAGTGAAGGTCAGTGTTGGATCTTGTGTTATATTTTAGATCTCTGTATCAAAGAACTTCATAAGGAAGGGGAAGGTGCATTTTCAACTTGGGTTTCCTTTTAGATAGAGAGGGGGAAACTGAGGTATGAGAATGACTGCTTGTCAGAGCAGGATGGGGATGAGAATGGAGGTGGACTCTGCCTGATGTTCTGCAAGGTCACAGCCAAGCAACAAATTATGAACACACAGGGTAAAATTAACTCCCCATTGAAATCAAAGCTAAAGCTGCCATGGAATTCAGTAGAGGTGGGACTTTGCCTGCAGCCCAGCTTGAGCAGCCTAAGTTTTGAGCTAAGTATCTCAAATGATGCCTCAGGTTTTAACTTTCATATTTTTCAGATTCTGCGCTGCTTTAGTGTGTAGGTCTGGACTTCCTACTAGGGGATGGTGAGCTCTCTTCACAGAGCAGGTAGACAAAACAATTCCTTCTCCTTCTCTAGCTGGGGACCAAGAACAAATGATCCAAATCTCAGGCCCAAGAACAACAGTGGACCAAAGAGAGGAAAACAACTTCAAAGATAGGATGTCATAGGGTAAAGCTGCAATTGGACAATTAGCTCCAATATGCAAATGGACCAAAACTTACAAAAGTCTGAGACTCCATGACCAGTTGTCCATTTTGTGCCCATTTTGGGTTCACCTGGGGTGTAGCCCTGGCTGGGCTCTTGTGCTGCCCAAGGTGGATCCATTGAGGCCTCCTAATAAATCCCTACTTTATTCTTCAGCTCTGTCTAGTCTCTGTTCCAGGTCAGCCTGCACAAGACATCCCAAACTGATTTCCTGTGTGGGGAAGGAAGGCAGGTGTATTTGGGATGCTGGGATGAAGGTGCTGTGCTGGCCACAGTGGCTGCACAAGCAGGGATGGAAGAGGACATGGAAGGTGCTTGTGTGTGAAAGCAGGTGCTAGACTGCATGGCCCAGATAGAGCTGATACCCCATTTTAGGATCCCAGCACCTGACAAAGTGTTTTCTTGATGGCTTGGTCACTGAGCCTGGCACCCTGAGAGGACATCACCCTTTTCATGGGTGCCAAATGGGTGAGAAATGCATCCCTCTGAGAAGCCCAAGTGCCCTCCCTCTCTGCCTCACTAACAGGTGCAGATGCCTGTCTTGCACCTTGTGGGGGAACAAGTCACAGGGCATTTCTAAAGATGGGCAAAGCCAGAGGTTTGGTGGCTGCATTTCTTTAACCTGCCCTAAACCAGGCTTTGAATGTTACATCTTGAGCACTGAACCACACCATTCCTTGGATGTACCAGCCCTCACTGCTCACTGCTGGCCACACAAGCTCGGTTATATCCCATAACTAAGGGAATTTAGGATGTGCTTCCCTTTTCAACCTGCCACAACAGCGGGACCATCAGGTCTACAAGTGGCCAAACTGGTAGGCATTTCACTGAGTGCAGATAAGCCACAGCCTAGCTTGGATGCAATCCCTTAGTTAGACTCTGGTTGCACAAAAAAACCAAATTAGGCAGGGCAGAATCCCTCTGAGACTGGAAACACACTCTTCTGAGTACCAATGGCTGGATGGAAGGGAGAGCAAGGCATAGTGCAGCACCACAAGGGACACCAGCTCTGCTCCAAGTGACTGCAGGTGCCAGAGGGCTCCTGGATATCTCCTGCAAAATCAAGTGCAGTTCCTGCTAAGGAGGTTGGTTTTCACTTTAGGCTGTGTGAGACTGTTCTGGGTTGGCAATGCTGGCACATGCCCCCCTGCCACACTTTGGGGGCCACACTGGCACCATTCCCCAGGGCTTTGTGGGGCTGGGCAGAAAGCAGTTTCACTGCTGCTACTGCAAAAGGGATCATGGATAGGCAAAGGACATGGAGCTGTCTCATGGAGAGCTGGCACCTGCTTTTTTACATGGCAACCACAGCAATTTGTACTGGTGGGAGGACACAGAAATGACAGGTTACATCCATGGGGGCAATGCTAGACAGTGATGGCATCTGACAGCCCCTGAGGATCTGTGTTTAGTGTGCAGCAACTCAGGAAAGACTCCAAAAAGAAGAAAGAGAGGAGAAGTTGTCCTGCAAGAGAGGCTGTGGCTGTGCTAAGAGGGTCGAGCTCATTTCTGCGCAACTCTCAGCAGCCACTTCAGTTCATGTGTTTGTGAAACATCCTGTACTGCCTGGCCAGCCCCAGAGTGACCTGTTCCTCTTCTCTTCCTAAGAAATGACCACTTCCTTTAGACATCTCTGGTTTTCCCTAGCACCTGTGCATGCCCAGAGCTTCCCTGCCTGGCATCAGCCACTCTCGGGGGCTCGGGTGACAGAAGCTGAGCCTGAGAAGGCATTTTCCAGAAAAAAACACTGCCCAGTACAGAATCCTCTTTCCAAGTAGGACAGGCTGGGTTGAAGCCCAGGGAATGACCTTTTCTGTGTGGCATTCTCCCACGTAGTGTGACCTGATGTCACTCAGCTGCTAGGCAGTGTTGTGACGTTGCAGCCCTCCCTCAAATCCAAATCTAGGCACTGCTGGTAAACCACACAGGATGCCAACCAAATTTTGCCATTCTTCACTTAATGTTGCTTTGGGTGAAAGTATTTGACCTTAAATTACACTTCTTTTTTTTTTTTTTTAAGAAGGGAGCTTGTTTCTCAGGAAGGATGTTTTTGATTCTTTGGTTTTGGAATAAATCTGGTATGAATCCCCACATGGTTTCATGCTGCCTGTCCTTCCCATCCAAACAGGGGCACTTCTGTAGTGGCTGGCATCAGATGTCTGTTGTTCAGGTAGGGAGTCTGAGCCCTGCTCTGTGCTCTCAGTTGGGTTCAGGCAGCCACCCAGGAGCAGGGACATTCCTGGCTGCAGAGCAATGCAGGCTGTGTACCCAGGGTAAATGGAGTTTACCACAGGCTGGTAAACAGCTCTGTTTAACACGTCAGCTCAAGTGGGAGACAATCCAGTGTGAAATGTTTGCACTGAGATGAAATCTCTTCTTTTCCACTATCTGGCTTTGTCCTGATACTACTCAGGCGGGCTTGAGCCCGTGCTAATCTGTAGAGAGGGTGAAATGCAAAGAGGTAGAAAATAAAGCTCTGAATCTGCCACTGCACTCCCTGACCTCATCTTTTGCAGGCTTCTTGCTCCCAGAGCAAAGAAGCAGAGAATAATCACAGAACAGTTTGGGTTGGAAGGGATCTGAAAGATCATCCAGTTCCAACTCCCCTGCCATGGGCAAGGACACCTTCCACTATCCCAGGCTGCTCCAGGCCCTGTCCAACCTGGCCTTGAACACTTCCAGGGATGGGGCATCCACAACTTCCAGGGCAACCTTTCCCAGTGCCTTACTACCTTCACAGCAAAGGATTTCTTCCTAATATTGAATCTAAACATCATCTCAGTTTGAAGCCATTCCCCCATGCCCTTGTCAAAACTTTTATTCCTTCATCTGTAGGCTCCCTTTGGGTACTGGAAGGCTGCAAAATGTAAAATATATTCCTCTTAATTTCCCTACCTGACTTGTATGTTGTCACACAACAGGTTTCTTTTGCTTTGGGGAGTAGAGAAATGAGATGGAAATGACAGAGGTCTTTGATATAAATGTAAAGATGGGAATACCCACAACATCAACAGAGTAAGTCAAAATTCAAAACTACCTTCCAGAGAACTGCACTCAAGAGTATAGGATCTGCTGTTGCTTAGTCAAAGGCAAGTTTTTGGACTTAATAAAAAATAAAACAAAAAGGGACCAGATAAATAAAATAACATGACTTTTGGAATTTGTGTGGTCAAATGATAGTATTCCATGTTAGTATTTTGACCTAAAAGTAATCAATGAATAAAATGCTCATTTTATATGTATGGAAAATTTCTAATATTTATAAGTCTTGCTTTCCAAAGTCAGCTCAACTATTGGGAAAAAAGCTTGCTTGTTTTTTTTTAATTTATTGCTGCTCTACCTTGTGTAAATTCTATCTGCAGCTCTTTACTTTTCAGTGCTAATGATGGCTCTGTAAGCAACCTGGCTGGGCTCTGAGAATGCAGGTGGGGTTTGTACCAGGAGCAGTTTAGCAGACCTTCCTGCTGACCTCCTGATGCAATTAGCTGTGGTCGTGCTGTGCTCAGAGAATCCCCTCTGAGCACAGCTGCAGTGAACAAGCAGAAATTTCTGAGGCAGCACAAACTTGCAAATCCTTCCACAAGATTGTCAAATGACAGCAGGTTGGAAGTATGTGATGAGAAGCACGGGTTCACTGACTAAGCAGCCCTAAAGGGGCTGCTGCTTAATCCTTTCGTACACGGCGCCCTGTCACCCTTCTCTGAAGGAGCAGGAGGAGGCAATGTGCTCTGTAATTGAGAGGAAGGTTGATTTACTGCTAAATGAGAGTAATATGGAGTTTGCCTTCTTACTGATCTGCCTACAGAAGATCAAGCAGGCTGCTCTGTACAAACCTTGATTTGTCCCCACTCCTCTCTTTTGGGAGGGCAGAGAGAGCTCCCACTCAGCACACAGCAGTGGGAATTAAGCAGCTCCTGCACCCAAGCAAGCCCATTCCCCTCAGGATTAGCAGCTCTGGCTGTCACAGCTCCACAGCAGGACTGCATGTGAGTGTATTAAGGTAACCCTGAGGGTTTCCATGTAGACAGCACAGGGCCAGGGGAAAGTCCGAGTACCAAAGTCCTGCCCAGGTTTGTACAATCCACGCCAACGAGCTTGTGTTACTATTTCACTGATATGTCTATCCAGGATAGGTCTTACAGACCGACTTGTGTGTAGGTATGGAGTGCATTCCATCACACCTCCTGCCTGCAAACATCACCCTGGCATCGTGCCAGTGCCTCCCTGGAATCTCTCTGGCATCAGCCCTGCATCAGCCCTGCATCGCCCTGGCATTCCAGTGAGTGCATTATTTCCCTGGCTGATGGGAATGTCCTGAGAGCTGAACCAATGGCAGCTGCTCTGGGATTCTGTGAATTCCTCCTGCTAATGCCCTCTCTTGTCTCCTCCCTGCCCTGCCTCACCCTGCCCCTGCCCTCTTGTTCTGTGGCAAGGGGGATGCACAGCAGAGGAGGGATCACACGGATTTGTCTGGCAGGTTTGTAACGAGGGGAGTGTGATGACCCTGCACATTCATCAGATGGTTGTTTTCAGCCTGGACCCATCTGTGATGTTTTTATTATTTTTTTCCTCCCTCTGCTCGGCTGGGGCTGCTCCGGGAGAAGTGGCACGTAGGCACATACGTCCTTGCGCACACTATACTTGTATAAACTCCATCAGGAAGTCATCTGGCCAAACTTTCCAGAGCTCTGCTTTTAACTCTTCCCTAGGCAGGCTGTCCTGTCAGCCAGGGGATTTCCAAGGAGCGTGGACATGTGCTTTCATCCCTCTGTTCTCTTTACTGATTCCCACTGCTCTCCTTCCTTACAAGCCCCGAGCTACACGTGGGTGAGCAGCTCTTGCACCCATCCTACTCTGAGTTCCCACCAGAAAAAATCCCCTTTTGCTCTGCTTAGGCACTCCTGCACCCACAGGGCTTTGCAGTAAAACACTGCCTTGGCTTTTCTGGAGGGTGAAGTAGCAAAATCAGTTACCAAAAGTGGGGTAGGAGGAAGGAGTGTTGGTGGGATAAGGCTGTTGGCAGGGGCAATTCTCCCCTGCAGTTGTTATTTCACAAGTGTGTCCTTGCCACAAGTAGCAGAGGAAGTTCTCACAGCCCTTAAATGTCTCCTGTGGTCAGGGAACGATTTAAAAAAGGCAGCCCCTTCAGAAGTGACCCTGTGCTCAGTGAAGACGTGTCTCACTGTGCGTTCCACTCTGCACAATTAAACACCCTCCAACGTGCAGAGATGTTTCAAAGGGCTGAGAAAATCCCTGTGAGATGGCTCACATTCCTCCCCAAGACATGTGTGGATTAATAGCTAATTGTTAAATGCAAAATAAGCCATCCCATGCTGTTAGTGCCTGTTAACTTCCCACTGACAGGTTTCAATGGCTCTTGCAAGATTTATCTCTGGAAGTGTTCAAGAAATGACTGATGTGGCACTTAGTGCTATGGTTTAGTTGGCAAGGTGGTGATTGATCAAGGGTTGGACTCCATGATCTCGGAGCTCTTTTCCAACCTTAATGATTCTGTGATTTTAGTCTATTTTGGAGCCTACTGCACAGGGGTGAAAAACTGGAATTGTTGGAAATATTATCCTCTGCAACTGGGCACGGAGCAGCGATGTCTGAGCTCATTTGCTGTTTGGCCAATGGCTCCAGCCACTTTTTGCTCATTCTTGCCTTGAAGTGAATACAAAATGTGTGTCAGATCAGCACTGGAGATGTGCCACCAATGGTAATGCTGCCTCTCTTGACTTGCACCACTATAACCAGCCCAGAAAGTAACCATTTATCCATGAAGTTATTTACAGGCTTTGTCCCTGCTTTACTGCATATTAATCTTCTCCAGTGTTACAAAACCATGACATGATAAAATAAATAGTATAGGTCTTGGTTTTTCTCCTGGGCGCACAAATGAAAATAAGTGGCTTAATTGAAGTTAATTCAGTTATCCTGGCATTAATTTTGCCTTCTCTATCAGGTTTATGGGCATCTGTATGGAATAGAAGGGTGTGAGTTTGCACTCAGCCTGGCTCAGACAGCTGTGGAGCAGAAGAGATTCTACCACCAGAAATTCCCAAAAATTTAGGTACGACTTTTGTGACAGACTCATGCAGACATGTTTCTTTTCTCAAACAGCTGTTTGTGTGCCATGAACAGCAAAGGAGCCTCTGTTTGTCAGAGTCCTGAACTTCATGAGGTACAAACCACGACTGCTCACCAACTGGAGTCAGGGGTATTTACAATTTTCCTTGGTCACCTCCTCGACTGCAGTTGGAGGAATCAATCAAGCTCTCATGGACCCTCAAGGAGGTGGAGAAGCTGAGAGCTGAGGAACAAGCAGGCTTTTGACCATGTACAGTGTTTTCTTTTTCTCTTAATTTCTTCCTTCAGGTCATTTTCAACACAAGTTATTCCTCTGTCTCCTCAATTGGAGGATCATAACTCTAATTTCTGCACTTCTACTCTCAGGAGACCCCACCTGCATCCAGCTCTGGGGTCCTGAGCACAAGAAGAACAGTGACCTGTTGGAGCAAGCCCAGAAGAGGAACATGAAGATGATCAGAGGGATGGAGGAGCTCTCCTGTCAGGAAAGGCTGAGAGAGCTGGGGTTGTTAAGGCAGGAAAAGGGAAGACTTTGGGGTGCCCTAATTGCAGCCTTGCAGTGCCTAAAGGGGCTACAAGAGAATTGGAGAGGGACGGTTTAAATGGGCTTGTAGTGATAGGAACAAGGAACAATGACTTTAAACTAAAAGAGAGTAGTGTTAGATGAGATATTGAGAAGAAATTTTTACTGTGAGGATGGTGAGGCACTGGAACAGGTTGCCCAGAGAATTTGTGGATGCCCTATCCCTAGAAGTGTTTGAGGCCAGGTTGGACGGGGCTTGGAGCAACCTGGAGGAAATACCTGTAATGAAATGGTTGATGGTGCTCACCAAGGCCCTAATTTTTGTCTGATGGGCGGGAGCAAAGAAATTACTGAACACCTAAATCACAACACCTCCCTTTGCCACCTTAGGTAAGCCAACACTCACCAAATGATGAGCTTAAGGCAGCAGAGATTTGCCTTCTGATTTTAATGCACTGACTACTAATCATGTGTAAGGACTGTGGGATTGTTCTCAAAATGTCCAGCAAACAAGACAAACCTGTACAGCTCAGGGAATTTGAGCTGCACGGGCTGCGAGTTGGCAATGGCACCTTGTGTGGCTCCTGGTCACACCTGGGACCATCACCCCAGGGTCTGGTGGTTTAGTGTATCTCAGAACTCCCTGGGCTAAGTTAGCACAAGGATAAATCCCTTCTCACCAAGATTTGAACCTAGACCTCAAGCAGGAAGAAACTGCCTCACATCCCATGTGGCTGCTGGGTTTTGTGCTCAGGGGTAACCTGACAGGCAGACTGGAGAGAAGGTGTCCTTGTAGGTGCATTTCCACCTCTGGGACTGAGCCTTTGGGGTTAAGTGTCCAATATTTAGGAGACAAAAGGATGTACAGTGCTCAGTCCTGACCTTGCTGTAACCTGTGGAGAAGCAGCAAAGATTCTCTTTAACCATGTATGGCATAAACAGTGAGGAACACGCTCATAGCAAAGTCAGGAAGGAATCTGATAGACAGCCCCAAAGATAAATGCCACATTAGGCAATGTTGCTTTAAGCTGTTGACAGGAGCACCATCCAGGGAGGAACTGTGAGCTTTAAGTGCTTGTCTGCTTCTGGGTGGGATAAGGTGTCATGTAAAATGCATTTTGTGTTCTTGTTTCATCTCCCTCTCTCCGCTCTTCTCCTGTGAGAGCGCACACACTGAAAGCATTAAAACCAGACTGTGGTGAGTTTGCTTCACTAATACATCTCCACATCAAAGGCCTTGCTGGAATCTATTGATTCTGGCACAGTTGCAGAAACCAGTGACGTTTTCAGTGAGAAATCATGCACTTCTCAGTTGATTTCGGGAAAGGTTAAAAAAAAGGGAAGAAAAAAGCTCTACCATGTGCAAATATTCACCCTACAGAGAGGCTGATAAACCGTAAAATGTTTGGTCTGGCTCCCTTGGTGCCAGCAATTACTCAGGGATGACTTTATTGACAGACAGAAGAGCTTTAGCTTACATGATGTTACAAAAACCTGTCCTATTTAAGTTTTGTTTTCTCCGTTTGTGAATAACATGTGACAGTTCTTGTCTGATGTATTCTTCCCTTCCTATTTCTGAAGCAATGAGCCCTATGCCAGTGAATAGAACTGGGACACAGCCCCATGAGTTATCTCTAAAAGCCCAGAGATTATCAACGGCCCCAGGTCAGAAGCACAGGGCACGTTGTTGTTATGCTTTGGGAGTGGCCCAGGCAGATTCACCTCCAGCACAGGTGTACCTTGACAGCATTCTCATTGGAAAATCTACCTCTGCTCACAAGATCCATCAGCTATTTCTACTGAAAATACTTCTGCTTTTAACTGCCTCATAGACCATGAAATCATTGTGTGTTACTGAAACTACTCATTTTCTGCTGAAAATGTCTCTCTGCTGTAAGACCTGTATTACCCTCGTATTCTGGTGCAAAATCTGAAAATTACATAGATTGAACCACAGAGTGGGAAGAACAGGTTTTTTATTCTCTGATTTTGGAGTTTTAGTATTTGTAGGACTCTTTGACTCTACTTTGTTTGCATCGTGCCCATGAAGAGCTTCCAAAATGCAAAAGCACTAAGCTGTTTTCAATAGGTGCCTGCAGACCATATCTTCTCCTTAGAAACATCCTCCTTGAGGCCTTCCCAGTCCCAGCCACTCACTGCTTTCTTCAAACAGAGCCCCTAAACACAGGTCAGCAGCTGCAGCCCTCAGGTGTGGGCTCTGCTGGTGGCACTGCTGTCACTGCCAGCCACATCTTGTCCTGGCAGTGCTGTCCCTCTGCTCACCAAGGCAATGGGGCCTTCTTCTCCTGCCTTGCCCACCAGCTCTGGGCTAAACCCACAGGACACAGTGAGAACCCACCCTCACCTCCTCAGCAGGAAGAGTATCTGCCCAGGCACCTAATTATAGTGAGATGGAAAAAGGTCCACGGAAGGATGAGGTTAAGTTTTCCAATACGTAGCACGACAGTAATCAATACTTGCATCAATACTTAATTTATCTATGTCGAGTGGAACAGCTCCAGCAGGAGGGAGTGAGATCCTCTCTTCTGACCTGCCATGTGCCCCAGTCACAGGGGTGGCAAATGATGGTTTAAATCCCTTCTCTCTCAGGCCTTAATCCTCCAAAGCTTGGATACCAGGGTGCTGCTGCCAGCAAGACTTTGACAGGATGGCCCCACCCTTAGCTCCTGCACAGAAGGAGCACCTTAACCCCTCTGTGAGCCTAACCCCAGACCCCTAGCCCCTGAATAAAAACCCACTGGGATCAGTGTGGGTCTTCTTTGATCTTGGGAGAACTTTCAGCTGCCCTCTGATGAAAGGCATTTGCCTCACAGCCACTGAGTCAAACCTTTGGAGGACTTTTCTGCTTCTTATGAAGAGCTGCATTTTCAGTAAGAGGCTGCAGCACTGCCCAGATATCATCCCCCATGAATGTGTTCTCCCTTGCCCTGCAGCAGCTGCTCAGCCAAGGTATTTGCAACATTCCCCGTGAGATATTCATTTTTGGGCACCTTCCCGCAGGGACATCCACGGTGTGACTCAGTGACACCGGGAGTTTGCTGGGAAGTGGGGGAGAGCTGCCTGCCACGCACAAGTGGTGACATAAGTGGTGGGCAAGTTAGAAACAACAACTCCTCTGTTGCAACAGGAGGGGAAGGTTTCATCTCCCCGTGAATGGTTCCCCTCGCAGTGACTAAGCTGTTCCCCTCATCCAGCTAATGGAGAGACTGTGCCATGTGCTGTGTATTCCTGTAAACCAGCCAGCTTCGGGTCATCCCATCTCAAGCCTTCTCAGAAGGGATCTCTCAGTGTGCTGGTTTCATGAAAGGTGCTGAGTGCAGACTGAATTGCATTTCAATCACTCTTTCCTTCCTTGTTAAACACTTCCCATAGGAATTGCAGCCCCTCGATTTAGCTGACAGGAAGGTAAGGATATCTCCCTCTTAACCCCTGTGTGTTCATGTGCTCGCAGCTTGGGTGTTGCTCCTGAACTGTGCTGTGTGCTATCGCCCCTTTGCCTGCAACACGAGATGACCATCAGCATTTTCACCACACTCTTAGTTTTCACAGAGAATCTATCTGGTGTTAGTGGCAGCTGTGAACTTAGAGCACAGTGTCTGCTCCTGGGTACCTCAACCAAAACTGAAGAATTGAGTCACATGTGCACTCTGGGACAGGGGTGCTGGCACACAGGCCAGTCCAGGAAAAGCTCTCCCAGACCAGTTCAAGGAATCACTGAGGAAAACTGAAGAGGAGAAGTTGGTCCCAGTGGATTAAACAAATCTCAGATTGCAGAGAAATTCCAAATTAATTGACAATCCTTCTTCCCTCAAGGGTTTGTGTTTCTAAGCTTTCAGTGGACCATGAGTGCCTGCTGTTCATGATTACTTTGGGTTTAGACCTTACTCTGAAGGCCTGTTTTATGACTGTCTCATTATCTGAGACAGGTGTTCAGCACCCAAACAAGTGTTTCCTGCTGCCCAGGCAATTGTGCAGGCTGTCCCTCCTCTTTTTGGGGACAGGAAGAGAACACGTGCCAAACCTCCATCAGACAGGGGGGTGCATTGCTGGAAGGGGCTCAGACATTGTCACAGTGAGTGAATAAAACAGCCTACTCAGAGCACAATGGAGTCTCCAGCTTAATCCTAAATTATTAATGTTCCCTGAGGAGTGCCTTTGTACTGCTGGCTGGGGCACTGTGGGAACACAATCTCTGCCCAGCAAGGCCATGGGCTCCTCCCTCAGCATCTCCAGGTGGGACCACAGTGGAGCTTGGCCCATCCCAGGTGGGTTATCCAAGGGGGCAGGACATGGCTTTCAGTGCCAGCTGGGAGAGGACACCTGCAGCATGGGGGGGCAGCCCCGTGGGTGGTAGATGTCCTCTGCCCTGGTTAGCAGCTGGCAGCACCTTTCCTGATGGAAAATAACATCATTCACTGCCTTGGGGTTTGTCATCACCACTTTTTCAAATCTCTGTTGTCTGCTCTGTACACGGGAGCATGGCAAGCCAGGACTTGGGCTAGGGTGACACCCCTCAAAGGCTTTTAAAGGTGTTTCAGCTCAGTCTCACTGTAGCCTGGAGAACATCCCGGAGTGCATGATGTGGGACACTGTACAGGCCTGTGCAGACCTCTGAGGGGAGGGGTGTGGGGGAGCTCCTATGGATTCATTCCAACGCCCAGCTGTTCTCCAGACAATCCAGACACCTCCACCCTCACACAGGAGCTGTGCCTCACGCCTGGACAGTGCAGCACAGGTGTCCCCCAGGCACCCCAAGGCCAGGATGCTAGGCTCTGGCAAGACATGGATCTCTTGAAGGAGAAGGAATGGCACAAAATGGTCACAGCAGGGACTCCCTCTGACAGGTCCTGGTGCTGATCCTGGCTGTGAAGGGGTCCTGGTTTGGCTGCTGGAGTAAAGAGTGATGCTGAAGAAAGTACCTCTGAACCCTGGGGAATCATTGCTAAAGCTAACAGAGAGTGAAATCCATCCTAAAACACCCAGCATGACAAACAGCCTGGCAAGAGGGAGAGATAAGTGAATCCCAACAGACAGAACCTAGCATGAGCTAGAGCAATGGGGGAAGAGGAAAGGTAGGGAGAAGGTACTGAGACAGCCTCTACATGGTTCCACTTCCCCTTTTTTCAGTCGTGTGGCAATGCCATTCATTAGGAAACATGAATCAGTGGCTTTTCCCTGCTCTGTGCTTCCCAGAGAGCTGCTGCAGTTCTCCACGAGGCCTGGAGCATCTTCTCCCTGCTCCTGCCCTGGCACAGGCCAAGGGCTGAGGCCATGGAGCCACCAAGGACTCCCCCTGCCATGGCTGAGCCCCAAGGATGTCTCTCACAAGGCTTTTGGCAAATGTCAGCAGGAGCAAGGCTTGGCACAAACACAGCACTGCAGCAGAGGAAGTTGTTGTGCTCATGCATCTTGCCCAGCAAAGGTGTAGAGTGGCATTTATGGCATTTCAAAGGCATTTTGGCACCTCCTGTCAGCCTAAGAGTTGTCACTGCCATAAAACCTCCAGCAGCATCAGGGTGTTAGCTTCACCAGTGCTCTACCACATCTCCTCACCTTGTGTGCCAGGAGCCAGGCTTTACCCCTGCTCTCAGGAGACACAGCTTCTCCTGGCTCAATAGCTTCCTGGGGAAGGTGGATTTATCCCAGCCATAGGTGGTGAAGTGTGGGTGCTGTTGGGCCTGGAGACTTCTGTCACCTTCTGTCACCAGCTCCTTGCCTCCATGCAGAGCCCAGAGAGAGCTTCAGCCACAGTGATTGTGTGTCTGAGTCACCTGCACGGGCTCTGAACCTGGCTGTGTCCTCTGGGCACAGTGGGCCATGGCAAAATGTCACGTAGGACATCTTGTAGCAGACAGAGAGGTCCTCCTCCCTGGGCACTTTCCAAAATGACACTGCCCCGGGGAGATCAGGCACTTGGGTGCCAGCTTCAGGGGTGGGTGACAGTCACACACAAGGGCAACCATAGCCAAGGTCACTGATTTCAACAGCAAATGCACAAAACTAGAGGGGAAACAGGATCTGGAGACTCTGCAGCCATGAACTCTCTTCCAACACCTCGAGAGGGAGCAGCCCCCAAAGGAAGAGGAGGGTGGCCCCATAGCACCCCTAGTCCCCCTGACTCCCCTGGCTCTGTGAGTGGGTAGAAAGGTCACCCCACTTGGCATCACCTCCAAGAGCCCCTCAGTGCCCAGCAGAGCCCAGTGGTGGCTGCAGCCACCAAGCCCCGTGGTGCCACAGGACTGTCACCACGGGTCACACCTTCCCCTGCTCTAGGGCCCTTCAGGGTTTGGTGTGGCCACCAAGTCTGCTTGGAAATGACATTTCAGTCCTGCTGGCAGCCTTCCAATTTCAACATTCTTTTTTTCTTCCTTGAAAAAAGTCAAAGAGAGAAGTGAGGCCGGGAGGGGTCAGAACAGAGACAGGAGGGTCTCAAACCAATGGCTTCTGACACTTTGTTTTGCTCAGGCCTCCTAGAAAGGCTTGTTTGGGAATGGGACATTTTGAAATGTCCTATTTAGATGGAAAATGCCTTATCTAGTAAAGCAAGTTAACCTCCTTCTTGTCTGAGACGCCTAAAAAAATTTCCCTTGGCTTCCTTCCACACAGCTGACAGACAACCCCATTCCAGCCCCGGGGCTGCGTGCTGCCTGCACTGTGTCCTGTGCAGGGGCCATGGTGTCACTCCTCTGGGGCCTGGGATAGCAGCCAGGGTCCCTGAGGGTGGTCCTGCTTCCCCCAGTGGGGAGCTGAGGGGATTGGTGCTGCCAGGGGCACAGGGCAGCTCCCTGTCTGCCTCTGGCTCTTCATCCAGAGGGGTTTTGGCAGTGACTGTCTGCAGAGTGGAGGCAGGCTTTAGTCAAAGGGCACTGACATTTCCACTGGTCACAGTCAGCCTGCTCCATTTCATCTCCTCTCCATCTCCAAGGCAAGCCCCTTCCTTCCTCCCAGGAGCACAGCCATGTCCCCAGCTTCCTCCCAGTGCCACCCCTCAGGACAGAGTCACAGACGGGCTGTCCTCTCCCATCAGGGCAACGACAGCCACAGGTCTCTGGCTGCCTGTGATCCACCTCTCACAGCTCCATCTGGGGGGGTTCAAAGCCAGCTCCAGACACTGATGGGCAGCACAGCCATCTGTCCTAGCCATGCTCCACCACCTCGGCAGGTTGTCCAGAGGGGCAGGGGACCAGCCAGGCTTGGGGAGGGTCTGATCCATGTGTGCAAACATGGAGCGGTCCCTGCTGCTGGGAGTAATAAAGGACTTTCTGCAATTACCCCGCATGTTTTGGAAGGCGGGATTTCAAAGCAGCAGTCAAGCCCTAATTGATTAAATGCTCACCGCATTCCCGGGAGTGAGCTGCTGCCCCCCGGATAAACGGGAATAAGTCACAGGCAATTAGCGATTTGCCTGAGGTGCTTCTGCCTGTCGGTGATGTCTGGGCTCGGGCTCCTCTGGCCCTGTTAGTCATTAGACCACACATCCTCCATCCTCTCCTGGTGGCATCTCGTCAGCCCTGGCAGGGTGGAAAGAGCAAAATAATCTAACTTCACGTTTATCTAGGAAAAAGTTTCCCACAGTCCCTTCTGGCTCTTTTTGTTTTGATTCTGAGGTTTTGTTTTTCTGCAGAGTTAAAATAAATCTTGAACTGCAACTGCTGGGCTTTTTTGAACACAGTTGGTTGCTAGAGCATCGTTTGAGGGAAACACATTAAAAAGCAGAACAGTGTGTTTATTGCCAGAGCCGGGCTGGCTGGACAAGGCTGATCAAGTATTTTAAGCACCATGTGACATTTATGCACTGCAGAAAGCAGTTGTGGTCTCCCTGAGCCTGTGGCTGCTGCCTCTCTTCCTTCTGGATAGAATCTTATGGCCTTTGTCTCCAAGATTTTGATTTGCTGGGCAATACAAGTCCCAGTTTTCTGTCTGCTTACCTTGTGCCACTCCTGGAGTGCAGGGGGACCAGGGAACATCTCCCACCCACCCCTGCTCCCCACTGACCATCTCTTCTGCCCACATCAGCAGTGCTAAAGGCACTCAGTTGGTATCAGTGTCCAACAAGCACTAAATCACATCTCAGTCCTCCCCAGGCCCAGCCTGTGAGTTGGGAATCAGTAAAGAAATCTTTGTTCTTTCATGATTTCTTCCCCATTAAAGCCACTCTAAAGCAAATGTCATCTTCTTTAGGAACATGGTGTTTCTGAAAAGCTTTCAAGATTGTTTTTATCTTTCTCTTTTTCCCTTTGCTATTCAGTACTATCAAAAGGGACTGGAGTGACATTAATGGAAGTTAAACAGGGTTTTGACCTTCTCTAGAATGTCTAAACCAGCACTTAGTGTCTCCATCTTGCTGCACATTAGTGTGTTTTGAAAATCCTTCCCATGTGATGGTTGGGATGAGCCAGCTGGAGGTCTCTTTCCAAGAAACCCCTGAAAAAGCACTCTCTTTGCAGGAAAACAGGCATTTGTAGGTAAATGCAGCCCTTTCCCCCAGACTGGCTATTTCAAAGCTGTGCAGTAACCACCCAGAGAATTTCTTCAGCTGCATGGACACTGCTGGTCTGTAAAACCCTGAACTTTGCTTTGACTTGGTGTCTACTTGTTTGAGAATATCTTGACCTGCCATTCTGGCAGTGTGGGATGGAAGTGCTCCACTGCTGAGGTCTGGGAAGCTGAGAGGAAGGGGCTCTGTCCTCCCAAACCGTGCTGCCCACGTGCTGTGGTGATGTTATCCCACTGTGAGCTCTGGGAAGGTCAAAGCTCCTCCATGTCTAGAACCCAGGCTGAGATCGTGGCCATCCAGCACTGAAATCCCTGCTTCAAATGCTTCTCCTGGACAAAAAGGTTCTAATTAAGCCCCAGAGGGCTGAACATTTACCAAATTAACACTTTGTTTTGGGATACTATGGATTTTTCAGACAAAGTGGTTGTGTTTCACTTGAAGATGTGGCCTTTAAATTGCAATTAGCTGTATCTTCATAACCAAAGGGTGTCCTAAAAGCTGATAAAGCAGCATTCCTGACCACTGCACGCATTTTTTGAATATCTCAGTGATACAGACTTCATTCCTTGTAGTCAGCGGAAAAGCCTCCAGTGACTCACGAGGGATAGGAATCCTTAGGAAAATAATCCGTGCTGGAAAACCAACACTTCCCCTGCACTATCTCTGCCTGCTGCCAGCGGGGGTGAGAGCAGTACAGCCAGACAGGGACTTCTCCTGCCCACGGTGGCTCGGGTTTCACTGCAGAGTGAGGGAGGCACCGCAGCCCTGCTCCCCTGTGGCAGTGCTGGCAGCAGCCCCCACTGTCAGCCTCAGAGAACACATCTGGATGGGAGCTCCAAGAAAGAACAGCCACACTGGGCCTTCAGAAGCATTTAAAGTGTGATTTCCACGTGGCATCGTTTACCACACCTCAGCTGGCTCCTTACACTGGGACACGGGGTGGAGGTGGGACCCAACGGAGATGTGCTTCCTGGGGCCAGGAGCTGCAGCCCAATCTGTCCACACTTCCATGCTGCACCTTCAGTTTGTGTCTTCTGTCACCTCCTTTGCATTGCTGCTGCTTGTGCACGGCCAACTCTTCCCATGGCTGCTGTCCCCATCCTGAGAGTGGCATCAGATAAAGTGGGATGGGATGGAATGGAAGGGATGGGAGCTGTGCAAGCAGAGGAAGCCATCCCAAGGTGTGACTGGCATTGCCACCACAGTGGGGTGGTAGCTCCCTGGAAACCCATCACAGGCAAATCTTCTCCTTTGGTGGCTGGGGTGTGTGAAGCTGATCTCAAAATGCTGATGGGGGTTGTCCTCCTGGGGAGTTGAGATGAGGGAGGCTTGTGGCTGAGCATGGACAAAGTGCCAGTGTGGCAGACAGTGGGGAGCTGCACCCACGCTCCTCCACACCACTCTACGTGGTGCTGCCTGGCACAGGATCCCAGCAGGATCTCCCCTCCATCCATGGGCTGTGCTTCCCTCAGGACTGGCTGCTTAGCAGCCAGCACACCCTGGTGCCTCAAAGACAGGGGAAATCTCCCTTGAAGCTAAGTGGCCTCTCTGGCTGCAGCTTTATCTCCTCCTTCCTGTTTACTGCGAGGTCCCTGAAAGGGCTGTTTGTTCCCACCATCACAGGGCCCAGCACCTCTCAGGGATGTCAGGATGTCTCCCATCTCCCTGGAAGCCCTGCATTGGCACCTCCCTTCCCCTCTCCACTGCCCTCACCCTGTTCTGGGCACAGCAGGTGCCCTGGAACACCCAGCAGTGCCAGTGCCCTCCCTGCCTGCAGTCTGCCCCTTCCCTCCACTGCCATCCCTCTTGCTCCCTTCCATGTTTGGTCAAGCTCTTCATCCTGACATTTAAAACTCTGGGCTGAGCAGAGTCACATCTCAGCTCAGCTTTCCTCCTACTCTTCCTCTCCTCATGGTAGCACTCAGCCTCATCCCTCCTGCCATTCTCTTCGTCTCTTGCTCCTGCCTCCACTCCCCAGGCTGCTCCCTCTGCTCTTGCTTTCACCTGTTGAGCAAGGCCCGTCTTCCCCACACTGCCCCAGACCTTCCTTCAGCTTGCCTTTCACCTGTGCTCCCTGCTCAGTATTGTTTGTTCCTCTTTTGGGCCTTAGGACAAAAATATAATAGATCATAGGCAGCCTGTGCTGCTGGTCAGATTTCCTCCTGAGTTGTGTGAGCAAAGTTGTTTCTGTGCTGGGCAAATACACTGACCTAAGAGCAGGCAATTCCTGTGAAAATGTGTTCTTACATTACTGCTTTTCATCTACGTTTTTTTTTTCTTTTTTTTAATAGATCATTCTCCCCAGTTTAATGCTTGATTTTTATTTCTAAGCACACAGGCATGTCCCTCCCTCTGTTACTGAGTGCAGGAGGTTATTGCAGTGGTGCAACTCTGTCAAAGAAAACTGCCCCCATATAGAGCAAGGCTGAAAGCCCCAAGGTCACAGCCATAACCCCTGCTCACCTCCCTCCCACATTTGCTCTCTGCTTAAGGTGTGTCAGGCATTGCTGTGCCCGCTTTTCCTTCCTTCTGGGGGTCCCCATTGGTTTGTTCTCCTGGCAGTAAAACAGAGCAGTAGGTTTGGCATGGGAGGGAGCCCCTTGTCTGCTCCTCAGCAGGTTTCTGTGCCCCTCCTGCTGCAGGTGGGGCAGGGTCAGGAGGTGAGGGCTGTGGCACAGGATGTGGGTGATGCAGATCCCACTGCTTCACCCCTCGAGGGAAAACTCACTCCTCCAGCCCCCCCTGCAACATCCCAACTGTGTCTCTGTTCTTGGGGTTACTCCCAGTCCCTCAAGCTGGAGTAGTTCCACTTTCCACAGGGTCTTAAAATAGTGGGGAGCAAAAGAGAGGCTGACCTGGGAGCTGAGAGGCTGATCTGAGAATTGAGAGGCTTCTTCTGTGGTGGGACATGTCACTTCCACCACTTGGTCTGAGAGAGGCAGATGGGCTTCCCACAGCTCTGTGCCCTGACCACCAAGTGCTGCTGCTGGGTCCCAATGGCTTTGTGACTTCCCCCTGAGATGTCAGCTGCTGAAGCTGGGTGTTCCATGGCTGGTTGGAGCTGTGTTTCTCGTGGATAAGCTCTCAGCCTGAAGAGAAACCCTGTGTTAATAAAGTTGTAGCTTAGAGACAAGCAAGAGCAGATACAGCCTTGAGGGTCCCTGATGCAGAGTAGCTCCCTGCAGTCCCCAAGGTGAGTGAGAGGATTTCTACACTGTCTCATTTAAGAGTTATAAAGCAGAGGAGAATTTAGCTCAATCTCCATCCTCAGGGTGCCTTCTTGAGTCACCATGACTTGGCTGGCATTGGGCACAGCATCATAAAACCATCAACTTGAGTGTGGCTGGCAGGTCTTTGGTCAAAGCACAACCAGCATAGCTCAGACATCTCAGGGGCTTGTCCAGCTGAGCCCTGAGCACCTCCAAGGCTGCAGGTTACACAGCATCTCTGGTCAGCCTGGTGCAGTGTGTGACCACCCTCACAGGGAGAGAACTTTTTCTAGGACCTAATCAGAATTTCCCTCTTGCAACCCACTTCTGTTGCCTCTTTTCCTGTCCCTGTGCACCTCCACCATGACACCCTCTGTCCCCCTGCCTAAGGACTCCAAGTCCTTTGTCACAGCACACGCCACTACATTGTCCATATTTAAAACAGTCATAACACATAATAATCTGGAGTAGCACCATACCTTATCAGAAGGCTTCAGGCTGGCTGCTCAGACAGAGAACCATCGTGAACCTCCAAGGGCTGCCACCATCTGCTAGCATCTACCTCTCCTCCTTCTCAAGCCCAACCCTTTTTACCCCTTGTAGTTCATGCACTGCACCTGTGTGCTCTTCATTACAGTCTGTGCTCTTCACCTGTTTTCCCCAGCTGAGGCCCATTGGGGATGAGGCTGGATCACAGCCCCATTCCCAGGCATTACAAACCAAGTACCTACAATCACAAACTGGATACCTACACTCCTTGCCTTGTGCTTTTGCAGTTCTGGCCACTGAAAACACCAGCTGCCAATGTGGTATTTGCAAAGAACCAAGACAAGCTTCACTTTTTGCCTGTGAGGCACAACCCCTGTCACAGGAAGTTTCTGATTTGGAAGAAAGATTGAATTCATGAGGCTTTGTGCCCAGCCCACCCACCTGACATGTCCAGCCCGTTAGTGAAGCCTGCATGGTGCAGAGATCTGGCATTGCATGTGCCAGTCCTCCAGGAGTATTGCACCAGCCATGCTGCATTTTATTGCCCAACACAGTTTGGATGCTATTAACACATCCATACAGGAATATTTTGGGCATCCCCATCTGCACTGTGTTCCTGAGGAGCTACTGAAAGCATTGCAATGCTCTTCAGTGTGGTGGTGAAAGGACTGAGACTTTCTTTCTGACACCACACTGCAGAGTGGTGTCAGAAAGAAAGAGGTTGGGCTCTTGCCACAGAGGAAATGGGAGCAGAAGGATCAAGGTCTGTGACCAACGGTGCAAGCTGTGTATCCAAACCCCTGAGAACACAGCAAAGCAATAAGCCTGGCCTGGGGTTCAGACCAGGCACAACTTCGTACAAAAAAGGGGAAATAACAGATGACAGCCTCAGAATTACAGCCCTACTGGGTTCTGTCTGCTCAGAGCTGCACAAGATCTTCACAGCTTGGACCCCAGCTAACAGCAAGATTGTCTTGGAATTACCTCTGCTTTGACTCATGGTGTTCCTGCAGGATGCCTTGACTCTAATGTTGCTCCTTCCCGAGAGCAGTTATCAGGGAAGTGTTCATTTTCACTGTTTAACACAGAGCAGACGTTGAACACGCCTCGTCAGCAGGGCAGGGGAAAGCAGCAGTCAGTGCTGGCTCTGCTGAGTCAGCAAGGATGTTCTCTGGCATGTGCATCACATCCCAGGGGCTAGACCCTGAAAACTGGGTAGTTGTCTACTGCTTTCAGCTAGTGAGAGCACCTGAGCCCCTGTGGCAACTCATACTGACAGATGAAAAAACCCCAAACAAACAAAACAAACAACCAAAACCAAACAAAAACCCCAAACCAACCAACCAACCAAACAAACAGAAACAAACAAGAACAACAAAACCTAAAAAACCCAGCACCAAACAAAAAAAATATAAAAGGCAGAAACTGATTTTATGGAGCACTTGCTCAGTTGTTTTTCCCCTGTGCAGAATTAGGCCCCTTTCAAGCAGGCCTGGGTTGGAGGCACCCAGCTGGAGCAGCCCAAAACAGAGCAACAATGTGAGCCAGCAGCACGGACTGGCAGGTCTGGGTGCCCTTCCTTCTTCACCTGTTAATGCAGGTAACCTGTGAGTGCCCATCTGGGGCTCATTCACTGCACTGGGCTCCTCCTAGGACTGAGACACTTGTTCCTTCTGCACAGACTGTGTGTCAGGGAAGCCTGATTCATCAACCAGCCTCCTTCATGACTTACTCTTCCATGGAGTAGAGGCAAAAAAGGATGTTCCTCCCCAAGACATCTGTGTCAGTCCCTCGAGCCAGCAGAGCCTTTGATGTTGGAGTTGAGGTGGAAGCAGAGGGCTCGTGCTGTTCTTCAGCTGTATTTGTTCAAACTCTCTGGTCACTAAAGCAGAAATTCAGCCTGTTTGCAGTTTTCTGTATCACTGCTGTTCACTGACCTGGCAAACACATTTTGTGGTGGCATGAACTGCTTGATATAAAGGCTCTTTCTTCAGGAGCTGGGGGAAGAGGGAGGAGAATGCTGGAAATCACATTGATCAGAGAGGTAAGAAGTTCCCATGATGCAGAGTCTTCTGTTTGTTTGTTTTCTTTTTGTGCATCGATTAATTGAAGTCAAAACCTAATGCTGGTCACTGCGCAGAACATCTAACCCAGAAGATGGGCAGGCAACCCTCTCCAGGCTCACCACATCCACTCTATGAGGGTCCCCAGAGCCCTACCAGAACCTGTCCAGATCCTGTGCACAAACTCTGCCAGATTTTGCAGGCACTTCATCTTTTCAGCAGGGTGAATAATGAGGACGCACCGCTCAGCTGCCTGCGTGGGGCTGCTTACGCAGAAAGGCGCTGCAGTTTTGGAAACTGAACATCACACCACCACAATCTGTTCTCTGTGGAGATGTCCACCTTCTTCCATTACCTCTGAACACAGGATGATGCTGCAGCCAGAAGCCCAGTGGCCCCAAATTAGGCAGAATACACTGCCTGTGTTCCTGGCAGTTAGCACACAATTCCAGAGCAGGTAGGGGATTTCTTTGGGTTCAAGGAATGGAGACATCAGAAGCAGCTGCACTGTTTTTGTCACCTATAAAAACCAGCTCTGGGTGATTCCAGGAGAACAAGGAAGATGAGGTAATTATGATTTTGGCAGGGTTAGCACTGGCTGAGGGCATTTTCAGTCAAGCCAGGACAGAGTGTGTGTTGTTCCTTTCCAAGGCACTTGAGACAACTGTCCATGTTACAGGAGCCCCTTCTCCCCTTCAGAAATCCAGCTGTTGCACAGCACATGGAAACACTGAGCAGCTGCTGGGGCCATCCACAAGAACCTGCTGGGCACTTTTAGGTGGACAGGATGCAGTTGTCCTAAACTATTTTGGCCCTGGAGCACACCAACTATCCTGGCTCCAGAGCGAATGAAAGACTCGACAGCTGCGAGGGCTTTCAAGGATAATTGACTGCCAGGGAGCCACTGGGAGACAGAGATGAGCCTTTTGGGAGCTCTGGGAGCAGCCATTTGGGAGCCCTGGGAGGAACACTTCCCCTTAGACCCCCCAAGAGGGTCAGGAAGGATGGAGGAAGGGACAAATGGCCAGCTGGTTTGCTTCTGCCTGGACATCCAGAGCTGGCTTTAAAAAATGTGAAGGAAAGCTTAGGATCCCTTCCAGCAACCTGCATGCCTAAGCAAAGCCTCCTGCTGTGAGGAGATACTGGGGACAAGGGCAAGGACTTTTTTTTGGGAGAAGCAGCTGGCAAGGTACACAGAGCTTCCCATGCTTGGCAGGAGTAAATGGAGCCCACAGAGAGCAGCAGTGAGGGAAGGGTCGAGGCTGCCAGGAAAGGGCTCCTCTGGAGCAGGTCCCTGCTGCTGTTCCTCTGGAGCAGGTCCCTGCTGCTGGGCACTCTGGGCTTGCTGGCAAATGGCAGCCACAATTGAGGCAGAGGGGAAAATGTGAGATTCCATAGAGCTCTGAAACACACAGAAACAATGGAAACGTTACAATTTTAACTTTTAACTTTCTCCCACTTTTTTGTTTGTTTGTTCTAGTCTGACAGTTGCTATTCCTCTCCCAAGGGCTTCAGCCAGGCACACATTCCACTGGCACTTGAGCAAGCCGGATGCCCAAGAGGAATACCCGTGTCTGTGTCCAGCAGGGGTCACTGATGATTTTCTTGCTTTTAAAGCTTTTTTTCTCTCCCCTTCTTTCTATCTTTTTTGTGAGAGGTCTGCCATGGCAAGAAAACATCCATGTCATGGGTAGGAATGCCCTGCTGGAGCTAGACAGGAGTGTGGTGAAATGGTCTCTCAAGGATGCCTTGAGCAGAACTGCAGCAGTGGGACAGATGCAGGAGCATCCCCCTCACACTGGGACTGCACTGGGACCGTGCCTAGAGTTAAACTGATGGCCAGTGGACCAGCTCTGGCTGTGAAGGTCCTGTCAAACAAGACACACTGTGCATCCAGCACAAGTCTCCAGCTCTCTCATGCTGCTCCAGTGAGGAAAAGTTGCTGCCATTCCTCAAGGATAGGACCCAGCCTTTTTCATCGTAGTTTATTAGGATGACTGGTTTATGGCTCGCTGTGTTTTTATTATGTTCACTAATGGATTTTATGCAAAACAATCACTGGTGAGGCTGTAAAGGCTGGCAGCTTGTGCTGGTGATGCTTCTGCAAAGTTTCTCTGTCCTTCCTGGTGATATTTTCTGGGGCAGTTCAGGAATGTTGCTCCCTCTGTGTCAGGACATGATGATACAGCTGCACATAAACTCCACTCTGCTGTCTTCTAATGCCAGGGAAACAGTTTGCCATTAACAATGTGACCAAGAGAAGTTGTCTTTCTATCTACTGATGAAGCTGAATGCAGAGAGAGCTTGTTATCACAGGAAATTCCTCAGTGAATGGCTTCAGAGGCTGGCACTAGATCACCCAGTGACCTGCACTCTGATAATGCCTTTGCTATTCATTTCCCTTCGGGTTTGGCCTTGGCATTTTTTTCTGATTCCCAAACCAGTATTTCCTTTCCATAAATGTTGCTGCATGAATACATTCTCTCTGAATGCTCATGTGGCTGTGGTGTTATTTACCAAGACTCCTGTTCATGAAAAACAGAAAAAACAGGAAAAAAAAAAGAAAAAAGAAAAAGGAGAGGAGTTTCTGAATACCTTTCTCTCTTCTGAAGATGCAGTAATAGGTGTTCTCACCATAGCCCTATCCTACTTGTGGTGATGAGAGTTGCTCCTTCCTGTACTTTGTCCCAACTATACTGCAAGTTTGTATTTACCCAATTCAATGCATGTTCTGTAAGGCAGATTATTCCACTTTCCCAACAGCATTCCACTTTTCCTAAAAGTACTTCTACTGCCAGCAGAGAAACTACATATCCCTTTATACCTTATCCCTTTGATTTCAAAGGTGAGAAACTTTGTTGTCTGAAGAAAATATTTATCAGTATCACCAGCAGGCTGAAGCCTCAAATCCCAGGTTAGACTGCCTTTGATATTGCAAACCAGCAGAATAATTTCATGCTGTCAAAGGAAGGAACATGAAAATATACTGACTTTCTTATCTAGTATCTCTTATTAACAAACGAGTCTATGGAAAGGTTTGGCCATCATGTTAATTTTTATTGGCACACAGTGAAGCAAAAAGATGTATCTGGATGCCTTGCAGACTGTACACCTTTTTACCACCAGTTCCCTCAATCCCAGATGATTCCCCTGATGGGATGTGCCATCTGCAGGGTGGGGTGTCCTCCCACAGACCTACCAGAAGAGGTTTTGCACTGGAACCCACTGTACATCTATGCCTATTTTGTTCTCTTTCTTCACACTCTTCCTCCTTCCACTACAAATGACTGAATTTAGAGATTTTCAGCCCAAAACGCCCTGCTGCTGGCATGAGTGACATGACACACCAAAGTAGGAACATGCTGACTGGGGGAATTCACATCACAGATCTCAGCTCCTATGGAAGCATCTAACCAACATTTTCAAATGAGTTCAGTTCCTGACTTTCTCACCCTTGCTTGCAGTGCGAATTTCTGCGTAACTAGGTCCCTTCTTAATCTGACTCTCTACCTCTTATGCATCTAGAAGTGTTATTCTTTAAAATAAATACCCACAGAATATGATCTTGCCATCCTCACATAATCAGAACACCTTCTAAAAAGGCATCTCTTTCGACCAAGACACCTGTCTATCTTCACCACCAAGATGAGCAGTGGCAGATTAATTGTAAGGGTTTGCTCCTGGTACGTCCAACGAGACTGGGGAGCCATCTGCCCAACTGAAAAGCATAAATTAAGCAGGGAGGGAGAATCTGTGTCACTGATCTTGTGAGAGGTGATGGGTATCGACAGAGAGGAAACAGCTTGAGCCAACTCGAAAAATTATCAAGAGTGTGCAACAGGAAGACTTCTTGAAGACAGCATGTCCTGCTGAGTGTGAGGGCAGAGCCGTGTGCTCTCTGGCTGTATCAGCTGCCGAACAAGGAAAGTAGCTCCAGCTGAAGCAGGAACATCTGGTTTCCTATTTGAGGAGTCACAATCAATATGCTCCAGTAGCACAAACTGCTTACTTCACCCCAAATTTAAAGCTCTTGTGAAACCATCACTGGAGAACCATCTGGTTTTGAGTTGTCTTGTCAGTATCTGTCTTGTGAAAGATATTTTCAGGATGTCAACAAACAACCCCATCCAAAAAGTTCTTCCATGTTTCTTGTCATCCATGATGGCATATATTTAGATGCCATATGCCCTGTACTTTTCTTCCCTGGAAACTCAGGGCTGGCTTGTGCCAAGAATTGCACATAAGACATTTCCCATGTGCTATTGTTCATATTCTTGCTCAGCCCCGGGACTGGAGCGTAACACACGTGCGCACATTTGAAAATAGATTGTCTTGGTGTCCCTCTCACACACTGTGAGCCCACCCACCTCCCCTACTCGTGCTTCACCGGAGTCATTTCATCAGTTGGGACGCACAAAGCAGGAATTTTGCTAACCCTTTGTCCTCTGAAACGTTATTTATTCTCTTCCCCTCCAGCACAGCCCACGTGCAGAAGCAGTGTGTAAGAACGCGTCACGCGTGATTCAACGCCACGCAAAAATTCTGCTGGGCTTCTCACACCCGGCTCCAATGGGAGCCTTTGTCTGGTGAGTGCCTGCAGCACGCCAGCCTCCCAGTGTGTAAAGTGCACTGAGTTCCAAACACCCACGTGCACGCCCCAAACGCCAGAGGACTCCTTACATTCGTGGTCCATAACGTGGTGGTTTTGTTCTGTGTCCCGGCTCTGCCTGACTCTGGGCAAATCCAATTGGAAATGCCAGAGAGGCAGCTCCCAAGGAACGTAAGAGCAGGATTACAGTTTTCCTGACATCGGAGCGGGGTGACAACAATGCAACTGACGTAGGAGGGGACGGATTACAGCGCATCTGACAGAGCAGCAATTATAGGAAATGTATTTGCAGGCATGGATTGGTGGAAAATGAACGGAATATGCTGTTCCAGAGGAGGACAATAAAGGTGTGTTGCAACAGTCCTTCCCCCCGCTGGAAAGCCGCATTTCTCACTTGTGCACCAGCACAAACAATCTGTGCTGCATGGCAGGAAATACCCGACGCAAATATCGCATCAATCTCTGAGGAAGGATACCTGTTTTCGTAACTTGCTCATTCACCAAGGGCTCTTGGTAGTGGCTCAGACAATAGGTGGATACATCAGGTTTTCCCTGTGGAATAACTGTACCAGCGGCACCGTGCTGTAAACGCAACTTTTATTTTGTTTCTGTTTTCTTTCAGAGTGAGCAAAGTAGAGGAGGGGGAGGGGGAGGGGAGAAGCTCCTGATTTTTTGGTATGCAGTAGACAAATCCCATTAAAACCCTCTTCAAAGGAGCCTGTGCACATCCCCTTGCCTGGCAGAGGTACAGGCAGATGAAGAAATTACCTGGGACTCCGGGGAAGAGATTGCCTTTCCATTTCAAACTGCAACGAGAGCACAGTGGATCTCAGACTCTAATGCATGAATATAGAGGAAAGGCGAGGGGGCCCTTATTAATTTTATCCCTGGGGAACGATTCGGAGCTTCCTGCATGAATCACTCACCAAGCGAGGGGAGGGGAGCGGAGGCTGCAGCGAGGGGACATCAAAACTGCCTCGCTCAGGTCACGGTTTCCAGCACAGCCACCAAGAGAGGGAACATACGTGTGCAGTGAATTCCATTGTCTCAGGATGCTTCCTGTTGGGCACGCGTCCACGGCGCCCACAGCTGCACGGCCGGGGCCACCCCGCATCCTTTGGCGCTCCTGTGAAACGCAATAGGACACTTGGGACAGTCAGCCCCAAAGGAACGAGGCTGGATTCCCTTCCTGCCCTCACAGATTGTCCCTCCAGCCCAGCACGGAGCAGACATCCAGTGCCTGCAGTGGCTGAAGGATAACTGGCAGGTCTTTCCCAGGTGGGAACACCTCATGGCAACTCCAGCAGCTGTAAGGATGAGAGCAACAGCCTTCAGTCTCCTGGCCTGCCCATGGGAAGGTTCCCACACTCGTTGGACAGGGGCTGGTTTCCCACCACTCACATCAGGCTGGCAGAATTTCCCCAACTCTTTTGTACAAATCCCTAAGAGAAAAGATCGCACACAAGGAGAAGGGGAAGGATAATTTCACAGGAATGAAACCCCCTGTCAAATGGATCACGGACGTGCCTCCTTCCCACCTCTGCTCTCATATCTGAAGTTTACTTAGCATTTATTTTTTTGCTTTGGAAGCTGGCAGCTTCCTAGTGATCTTACACTGCTAAACTTCCCTGATCAAGTGTGGCCTAAAAAAACCCAAACAACAAAGCAACACATGAGCTACTACAGTGTGTAGGATGTTCCAGGGAGCAGTGAGAAGCAATCCACACTTTCAACAGAAACTGCTGGCAAAGAGTGGCAAAGCTTGGGAGTACCAAAAAGCAGCTGCCTCTGTTTGACCTGCTCCCTGTCCACATTTTGTCTGGGAGTGGGAGGACAACATTTAACTACAAGTACTAATCTTACAGAAAGTCCAGCCTGATAGAAAAATCACATATAAGATTGCCTCTTGTATAAACTGTATTAAACCCACTATGTACCTAACTGTATTTATACCAGCTGTAAGATTGACATTAATCACCTATTTCAGTGTGAAGAATTGAGTTGAAGCAATTTGCCTGAGCTCAGGAAACACAAAGGCACTTCCCAGCTGTGTCACATGCTTGCCTCATCACCACCATGGGCGAGACACTTCATCCGTGTAGTATTTTTACCCTCCCAGTAGTAAAGCAAGTAAAGTGAGGAAAGTTACATATTTTCCTGATCTTTTGTGCCTTTTCTCTGTGAAGATTGTATGGTCTTGGTGGGAAAGTGCCATTTCAAGTGCTGGTCTGTAGGCATCTGAAGTTCAGGAGGTTCTGCCCCAGGACTGTCCCTGCCTGGCTGATCCTGATGTCAACACTAACAGTAGCTTAACACAGATGTGCTCAGACCCAGAAGATTTTGGTCCTTTTCAGTCAAATTTTGGTAGAATAAGTGCTTTACCTTGCAGGATACCTTGAAGATGGATGTTTTAAGAGATGTAAACAAAGTGACTTTCATCTAAATTTAATTTAGCACAGTTGGATTACAGATGTGTATTCACTTTTACTACCACAACCACCTTTTGTCATTAAGCTAAATTGGAAAAAAAACCCTAATTCAAAAACCATTGTTCCATACCGGCTATTTAGCTTCTGCTTTTGCTTTTTTTTTTTNTTTTTTCTTTTTTTTTTTTTTTTTTTTTTTTTTTTTTTTTTAAATCCTGGACAATGGAAATAACCTGTCCCACTTCTCCTTTTCTACATATATTTTTAATGTATTTGTTGCCAGTTGTCAGCCAGGCTCACCTGTCCCAGCACAGTGGAGCACTCTAAGAGTGACAAACACCGAAGGGAAATGATTACAATGAAACAGAGATGCTCTCAAGAGCACAGACCACCTTGTTTGTTCTGTGTTTGTACTTCCCTTTATACAAATAAAGACACTCAGAGCCTCAGCATGAAGGCAGATTTTGCAGCCCATTATATTTAGGAGAGTGAAGAACCCAAATACACCTGGTGGTGACCCCTTCAGAAGCTATTTCCTAGCCCTAGATAAGGAGGAAGGATGGGGAGAAGCTCTGTGTCCCTTTATCCTGCAAGACAAGCTCAGTGTATTATGTCAGTGAGATGTCATTGCCTCATTAATTATGAAATGTCATAAACCCTAATGACAAAAGATCATTGTTGTGATCGTAATTATGTAACTGTGATGCAATGTTATGACCAAAGACATTCCAGTGGTCTGAAATATATTCGTGGATACCATTGTGGTGCCTCAGTAAGGACATCCTAGCTTTAAAGTATTTTTTGCCAAAATTGCAGTGGCAGCCTGGATTTTTTCAAATTCAAAGATGCTTTGAAGTCATATTAGAAACAGTCATGCACTATTTTTTTCAAGATAATGCTTTTGTCTTTGAAATAAGCCTACAAATATTTTAGTTGATTATCTCATCTTCTTTACTTCAAATGTCACTGTACTTTTTGCAATGTGACACCTCCCACTTCACTTCTTTTTAGGCCAGAGTTTAACTTGGTGTGACCAGAAACAACTCTATTGACTCCAGCAAGGTTTTACTCAATCAAATTGTGGAAAATAGTCAACCAAATCTGACTTTCAAAATAATCACACTGGCATTTTCTGGGAAAAAAAAAACCAACCCCAAACAAACAATAACCTCAACAAACAAACAAAAAACACCAAATCAAACCAACCCAACCCCCACTCCCTGCCAAAAAAAACAAAAAAAAAACCACAAAAAAAAAAAAAAAAAAAAAAAAAAAAAAAAAAAAAAAAAAAAAAAAAAAAAAAAAAAAAAAAAAAAAAAAANAAGAAACAAAACCAAGTAACTACAGCTGTACTGCAAGTAGTGACCCAGTAAATCTGCCACAGAAAGCCAGGCTGACTTTAGCTGTGGAAGGTGAAATGGGTAGAAAGGAATGTCTCCACTTCTTGGCTTGTTTTCTTTTTGCCAAGTGAAGAAAGTTGCTATTGTTGCTAGTTTGTTTTGAAACTGATAGAAAACGCTGAGTGAAACGACTAAAGAGTGAATTGCTGGAAATATCTGCGAGATGAGTTCTGGAAGGCATCAGCCTCCGTGTGTATTCCCAAACGCGAATCACGCAGCCCTCAGAGCTGCTGCAATGGAAAAACTTAGCAGTGGTGTCCTCCCAGTTTCTCCCTCTTCCTCGAGGAGCCGCAGGAACATCCTCGTGGCTATGCTCTGAAAAGCGCCTCTCCGCTTTCCTGGCCTTTCTCGCCCGGTATGGAACGAGCCAGCTCTGCGGTCACAGCTCTTGGACACCACGGAATCGTCCAAGGTGACTCCTCGGCCGGGGCGTCTGAAACACCAGAGGGCAGCAGAAGTGTGAAAGCAGAAACTGCAAAAGCCTCAACCTTCCCAGCAGCAGCACCTCTCCGAGCCGATAAAAATCGATTGCTTGAGAGGTCTGCGATGCCTTCACAGCATTCAGAGTGAAAGCGGCAGACAAACGATGTAATTATGACACTGCCAAAACTGTGCAATGGTTACTGCCGAGCAGTGCTGCTGGAACATGTTTTTACCTGGATGAATGAGTGTGGAAGAGGTTGCTGAGAATAATAGAGATAGGGGATCTTTAATTCCCAACAAATGATACAACAGTGGTTTAACTTTAGAAGTGAGGTGCTCCCTCCCTCGCTGCAGATGCCCTGGAACAGAGATCACTGTAAATACCTTTCACAGGGAGCAGCACTTGCCAGTCCTTCTTGCATCTTCCATCCAAAGCAGGTAATTAAAATCAGGACAGTGGATTCTCCTCACACTCTCCAGGAAGTCCCACGGCACAGGTGTCCACCTCTCCTTAGCGTGGGAAAATCGTGAGATGTTCTGGAGAGCAGCAGATTCTGTCATCCTCTTCCCACTTTGGAAGAAAGGAATTCTGAGTCCTTTAAAAAGGAATGAAAGTGTTTCACTTCTAGCTGGGGCTGGATGTCTTTGAGTGTTCTTTCTGAAAAGACCAGCTCTGTTTGCCATCCTAAAACACTTAATCAATTTCAAATGAAAACAGCAACTATAATTAAAGGGAGGAAAATCCCACCACAGCAGAGGAACCATTATTAAGGTAATTTTTTTCTTTATAACTCCTGGGGCACTGTTCACATGCAGCTGCTACTGTATGTGCTGTTTGTGCGTCACCTCCTCTTCATGAGCTCCACAGAGAATATACTGTTAGCTTAATAATAACAATAATAACAATAATAATAAGTCAGCTTTTCATGTGAGTTATTCAAGGCACTGTGTAAGCACTAATTGAGTGCTACAATAGCCCAGGCTGGCTCTGTGCTGTTCCCCTCTCTGCAGCACATGCCACAGCAGTCCCGTGACTTGGGTCACACCATGGAAGCAGCTCCAGTCCTTCAGCTGCTGACCACCAGCTCTGCCCTCTCCCAGCTCCATTCAAGCCCTGAAGAATGCCAGCCTGCCTGCTCACAGAAAGCAAGAGTTGGGACAG
The DNA here is from genome assembly GCA_013397155.1 of Irena cyanogastra. Classification (NCBI taxonomy): domain Eukaryota; kingdom Metazoa; phylum Chordata; class Aves; order Passeriformes; family Irenidae; genus Irena; species Irena cyanogastra. The sequence continues at coordinate 135,762 of VWZV01005814.1, forward strand.
CGTGGGTTCTGTGGATAAACAAAGCTTGGGCGTTCATTTAAGGTGTTATTTCTCCATTTTTCTAAGAGAAAGAGCCTGCAGTGTAAACACTGAAACTTCACTAAAACATCCTGACAGATCTCTCTCAAGCACGTTGATGACACACAGCTCATGGATCATGTAATTTGATTCATGCAGAGCACCACATCTTCCTCTTCCCACCTTTAAACTGGACAAAAAGCTTGCTTTCCTCCCCTAGCACGTCCCTCTTGAACCTGCTAGGAGTCAGTCAGGACCTTAAGGAGAACATCAACAACGAGTGAAAACAATCTCAGAATCACAGAAATGTCAGGGTTGCAGAGACCTCTGGAGATCATCCAGTCCAACCCCCTGCCCAGGCAGGGTCACCCAGAGCAGTGACACAGGAACATGTCCAGATGGGTCTGGAATGTCCCCAGAGAGGGAGACTCCACACCCTGCCTGGGCAGCTGTTCCAGAGCTCTGCCACCTGCATGGAAAGAAATTCTTCCCTACGGTGAGGTGGAATTTCTTGTGGTTTATTTTATGGCCATTGCTCCTCATCCTGATGCTGGGCACCACTGAAGAGTCTGGGACCATCCTCTTGGCTCCCACCTTGGAGTTATTTGTATGTATTGATTAGATGCCCTCTCCATCTTCTCTTTGGAGAGATTTTTACCGAGTGCTTTGAAATTTTCAGCGTGAAGCAGAGCTGTAACTTTTCTACCTTATTTCCAGCAGTCTGGCAAATCCAATTTGTATGGTGCCCCTGGATGGAGGAGGAGGGTCACCTCCCAGTGTGCCATGGGCTGTGATGGTCAGGGCAGAGGCTCAGAGGGAGAGTTTCCCAGTCAGAAACTCATCTCCTGACTGAAGAATTGCCTATCTGAAAAGAGCCTAGCCCGACTGCAATAGAGAAGATAAAGCTGAAAAACAGATATGGCAGGCATCATTCAAGACTTATTTTTGAGACTAGGTTGGAATTTGACTCCAAGTGTACAAACATTTTGGTCACCCACTGCATGGAGGCTGAAAATTTCCCTGTTTGAACCCTGTGCATCTGCTGTTTCACATCTGACCTTGAGAGGAGTCTCTTGGCTGAGGTTCAATCCTGTACAACATCCTTAAGCCTTGGTGTGCCAAAGGGAAATTTCCCAAGCCTCACTTCCACTCTGCAGGTGTACTCTGAGTGTGGAGCTTCAGTAGCATCACAGGGCTGCATAAATGCAGGGGGCATGGACCGATTGGAGAGAGTCCAGAGGAGGCCACCAAGATGACCAGAGGGATGGAGCACCTCTCCTATGAGCAAAGGCTGAGAGAATTGGGATTGTTCAGCCTGGAAAAGAGAAGCTTCAGGGTGGCATAATTGCAGCCTTCCAGTGCCTGAAGGAAGCTGACCAGAAAGATGGAGACAAGGACCTGGAGTGACAGGACAAGGGGCAATGGCTTTAAATTGACAGAGAGTATGTTTAGGTTAGATGTTAGGAAGAAATTCTTTACTGTGAGGGTAGTCAGGCTGGACCTCTGAACAGGTTGTCCAGAAAAGCTTTGGCTGCCCCATCCCTGGAGGTGCTCAGGGTGAGGCTGGATGAGGCTCTGAGCAGCCTGGTCTAGTGGAAGTTGTCCCTGCTCATTGCATTGAGGGCATTGAGACTGAAGGATCTTTATGGTCCCTTCCAAACCAAACCATTCTGTGATTTTATAGATATATATACACACACAAACACACACACATATATATAAATACTCTTTATTACATTATATATATATATACATATATATATACTCTTTATTACATTATATATACACATATATAGATACATATATATACTCTTTATTATTACTTTTGCTGCTGTCAGTGCCCAGCTGGTGGACCCGGAGGGCTGCTGTCCCCAGATCGGGGTGTCCCCAGCCCTTGAGGCGATACTCTGCAGCATCCCCTCCATCCCAGCCTGGAAAGCAGGGACAGGGAAACCGGCCTTGCGCAGGGGAAGGCGGGTCCGTTTCCTGCTGCAGGCACCAGTGCAAAGGGTGCAGTGCATCCAGAGCCCCCCTGTGCCTCGGGATCGGGGAGAACTGCTCCCCTGCAGGGCTGCAGCCGCACTTTNGGCGGAGCGGAGCGGAGCGGAGCGGAGCGGAGCGCGGCTGACGGGCGCTGCGGTGCCGTGTCCGTGCAGGTGCCGCGCGGATGCTCCCGTCCTGAGGCGCTGCCCGCCCCCCGCCTGAGCCATGGTGATCATGTCGGAGTTCGCCTCGGCGCCCGCGGCCGCGCACGGCCAGCAGCGGCCCCTGCGAGTCGGCTTCTACGACATCGAGAGGACCCTGGGGAAAGGCAACTTCGCCGTGGTCAAGCTGGCCCGGCACAGGGTGACCAAGACGCAGGTGGGTGCGAGGGGCCGGCGCTGTCGGGGCGCGGGGAGCGAGCGCGGCGGCTCCGCGGGCGCTGCTGCCTTCGCACGCCCGCGGTGATGCCGCGCTTCGCAGGGGCTGAGAGTTTTCCCGCTGTGTAGAATTAAAACTCGGCGAGAATATGTGCAGAAAAACCCACCCCAGCTCCCGCAGTTCTGAGTGTTACTGTAGCTTCGTTGAGTTGCTCTCAGTTTGCTGAAAACGCCGTGCAAATTAAGGATCTCTTGAAGATTTCAAGAGTCTTGGTTTTTTGGTTTTTTTATTTTTTCGTTCAGTGTTCTTCAAGAACAAAGAACCTGGGGTCTTATTTGCAGAAATAATTTTTTCCTCGGCGTCCAGCCGTATTTATATTTCTGGTGCATGTCAAAATCGCCTCAGTCACTACAGTAGGAGATAGTCTGTTACAGGAATCTGTTTTTCACTGGCATGGGACGGATTAAAAGATTTACAGAATCCTGTCCAGTGCTAATTTCTGCAGTTCTGTTCGCTACCTTACGTGTAATCCTTTGACGTAGAAAAGAAAAATGAAAACGTTCTGTGCTGCGAATTCTGTGCGGTTCAGAAAAACAGAATCAGCTTTGTCAAGTCTGTGCTTTAAAAGCTACTTTAAAAGCTACTTTAAAAGCTACTTTACTTGGATTTTGTGAGTGGTGTGTTTGTGCGGGAGTGTGTCTTTTTTTTTTTCTTTCAAGATATCTTAACAGTGAGAGTACCTGTTTTGTAATACCTGGGGTCGTTTTGTTGTTATTTAAATTTGCAGGTTGCAATAAAAATAATAGATAAAACAAGGTTAGACCCAAGCAATCTGGAGAAGATTTATAGAGAAGTTCAGATAATGAAGCTTTTGAATCATCCCCACATTATCAAGCTGTATCAGGTAAGAGTCCACCTTTGAACGCAGCATGTAGATAAAATATGCTTCTGATCTTCTCTTGATTGTGATTTTTGCATCTAATATGTGCAGAGAGAAAGCATGTTGAAATACTTTTTGAAAAACTTTTGAAGTAAACTGGATGTCTTCATAGTCATTCTTCATTCTTTGAACAAGATTCTGGTATTAGACAGCTTTTTGACAAAATGCACTGTAAAGTTTACAGCTGAAACCAGGCTGACGTTTGTTTCAGATTGAAGAATGGGTTAGCTGCACTTCTATGATTAACTTGCTTTTCCTATCTCGTCTGCTTTTCCCAGTTTAGAGGACTGGAACTTCTTACGTGCTTTAGATAAGAGGAAGACTTAAACTCGCGTTGGGTGGTAGAGAAGGAAGCACTGAAGTTGAGTTTGCCTTAAGCGGAAGGGATTTAAAATCACCAACAATTAAACCAAATTAATCTAAGTAGGAAGTCTAAGTGGAAATTTAATCGAAGAATTAGATTAGGGAAAAAGGAAAAGGTGTTAAATGTTGGTATCTTAGCATATGTCAAAAATCACCTGTTTGGTTGTTCTGTTGCAGTTTGTGTAGTTTTGAAAGTGAATTTTAAGTATCTTTGCCCTGCAAAGTTTCACAACATGAATTTTGGTTCAGATTTGTTTAGTTTCTGCCCTGATGGATATTTTTAACCATGGGAACAAATTAATGTGTTGTGCAGAAAGTGGGATCACATTTGTCTTGTGAGGAAGGACTGCTTTGCAAATTCTAAACATTAGATCTAAGTAGCTTTTGGTGTAAGTTCCTCCTAATCATTTAAATAATGCCGTGTGGATTTCAGGAGAGGATGACAGAACAGTTTGGGTTGGAAGGGACCTTTAAAGGTCATCTGGTGCAAGCCCCTGCCATGAGCAGGGCAGAGGTATGAGTCTTTCTGGACCTAAAAGGGCACAGGGGAGAAAGGTGGAGATGGATGAAGCAGCAGGTCTGAAAGTCCGTGTGCAGTAGTAAACAATATTATCAGCTGTGATCTTACTGCTGGGTTTGTTAGCTCAAAAAAAAAAAAAAAAAAAAAAGAAGAAGAAAAAATAAAGTTTAATTAACATGTAAGGCTGAAGAGCCAGTAAGGCAGGTGCTTGGGCAAGGCATTATTTTAAAAGACCTTGACACACATGTAGTGTTTGTATTTATAGTGTTACCCATCATAACAAAAATGATTCTGTGTTAACTGCTGACGTCAGGGCTGCCCATGGGGCAGTATAGGACATACAGAGACATTCTAACAGTTCGGCTGAGTTCATTTCAGTGGAATGATGTGGGTGAAAACACTGTTTCGGAGCATTTAGAAAAGCAGGTTAAATTCCTTCTCGTTGAACCACTTCACTTGATGCAGCAAATGACGTTGGTAGTGAGCCATAATTTCTTTTCAGTGAAGTTTTCTTTTCTTTGTTGTTGTAACTGATGCTTTACCTGTTTGATGGAGGTTGAGAAGCAGAGATGGAATTAGATGACATACCAATGTAGGGTGTGTGTTCTTGTATTATTTCATCATTGTTTTAGTTTCAGCACCGCGTCTTAATTTCATTCAGCTGGCAACTTTCCCAGAACACTTTCCTTCAGTTTTTTAAACTGGGAACCTCTCTTCCTTTGCTTCTTGTTTGTTTATTTTCATTTCATGTCTGTGTGTACTTGTAGTGAGGGGAGGACAAGAGTCTTTGAAAAAGGTTACATGTTGGGAGCCTGGAAGTTCAGCCTTTGAAGTAGCATTGAGGCTTTTTGGATTGTTAACCTGTTGTGAGCCTCTTGCTTCCAAAACAAAGCATCTGCTCCTTGAGACGGAAATGTTTCCAGGGAAATGTTGCATTATGAAATCTGAAATGCAACATTTCAAAGGTGTGCAGTGGCAGCGGAAGATGAACTTGGAAACGTTCAGTGTCTCTCATTCATCATTTGGATTTTAGTTATTGTTATTTTCCTCCAAAGGCAAATATTGTGAAATATGTGAATATCAAAGCAAGTTGATACTAGATTGATAGGCGATACATTGACAGTTGTTGATGTGCATCAAGCACTGCTGTTACACAAACAGCAGCCTGTTATCACTTGCACAGGAGGCTCCCCATGTGCCAGCCAGCTCCAAACGGGAGCAGGGGATCTGATACCACTTCTTGCTTTGTCCAGCTTGCAGCTATCTCTGCTGATCTGAGCCCCCACTAGCCTTGCAACAAAAACCACTTTAGATAAACTTCTAAGTTCCTTTGCACGTTCAAAATATGTCATGTCAATCATAAAACTATATATGCATATTTTAACAAAAGGGGAGTGTATGAAATTATCTAAACACTCATCTGCTCTCTTACAGAGATTAGGTAGCTTAGTAATGGTGAGAAGAACAATGGCCTGGGAAGCCATTGTATAATGTAGGCACATAAGCCTTGATTTGTTATCTTTTTCATTACCAGTTTGCTTGGAAAGAACTCTGTGGTGCAAAATTAGATGCTTTTGCTGCCAGCTGCTGCAGCAAATATAAATTTGAGTGGATATGTTTGAGAATTCACATAGAAAAATAAATGAAACTATACAGCTCTGCTTTTTTTTTTTTTTTTTTTTTAAATCGTGTCCTCTTGTGCCTTCACAGGTTATGGAGACAAAGGATATGCTGTACATTGTTACTGAGTTTGCAAAGAATGGAGAAATGTTTGGTAAGTCCTCACTGACGGAGCTCACAGTTCCTTAGATTTAGAAACCATGGCTTTATTTTGTCATTCATGAGTAACATATATATTCTGATTAAAAACCTAGGGCTTGTGTTGTCAGCTGTCAAACAGCAAGTGCAGCACCTGCAGGATTATGAAATGTTTCCTCGGGGTGTTTCTAAATCCTCTGTGATTTTGACTCGCAGATCACCTGACCTCCAACGGGCACTTGAGCGAGGGCGAAGCACGGAAGAAGTTCTGGCAGATTCTCTCAGCAGTGGAATATTGCCACAGCCACCACATCGTGCACAGGGATCTCAAAACAGAGAACCTCCTGCTGGATGCTAACATGAATATCAAATTAGCAGGTAATAGGAAATAGGCGGTCACTTTATAAAGAACATCAGGCATGTTGTTTAGACATTGGGTTTCCCTAGGATGATCCTGTAAATGTGTTTGTATTTCTGTAAGTGAAAATAAAACAATAGTTACAGATATTTCTTGGAACAGATTTTGTGAGCAGAAGGGAAGAGCTTAAATGAATAGGCAGAAAACAAAGCAACACATCTGTTCCTTTCTCTCCATTTTCTGCTACTACTGAAATATTAGTATGTGGTTGAGTGTTGTTGGCTTACCCCAGATTTTCACCTTTATTTCAGACTTTGGCTTTGGAAACTTCTACAAGTCGGGAGAGCCCCTCTCCACTTGGTGTGGGAGCCCACCCTATGCAGCTCCAGAAGTTTTCGAAGGCAAAGAATACGAAGGACCTCACCTTGATATATGGGTGAGCTTGCTACTCCTCAGAAACTGCGTTTCACACCTTGTGAGGGTCTGCGGGCCTTCAAAACCATTGTTTTTCCTGGAGTCACTCACGTGCTGTGCTGTTTTCTATTGGCAGAGCCTTGGGGTGGTTCTGTACGTCCTTGTCTGCGGTTCTCTGCCTTTTGATGGACCCAATTTGCCAACTCTGAGGCAAAGAGTGCTGGAGGGGCGGTTCCGCATCCCGTACTTCATGTCCGAAGGTGCTTTTTTCCAGATCCTTAATGTTAGAACAGGTGCTATAAAGGAGTAGCTCTCCAGTTTGCAGCTGGCAATGATTTTGTTTTTATGTATCCAGTAGTTTCTGTAGGGCAGAAGACGTTTTCTTTTCTGGGATCTGCTTTGTGGTGTGTCTCAAAGGCTGTAGTTTCCTTTCTTAGAATATCCCTATGGATTACAAAAATACTTGGCTCCCTAGCTGGAGAAATAATCACTCAGAAAAGAGAGAAAGTAGGATTTTAATGAGACTAGCCTGCAATGCTGACATAGGTGTAGTTCTCCTAAGGTATTTTAGCTATGCAGAAGGGGTGAATTCCAGTGTGGCTGTGCTGCCAAGGAGAGCAGGAATAGTGGGACTCAGCAGTGTTTCCTGAGAACTCCAACAGTCTGATGAGAAACATGAAACTGAAGAGTGTTATCACCTCTCTCTGATTTGGTTTCAAAACCAAGTGAACGTGCCTCTGTTGTCACGTGGAGATTATGCACTGAAGTCTGAAGTTTATCAGTTATAGCCATGAACAGCTTTATTTCCTGGTTATAAGTAAATAAGCAGTATAGGACCAGGAAGTTGTATGTGATGGGGTTCAGTCCTAAGTTCTGACCTATTTTATGTGTATGTAATGCCATCAAACCTGCATCCTCTCAAAACCAGCTCTTGTACAAGGTGCAAGGCCACCTGGTATCCAGTACAGCTTCATTTCCTGCAGTGAGATGTTGTTTTTGTCATATGCATGTGAACATCTCTTGTGCTGTCTGGAATATCTGATAGTCAGATCAGGCATCAGCTGCTCCCAAACCTTTAATTCCTGTTTTCATAGGCATCTTACACTGTTGCTGGGAAGTGTTCTTAGCAGTGACCTGGGGCTGGGCTGTTATTTTTTTGCCCCTTGCTCACGAGTTCGTCTTTGTCACCCAGACTGTGAAACACTAATCCGACGGATGCTGGTTGTGGACCCAACCAAGCGGATAACCATCTCCCAGATAAAGCAGCACAAGTGGATGCAGGCTGACCCCTCCCTGCAGCAGCAGCAGTCCTTGTCCTTCTCCATGCAAAACTACAACTCCAACCTGGGCGACTACAACGAGCAGGTCCTTGGGATCATGCAAACCCTTGGCATCGACAGGCAGAGGACTGTAGAGGTGAGTTCTTGCCCTTTAGCTGCATCTTCAGTGACCACCAGAACGCCAGTGGTGCAATCATGGGACATTCAGTGGCTGGCCTTGATCTGTTGTCACAGCATAAAATCTTCACTGCCCTTCTGGATTTTGCTTGTTTTTTGAGTGTGCTACTCTGAGCATTTAGTGATGAGTTTTGGCTGCTTACATCCTGAGTTCCCTGTAACTCAAAAGACCCTTCCAATGTCTTCCAGTCCCTGCAGAACAGCAGCTACAACCATTTTGCAGCCATTTATTACCTGCTCCTGGAGCGCCTGAAGGAGTACCGGAGCAGCCAGGTGTCCACTCGGCCAGCAGCCAGCCGGCAGCCGCGGCCCAGGAGCTCCGAGATCACCAACGCCGAGGTGAGGAGAGGCTCCTTTGGATCTCCCTTTCCATGGAGCTGCCAGGCTTCTGAAAACCGGTTCTGATAGGGGTGCCCTCTGACAGGACATAGCCTGCTGTTCTTCAGCAGGAGGCTGAGTGAATATTAATGCCTTGTTTCCTAGGAAGTGACCGTGGGTCATGGTCCAAAGAATAGTCTGCCTCCAGTGCAGGTCAATAATGAGCCACAGGATTAGACTTCTCATGGAAATCTGCCCTTTTAGGCATGGCTTGGTTGTGCTTCTTTGTTGCATATCCTGTAGGTTCCTCAGAAGTACTCCATGAGTCACTTAATGTGTTTTTCTGACATTCATTTTATTTTCTTCGCCCCCACCCCCTTTAAAGTGTGGTTTGGGTGCCTTTGCAAATTGCACTTCCAGTTAAATTGCCTAACTTAGGAGGAGGTGTTCTGTGTTTGTGTTGGCATTGATGGATTAGCTTTGTTCGTTTTCATAGAAAGCATGAGGAGAGAGCTTGCAGGGAAGGTGGCTCTGAAATTCTGTGACTCTCCAGTATCTGAAAAGTCACGTGGAACTGCAGTGTGTGTGATGGCTTCTGTGCATCGCTCTCTCTCCAGATGCCTCAGGACAGTCTCACCAGTGAAACCCTGCGATCATCTCTGCTTTACCAGCAACCTCAGAGCCTGATTCAGCCATCCTTGCAGGCAGAAATGGACTGTGACATAAGCAATCCATTACAGGTTGGTGTTCCCCTCTAAACTCTGTCTCGCTTCTTTTTTTTTCATTGTTCTGCCAATCCACAACAATGGGGGTTGTGACTTTTGCTCTCTCCCTCCTCTGTTTTGTTTGCCATTTGGGCACATTGTCACGTAGCCTCTCAAACAATATTCCTGCTGAGGATGTGCCACAGAATTGTGGAGAGTATTAAAAGGTAGTGCAGAAATAAGGAAAAGACCCTGAAGTGTGTGATCTGGCATGTTTTCCAGCCTGTGTTCTTCCCTGTGGATACCAACTTCAACGGGCTCTTCCGGAACCGCTCCATCTCCCCGAACAGCCTGCTGGAGACCACCATCAGTGAGGAAGTGAGGCAAGAGAAGGAGCTGGAAGATGAAATTAAGGCATATGACCACCCCATCTGCATCCCTAGCAACACCAGCAGGAGGCACACCCTGGCTGAAGTGACCACCCATTTCTATCAGCACGTCCCTCCATGTAAGTAAGTCTGGGAGAGATGAAGGGTGTCTGTAGGTAGAGGAAAAGAGCAGGGAAGGAGTGCCATAGAGCCCAAATGCTGAGGGAGAGTGTGCTGATTTTCCCTTGACTGGGGTGGGAAAGCCTAGAAAAGAGGTTTGTACTCTGCCCTCCCCAGTTCTGTCTTCCTACAGGGCCCTTAGGGAAGAGCAGTTGTGCTGTTGTATTTCACTTAGATCTCTTCAGAGGGGAGCTGCTCACAAGCAGGTCACAAACCCGGTCTGCTTGCTTCTGCTGTTATCCTGGGGGTGGGGAGAAAGGGCCTGAATTTAACAAAAAACACCTCACTGACTGTGTTTGGTACATACCCAGATCCTGTGAACCAACTAAATAAGCACAACTGTTCACAAAACAAAGATCCTGGTTGTGCTAAAGAAATGCTGCGTGCCTGATCCAGCACAGCCTGGTGATGCTGGTATTGCTGGCTGAGCCCTGCCAGCTGGACAGGAGCCCGAACTGAGATTATTTGTTGATGACCCCTTGCTGGAGTCAAGCCCTGGGACAAGAGGAGTTGCTGGACACCTCTGCAGCTCGAGGCTGTTTACTAGTGCCAGTGTAGGTGGGCAGGAGGCTCTGATGTCATGTTTGTTCCTTCCTGTACTCATCTCGGGAATGTTCTTTCTCTCCTTCCTTCCTCTCCATAGGTATAGTCATTTCCTCCTCTGCCAGCCCCACAGAGGGAACTAGCTCAGACAGCTGCCTTACTTCATCTTCAAATGACAGCTCAGTGGCCCTGAGCAGCTGTTTGGCAGGTCAAGTAATGACGGGGAGCCCGGCCACAGCGAGGGTGACGTCGCCTTTCCTCGCTTCCCAGTCTGACGCTCCCGTGTTACAAGCCCAGGGCTGCATGGGAGGTGCTTCTCTCCTGCCTGTCAGCTTCCAAGAAGGAAGGCGAGCATCTGATACCTCATTAACTCAAGGTAAAGCCTTCCTGGCTTTGTTGCTGAGGAATTGCACCCTCCCAACAGCCACTGGGAAAGGATAGGGTGCAGGGAGACTTGCTGCCCGTTAGTGTAACACTGAGGCTGGACACCTGGATATTCTGCCTCTTGTGTTCACGGGCCCTGAGGGAGGGTGGGATGCCCCAGGGAAGGTGCCTGGGGGAAAGGTTCTCAGACACTGATTCAGCCTGCCCATGGAGATATTTCCGCTGCCGTGAGTGGGATGGCAGGCTCCACCTTCCTCCCAAAATATGGAGTGTACAACGTCATGGTTTTTCTCAGGCTTTGCCCTTGCTGTGCATGTCCATGTGCATAAGGGTGCAGCTGTCCCAGTCCCTGTTTCATTACCTAAATCCTGCTGTGACCACCAGGCAGAGGGTGAACATGAACTGGAGTCTCTTCTGGCCCAGTTCTCACACCCAGGAAGGCAGTGCCCAGAAAGGCTGATCTGTGCTGTAGGCAAACACTAAGGAGGATTAAAGTGCATTTCTTTTCCTCATGTCCCACAGGCTTGAAGGCTTTTAGGCAGCAGCTGCGGAAGAACGCTCGAGCCAAGGGGTTTCTCGGCCTGAATAAAATCAAAGGCTTTGCTCGGCAGGTGTGTCAGTCCTCCTCCTCTCGGGCAGCACGGAGTGCCATGAGCCCTTTCCAGCACACGCAGCCCAACACCTGCATGTACAGCAGCAGCGGGAGCAGCAGAGAGGGGAGAAGCCTCCTGGAGGAGGTGCTGCAGCAGCAGAGGTGAGGGAGGAGCTTTGGTGTCTTTTCATTGGGTTTACTTTGGGTTAAGGGTAAGCAAGGAGGGGTAAATGCAGCAGAAGAGTTTGGGGGTTTGGTCACTGGGGGTTCCTGTCCTCCATCTTTGCTGTGTGGCAGTGGGTAAACTGCTTGGCTTCCTTTGTGGCTTCCTGCCCTGGCACATGTAACACAGGACGTGCAATTCCTCTCAAAAATCGCGATGTTCAAATATTTGGAGGTTGCTGAATCGAGAAGCAGTTTGGTAGTGTGGGGGAAGACATTGCTTCTCCCTACTGCAAGCTGTGTTTTTCTTTGTTAGTTTTGGGAATGATTTCTTTCCTCCTCTGCCTCCTCCTGTAATTTTCCCATGGCAAGGAAGTGAGACCTTGTAATTTGGAAAAGTTACAGCCCACAAAGGAGGCACAGTTCCAGTGGCCTCAAATGTCATGTGTGGTGGCACCTCTTCATTCCCATAGAAGCAAGATGGAAAATTGAGCTTCCGGTTTATCTGCACACATTGTCTCTAGAACATCTATTATTAGGTGACAAATCGTGACCAGATAAACCTGGTTGTGATAGTTGCCCTCTACAGAATGAGGGAAATCCTGGCATGGGCAGCTTGCTTTGATTGTACTTGCTGGGATAAGGAGAGGTTTGATAGAGAGACAGAAACAAAGGGAAAAGTTATGGTCAAGGTTAGGGGCAAGAAAGGAAGGAATAGAACATGAAATTATCCTAGCAATGCAAATTAACCTCTTCCCCCTTGAATTTTGTTCAGAATGCTCCAGTTCCAGCATCACCAACTACTCCAAACAGCTTGTCCCCAGACTTCCCAGACACCTGCAGCGAGCAGCATCCCCTCCTCTGACGGGCCAGGTACCTGCAAAGCCTCCAACTCCATTCTGCTGTCAGAGCTGCAAAGAGAGAACTCCTTTGAGCTGGCCTTTGCTGGCAGCAGCCAACTGCTCCAACCTCATTTCTTCGGCGTGAGCGTGTCCCCGGTGTCGTCGGCCGCTCACCTGCTGGACACTCACCTGTACATCAGCAGCAGCAGCAGCGTGGCCCCGCTCGCCGCCCCCTTCTCGCAGCAGCAGCAGCAGCAGCAGCAGCAGAGCTTCTCCGCGCCGTCCCCGAGCTACAACGGCGTCGCTCTGCAGCACGGGGACTGCGAGATGGAGGACCTGACTTCCAGCCAGCTGGGCAAGTTCGTGCTGGTCAAGTGAGAGCTTCGGGCCGCTCTCGTTGCGGGGAACTTTCACCACTGATCCGTGGCTGGCTGGCGGCGTGGGGACGAGTGACTCTCAGAAGCAATAAATTTTGAAGTATGTGAAGAGGCTGTCTGGCTCAGAAAGCTGGCAACTTTATAGGACTGAAACAAGCAATATGTATGTCTTTTTGCTTCTACTATTCTTGCACTGAACAAATACGAATAGAAACTGATTTTTTTTTTTTAAGGAAAAAAAATAATGATGGGGCAGATGGGTGGGGCATTTGTGGGGCAGGGAGGGATGTGGTTGGGGAAGAACTCTTCGGTACTGTACTCAAGTCAGACCAATACAGCTCTGCTGTTATGCAAGATTAGCAGCTGTCAGTAGTGGTGACACAGCAGGGAGAGGCTTTTCAAAGAAGGGACCAGAGCCTCCCTTTTTCACAATATTCATTTATGGGTTTGTGAAGATGATTACCTCTTTAAAAAAAAATAAACAGAAAACCAGTGGCATGCAGCATTATGCATTCAAAGGAGACAAAAATGGAAGCATCACCATTTGTTGTTTTTCCTTTTCCCTCCTGTTAAAGCTCATTTTATTTAAAGGATCCAACATCCCCATTCCACACCTCCCAGATACACATACTTTAAATGAAAACTGTGAACTTCTTGCTTGATACATCAGCTGGAAAAGCTCAGCATGCCCTTCTAATTAGTACAGAAGCAGTAACTATTGGAAATGTATCCCTTGATAATCAGGATCCAAATTGCATAATGCCTGGTCTTTTGCAGGGATGTTTGTTTGGGAGTGGTGTGTGTGTGTACATACACACAGGTGCACACATGCCTATATTTTGTTGGTCTGGGTAATCTTTAGGAATCTTTTTATAAACTCTTAAGTTTGTTCATATTCTTGCCGAGGCACTGAGGAGGGAAGCAGCAGCACCTGTAGGGTAATGGGAAGGCTTTTCTTTTTAAAAAGCCCTCCTGGAGGTTGCCTACAAAGTTGCCTGAGGGGTATTTCTTAGTGCTGCACATTGTTATTTCCGCTGCTAATTATGTTTTTATGCATTTCATTATCAGGGTCCAAACAGAACTGACTCTTGGGGAAATGTGCAATATTGAGGTTATAATTATATACTGACAAAGACAAAAGGAATAGGCTAGAACAGAATTCTACTCTAACGGAGTACAGCTTTTTCTGAACAAAACTGTATTGAAAGTGAGTAAAACAGCACAATCTTTGGGTGTTTGTTTTTGGTTGGTTTGTTTTTTTGGCATATTAGCAAAACGAGGTTTTGCATTAGATAGGTGTTTTTTCGTATGGTTTTTAATGCTGTATATGTATATAAATAGGAAGCAGAAAACTATATAACACTAGTTATTTTTTATATTTTGTAATATGCTTCTGTTGTGTTTCTGGTATAGACCCCAACTCCCCTCCTGAGGCAGACCATGACTTCTGTTGGTGTCAACAGAGGTTTTGCTGAGGTGTGAAAGGGAGGACAGGCTGTGCTCCTACAGACATTAGCTGGGGAGTGCATGCAAACTTTGGAAGCAGGTGAGCAGACGGTGAGACAGCTTGGCTGGGAGCTGCCATCCGAGTGTCAGAGTGTAGCTGCAGTCTGTCTAAATGCTTAAAGGACCCATCTCCCCTAGTATGACACAGGGTGCCTTCAAGTTACCTTGGCTTCATGCAACCTGCAGTATTACACATTTGCAAATAATATAGAGACCTGTTTTGGGTTTTTTTGGGTTTTCTTTTGTTTGGTTTGTTTAGTTGGTTTTTTTGTTGTTTTTTTTTTTTTAAGGCAAAAAAAAAAAAAGAAAAAAGCCAAAGATTGACTAGGTTAATTGGTGGGAGTAGGAAGAGTTGAAGATGTCATGTGGCTCTGTCTATGGCTCTCCATAAACAACCTCTTTATCTGTGTGTTGTATCTGTATGTCTGTATTGGTGCATCTCCAGCTTGCCACTGCTGCTCCATGGTCTGGAAGCTTCAAAGTGACAGAAAATTGCTCAAGTTGAACTCCTGTTAATGAGTGGTGCCTTGCAGCAGAGAAAACACCAAAGTCTCATGCTCATTTGTAGTGTGGGTTTAAAAGAAAACAAACAAACAACCCCCCAAAAAACCCAACCAAAAAAGAGATTGCATGGAGATGGCTGGAGAGGAGGGCAGGAAGAAGCCAGTTTGTCACAAAGCAGCAACTTGGCCTTCAGTTTTGTAAGGGGTAGCACATGTACTTAAACCACAGAACTTCCTCCTCAATTTGTGTTTTGTTTAATGCCATGGACCTGAAGGCCACAGATTCTTTTGTTTCCTGTCCTGAGCAATGACAAGCACTTTACTTTCATAGTATTTTTTTTTCTTTTCCAATTGCTGTAGAACCTCTTTGGAATTATTGCTGGAGCAGAAGAGGTCATTTTAACAGTCTGGGGTTTTTTTGTAGATATCTTGACAGTGCTGTTCTGCAGACTGCAATGCAATAGGGTATTTAAAGACACTACGTGATTGGTTTAATTCAGATGTATAGTTTATTTTTTATCATGACTGAGCAATCATTTTATTTCTTATGTTAAAATGAGAGGTGTACACCAAACTGATTAGTTGATGTGTTTTATTTAATATTTAAATAAAAAATGTTTTAAAATTGTTGTCCTGCTTGTGATTCTGTGGAGTATCTTCACCCAGTGCACTTGTGACTTGCATAGTCAAGACTCATTTTCAAGCCAAACTCCGTGGGACGTTACTGATGCTTTCTGTTACATCCTAAATGAGGAGGGATGGCGGGCGCACAAATCTGATAATGGGATATCGAGCGTTTTGCTGGTAGGCAATCTGTCTGAATTTACCAAGTCTGTGGTAATCGGGTTATAAAATGCAGCAGGACCAGAGGTCTGGGCAGTGAGGATGGCCCGGCTGGTGGAGTGTCACCAGATGGGCACTGCCTCCCTCCCTCCCTCCGTGTCACCTTCAGCTGACACAGCCCCAGCCAGATCAGGGCAGTTCCTGAAAGAGAGCAAAGGGAAGGAGGGGAGGGAGGGATTCACAGGGGAGAGTGATTGTGTCTTGTAAAATACAACCTGAGAGTCAAAAAAATACTGAAAAGGCTTTGTATTCAGCTCGTGCAGTCACAATGAGAGCAAGGAGGAGTTTTGTCTGCAAAGGGACCCCTAAATATTGACAAGCTTTAGTTTGACCTGACAAACACTCAAACCCCCCCCTCAAAAAAAAATCACCAAAAAAACCCCAAACCAAACAACAAACAATGGTGTTTTTCAAAAGAAATTAAAGATTAAATTTTTTCTCTTTTTTTCTATCCTGAAGTTTTTATTTTAAAATCCACCTATCACATTTTGAAGGAAAGGGAGAGTGATGGAAAGGTAAATCCAAGAAGTTAAACAGAAGCTTGAGGGGAAATAGATAATATTTACTTATTTTGCTTTCTGAAGTAGTTGTTCACTGAACTGGAATTTGTAGAGCTCTGTGTGCATTTGCTGTGACTCCTGAACTGATAGAAAAGTGTCACACACAAGTTTTTCCAGGGTTGTGTTTTCAAAGTGACCATCCAAAGTTAGGAATTTCGTGACTCTTATAATATAATGGATGCATTCTAAATAATCTTTAATTAGGTTTTAGTGTGACCTGACTTAAGGATAATCCTAACTGTTATTTTCAGCTGGGTTCTCAGGGCATTATTTTAAACTCCAGTAATTCTGGGAAAATTGAGAAAGTTGCTTCTTAATGGGTACAAATCAGTGCAGCTCCACCAACTTTCATTGACATCACTGACCCTTGGGTATAGAGGGATCATGCCAGCATCATGATTTCTGTGAAATGGTAGGAAAAACAAGTACAAAGAAACCCTGGGAGTCTGGACTCAGTTTCCATGTGTACCCTGTTTTCACTCTTGGTGCTTTAGTCACTGTCTTCCTTCCTCTCCTCTGAAATCTGTCTCTGCTCCTGTTCACAGCATTTGTTTTTGTCTTTAACATCTCTCAAGATGCTGTTTTTCTTGCTTTCATTTCTCACATTACAACTTGACACCTTGCCTTTCTCTCCCAGTCCAGGACTGGTGTTTTTCCCCCGCCGTTCAGATGGAACAGATGCTGGCAAGTTCAGCACAACCCCAGAAGTGAATGATCAAACCTTGGTTGTTTTTTTTCTTCAGAAAGGAAATGCCTAGAGCTGGCAGGAGATGCCAGACTGGTGGCAGTGAAAAACACAGGCTGTTTTTGCACTGAGCAGGCTGAGCACAGACACCCAGCCAAGCGCTCTGGTGCCAAGGTCCAGCCACGGCAGCGAGGGATTCTCACCGGCCCCTCTCCTCCTGCAGGTGATCCAAACTCATCCCCACAACCTTCTCCTCCACTGTGCCCAGCAGAGCAGCCACACCTCGGCGAGGAAAGGAATCCCTCATGGCAAAAGGCATGGTTGTGTAATGCTGGCCTGTGTCAGCTGGAAGGGGGAAGCAGCAGAAGGGAGAGCAGTTGAGCAAACGAAATTATGGCGCAGGAGATGGAAAGTGATCGGTGCTTCCTTTTTACTCATCCTGCAAAGTGAGAATAAGGCACACGTCACGCAATGGAGGAGAATTAATTTAAGACTGATAAAAGGAAATGTGTGCCTCGGGAGGACATTGCTTCAAATGCGCTTGCTGGCTTATTTCACGACTGCTAACTACTTTTAGTGGTGACAGTTAAATCAATGATAAAGGTAATCCACTGTCATGGTTTATGGATTTAGCAGAGCAGCTGTGGGAGATCAGGAAGGAGCTGTCTTTGGTACAGGCTGTCAGGGGCATGATAGATTTCTAGGACAAAAATGCCTTTCTCCCAAGGTATCAGATATTAGCACCTGCCAGAGACAAAACTTTCATGTGAGGTGAACAAAGTTGACCAACGCCTGCAATAAATACCAATTTCTTAATAAACATCTTATGCCATGTGTAATATGTCTTATGCAGTGATAGTGGCTCTGAGCAAAGGTCCAGCTGATTGGGCAGCTCATTCCAGCAGCAGTCTGTGAGGTAAAGGGTGTAAGGACAGGGCAAGCATAGCACAATTCCTTTGTGATATTACCAGCTCAGTAGAGAGCAGACTGTGGTTAAGGGAATTTTTGACTGGCATTTGGGTCATTGTGTTTAACAGCTGCAGATGGATCAAGGCTCAGAGAATTTGGCTAACCCCTTTTGGAATTCTTTTATAATTCTGGTCTTCACAGCATCCTGTGACAAGTGCCATAATTCAATTTTGCATTGTGTGAAAGAAGTACTTCCTTTTCTTCATATTAGACCTCTGTCCCAACAGATTGGGTTGTGCTGCCTTTCCCTTGTGACAACAGGCACAAATAATGGTGGTCAGGATCTCTCTCACATCCTTTCTCAGCTGAGGTGTCCAAGGAGAAGGACTCTGCTGCAGTTCTCAACTCTTCTGTGTCTTCATGGATTGTTCTATATCCTCCTTGGTGGACACCCTGTGTTTAAGGCATTAAGACATTCTCATTCTCTTTTAATTCTGTAGTCATTCCTAAGGCTCTTTTTATGCATTGTTAACACCTGTTGAGGAGTAAGATGGAATTTTCAGCAAACTCACTGACTGAGGTTTCCTTCCTGCCTGATGTTAATTTAGTGCCTTGATGGTCTTAGTATGGCTTGGGTTAGTATTTCTCACAGTCCTCACTTTCTATTTGCTGCTGGTGAATTTCATAGGTGATTTCATCAACCTGCCATTCAGTTTTCTGAGATTACTCTCCACCTGGTTGCAGCTGGATTTTTTACAAATACATCAAATTGCCCAGGTCTCGACATGAACGGATTAGCAATGCCTGAGCTCTCACTCAACAAACTTTGCTCTTTCCCGCTCTACCACACTTTCAGCTATCCTGCTTTTTGTTATGCTTTCTGTCAATTCGCCTTGCCCAGCTTCCCATCCCACAGGTTTCTGGATGACCTCTAAAGGCCCTTTTTAAGAATGAATGTAACATTTGCCACCTTCCATCCCTGTGGTGCCTGGCCATTTCAACAGCTGCTGTGGTATTGTACTGAATAGGTCAGCAATTTCAAGTCTGAGTTCCCTCAGAGCTCTTGAGTGAAATCATCTGGTCTCAGCAATCTTTTAATATCACTTTTATGGTTTTATCCGAAAATCTCTTCTACTGGCACTTGGAGTTTTGAATCGTTTCTGAGGCTTGTCCCCTGTGCAGCTGGAGTGGGACACAGACGGAGTGAAGTCAAGCAGAACTGCCAGGACTGCATGGATGGGTCTGCACAGCCAGAGGCTGAGCCACACAGACCACACATCCCTTTTGCACCTCAGACAGGTGACAAAGCTGTGACAGCAGGGTGGGCACCAGGAAGTGCCCAGGTCAGCCAGCAGCCCCCTTCTTATGTCCTCCAGGGATGACCAAGCCTTTCTTCCCTCACTGTATTTACATTTGTGGGGCTGAATTTACAGATGGCTTCCTCAGCTGATGTAAACTGGCGTTGCTAAATCAAAGCTAACGCAGCGACGCTGCTTTATGATACAAACATGATTAGCAGCACATTAAGGCTCCGACGTCCAGAGCCAGACAATCTCATCCTTTGTTTCTTCAGCCACGGAGGCAGTGAATTTAGATTCATTATTTTTTGATGGAGCTTTTCCTGTATCATGCCGGGGTGCTTTTTTAGTTCTTCTGTCTTACATCCCTTTCCGCTACCCTGGGAAACTGTGTTTTTTTAACAGTCCTTGGTTTATTCTGTGACAAGAAAAATATCTCAGTCAAGAGCTGGAAGAGATTTCAGAAATTCTAGCTAAGTACCAGGTTTTTGCCTGATCTTGCTGATCATTTCTTCCCCATTTCCTGGTAAGATAACAAGATGTTATCATTTGGTGAGCTTGTCTACACACTTGATAGGTAGATGGGTATTTAGGGCTTATCACAGCCATTATCTCCAGGCATCTGCTGGATTTCCAAACAGACTTGCTCCTGCAAGAAACATCTTGCAAAAACTGAGCTTTAAACCTTCCTATTCATACCACATTAAAAAAAAAAAAAGCCATTAATCATTTGATTTAGCTGCTTTTTCCTGGTTGCCTAACAATATTACTCGTACATTTGTTGGGATACATTCACACTTTCTGCTCTTTGGACCCAGTGAAGGTAATAGTGCAGTGGTCAGCTCAGTGTCTTCATGGGTTTTTCCTGTTCCACTCTTGTTTGGTTGCGGATGATTTTATTAAACACATAAAATTAGATTTCCAGGAACAGTTATGCGAATGCCTCTGAAATCCATTTTCCATGAACATTTCTGCTCTCTGCTCATGAAAAGTGAGCACAGCAAGAACGAGGACACAGAGCCACCAAACTGATTGCAATCCTGGATAGATCAGACAGTTATTTATATGACCATTGCTGCTTTCCCTTTACTGGTATGTCTGAGAAAAACTGGGGTATTTGTTTTAATTCTGGGCTAGGGAGGTTTAAAACTCTCAGCGCACTTTGAATTTTGGGAGTGAAAGGGTTTCTCTCTGTCCCAGAGGGAGGAAAGTCTTCCCTAAGGATTAGCTGAGGCAAGATAGTTTTAAAAGGCTACAGTGATGTCTTCATAATGACTTTGACACAGAAATGTAGCTTTGGTTCTTAATTACTCAGATCTCTGTTGCAAATCTCCGAAGCCAGACATGATGAGTTGCAGGCATCCAGAGGATGTGTTTACACAGGAAGGGCAAGGAGAGGAACAGGAGGTCTGACAGGACAGATGAGTTCAGGCCACTCAGCCCACCTGGCACACTGAGTGCTGTTGGGAAGGAGAGCCCATTCAGCAGTCTGGTGTGTGGTGGGAGCTGTGCTCTCCAGAGAAAAGGAGGGAGATGCTGTGTGTCAGCCTGGAGCATGAACATCAGAATGGCAGGAGGGAAACAGGAATCCTGGTTCCCCCTTGTTCCCCCTTGTTCCTCTTGTTTGTGGAAAGAGGCTCTCTCTGCATTCAGTGCTGGTGTCTCTCCTATCCCCGGCCACCTGCCATCAGTGCCACAAGAGGTGGGACATGCTGGGATGTCCCAGGCAGCAGGAGGGGGGTCCTGTGGTGGGGAAGTGTTGGTGCAACTGGGCTACAAGTTTGTTCATGCTGCTGGACCTGTGGGAATGGGGGGGAAATTGTTTGTCCTCAAAAGGAAGTGAGTCATGTTGCTTGCACAGAGGCCCAGCTTGGCACATTTTGGGGTTAGTCACGCTCTGCAAAATCCACTTTCTCCCAGCTCCGGGTAGCAGACACAGGGGTGCAGCAATGCCTGGTTGTTCTTCAGCACAGACTCTGTTTCACAAGCCCACAACCACCCTCCTGGTCTCCAGGTGGATCCACTTCTGTGCATGCAGGACCCTACTAATTGGATTCAATACCTGGCTTAGCACTGTAAATGCAATCAAGTCACTGGCTGCACTCAGCCCTCGAGCCAGCAGGATCAACCAGTTCCTCAGGGCAGGATGTGCCCTTACTCCTCAATTCTCCACACAGCAGAGCAAGACCCAGGCACCCCAGCAGCACCTCTCCCACTGGTTTAGCTGGCTGCTGGATTCCAGCTGCCAGGGATGCCTGCACTGCATGTCACAGCCACATGGGCAGGCCACAGGTTGCGGTTTTTTTGCCTGCTGTGTGTTGGTGTTTGGGTTTTTCCTGGCATCCAGCACATTTGTCCAGGACTTAGGCTGCTTTGGAGCCGATTGCAGCAAGGCTGATGAGCCACCACCAAGCCTTGCCTGTGAACTGAGCTCTCTTTCACCTGAGTTTGTGATCTCTGAGATCATACTTTCAGGTGCATGTTGGTTGCTGGAGGAGCTAAAAGGATAAAAGCTTCCAGTGTTACCAGTTTTTTCCCCTGTCACGCCAGCCATTACCAGAGCTGATGAGGAAATCACAGCAGCTCCTAATTGCTCTCTGCAGAAGACCTTGCGTGTCCAGACCATCCCAGTCACTCCCTTGCCTGCTCAAGCCCAGTTTCATCATCCAAATAGGACTTGGCTCCAGTGTCAAAGAGGAGCCTTCTCTCTCTTTGCAGAGATGAGCTGTGTTCCTCCTGACATCCTCATGTGCCAGCAGCAGGGGCTGTGCTGGAGCAGGAGCCAGGGAGAGCTCCCCAGACTCATCTTCCTACATCTCACCCCTGGGTCCAAGCAGATGCCTGGTCTAGAAGGGACTGCCTTCTGAAAGGATTGGAGCTCTTAAAATTGCAGACAGGTGGGAATTTTGGAGTGGGCTAACCCAGGCAGGTTAGGAGTGCAGTTCCAAAGGGCTCCTGAACTGTTTTTTAAGCACATGCAGGAAGATCTGCTGCTCCCTCAGGTGCAGTGAAGGGAAGGGCTGAGTTTTTGATGCCTGAGCAAAGGGCTGTTTGTGTCCTGGTGGCAGCAGGGGGCTGTGGCAGGGGAGCTGGAGAGCTGCCACTGCAGGGTGCTGCTCAGAGCTGGTGTCTGGCAGGGCAAGGTGAAGGATCAGGTGTGACTCTGGCTGTAGGTGTGCCCAGTCCAGCCAGAGCAGTACAGACCAACTCACCTCCTTTCCCCTGGCAGATAGGCATCACCAGGAGTGGGAATGCACATGTACATCCACACCTGTGTGCACGAATGCATGGGTCCACGGAGTGCTTTGCACTCCCTGCCTTGTGTTCAGAGCCTGAACCAGAGCCCTTTCTGTACCACACAAGATTACATTCCCAGAATTAATGATGGCACTCTCAGGAGCTCTTTCTTTGCCTAAATGACTCGTTGATTATTGCTTATTGTCAGTCCTGCCAGGTAATGAGGGGCTGATATGGCTTTGCAAGACTCACTAACAACGAGGGAAACTTTTCCTGGGGTGAGTGATGGGAGGAGGAACCACAGGCTGGATGGATGGATGGATGGATGGATGGATGGATGGATGGATGGATGGATGGATGGATGGATGCCCTTTGCTGGATGTGATGGGCAGCTGTTGGTGCCCAGGGGTTCCTGATGCTCTCAGATGGATGGAGGGTAGGAATGGTGCTGAATTGTGGTGACAAAGAACACAGAAAGGCTTGAAGTGGGGCGCTCCATCCCTCTTCCTTGGAGAGCTGAAGGAGGGTGGGAACGGGAGCTTAGAGAAGTTGTTGGTGGGTTTTGGCTGAGCCACCAGAAGTGGTGTGCAGGCATGTACATGCATGGGTATGAATGAGAGCTTCATTTTCCAGGCAATGAGGAAGAAAATGTCTCATGCTTAGTCTCCCACATCCTGGGAAACAAGTCTCTGTTTCCTCATGCTGATATTTTACTTATGTGAGAAGAGGAAGGTTTCTTTGAGAATTGAAATCCTTGAAGGGATGAAGTTGATCTTAAGAGTATTAAAATCTAGCAGGTGGATTGTGTGCATTATTATAAACCAAAATGATCCTAGTTTTTTAAATCATTTAACCTTTGTTGCTTGTTTCTTTACTTCTGTATTGTGATTTTTAAAATTTGTGGTGCTAGGAGAAAGGCCTACATTTTGTTGATCCTGGATTAAGATCAATAGACTTGTGGGCCCTGCCTTCCCACAAAAATTCCCAGATGGAGGTCCCCAAAAAAAAAAAAAAAAAAAAAGAAAAAAAAAAGGAAAAAGGGAATCTGGAAGGCCCCAGAAGCCATTGAGCCTAGATGAAGTGTTGTAGCTATGAAGAGCAACTAAGTGATGCAGATGTCCCAGGTTTCTTCCCTCACCCTCTAAACAGGACATGGGCTGGGTGGTGAGATGCACCCACAAGTCAGATCCCAAATCCATGGGTGGTGCAAAGCAGTTCCCACACTAGAATATGAGCTGTCATTCATGTAACACACAGTGTGGTCACCCAAAGCTCCCACGTACATGGCTATGGGTGTTTCCATCTGTGATGTTGCCCCAGCCCTCTTCTGGCTCGGGTCTTGTCACAGAACACCAGATTTAAGGGTGGAAAC
Organism: Irena cyanogastra; assembly: GCA_013397155.1. Classification (NCBI taxonomy): domain Eukaryota; kingdom Metazoa; phylum Chordata; class Aves; order Passeriformes; family Irenidae; genus Irena; species Irena cyanogastra. The sequence continues at coordinate 159,334 of VWZV01005814.1, forward strand.
AACTTATGAGGTCATCTGAGGCGTCCCTCTGCTAATGCAGATTTATTCCCTCCTGCCCGTTTTCCAGCCCTTGGTCCAGTCTATTGTTCAGATGACTCAAGCCCCTGCTGCCTCCCTTGGGGGACATTTGGGAGCCTAACAGACCTTGCTGTCAGGATTTTGCTTCCCGTCATATTCCTCCTAAAGGTTCTTCTGCTTAATTTAGTTACTTGCTCTCTCTGCAGAGCAGTGACGAGGAACAGGGCTGTAGGAAGAGGACATTTATGTCTTACTTATTCAGCTAATTCCCCTTATCCTATTTTTGATGGCCCTGCCAGTTCTGGTCTCCCTGGTGTTTATCACCTCACACTCCTCTCCCAGGAGCGCTCCAGCTTCACCTGGGATGGGTGGTAAAGTGCTTGTGAACTTTGGAGGGAGCAGAACGGAGCCAATACCTGCACAGATGCAGTCTTCCCCACCTCATTTTCATTCTGAACAAATCCCTTAAGCCTCAGCATGAACGTGGCACATCTGCAATGATATTTGAGAGTGAGACTGTTAAATCTGAGTGGCAGTTGGAAAGTGACAACCATTGGTAAAGCATTTTGATGCTCTATCGAAATTAAATTTAACATTTCCCTCCTCTCCCTTTCATTAGTTACAATTAAGTGATGGGAAAGAGAGAAAAGGATGCAAAGTTCAGGCTGGAAAAGGAGCCATGAGGAAGTCAGGAAATTTAAAAGGAGTGTAATAATAATAATGAGGTTTCCCAAACAACATGAATTTGGAGTTATTCCACAGCCCAAGTACTTCATGTTATAACAAGAGCTTTCTCTGATCCTGGTTTTTGCAGGATGAGATCCCTCTGCAGCCAAGGCATCAATTTAAAGGGGATGAGAATGTTGTTCACTGAGCATTTTAAATTGTCAAAGTGGTGGAAAAGGCCTCCATGTAGAGGACAGCCATGTCCCTGATGTGTGGAGGTTTAACTTTACTGAGTGACAGAATGGGAATTCACACTCTGTTCCCTCCTGCTCAGTGCATGCCCTCTCTTTGCCAGCAGTTCACCACCACTCCTGTTTCCAAAGGTAACTCCCCAAATCCTCTGGGGCACCAGCCCAATGTTTTTGGTGAGCATGGAGGGAAAAAAGCTCTAAATTGTCTTAGCTTACTAAAACTCTCACTAAAAAAAAAACCAAAAAAACCAACCAGCCAACCAAACAAACCCAAAAAACCACAGATTTTTTTTTTTTGTAAACCAGCTCATTTTCCAAAGTTATCTTAGAGCAGAGAGAGGCAAACAGAGATGGTCACAGCTGGAGGGAGCTGCATGTACAGCAGAAAGGGGAGCAGGAGGGCACCTTTTAAGTGAAATCTGCTTCCCCAGGACTTATAATACAGAAATCTAGCCAGAGTTGATGCTGCCAGGTCAGTTTTAGGTTTGGGGGATTTTTTTGTGGCCTCTAGGTATTTGATATAATGTGGCATATTGACAGTAGTCATTTCAGCACACAGAGCATCCTGGTACAGCTCAGTACCCACCCTTGACTTATTTTCTAGGCTGCAGGGTTAGAGAAGGAAGGATGCTCTTGGGAAGGCTTCAGGGAAGGCAGTGAGGAGAGGGGATGAGGTTACACCGTGCCGGGTCTGTCACAGCTCCACCTTCTTGATTACGCCAGTGGCGCTAAATACAGTAATTAAGGAAGAAGCTTGTGTGAAAGGCTTTAGTTACTGGCTTCATACATCACCAGCCTTTTGTGTGTGTTTTCTTTTGTTCCTTTTCTCTGCATGCACCACAAGCTCTCTGTGTTCCTCCACCTGCGCTCTGCAGGTCTCTGCCATCTTGTAGCCAAAGGAACAGAGAAAGGCGAATGGAAAAGGCAAGTTTTATGGAGAGGGAGGGCTTGGGGGAGTTTTCAGCACAGATTTGGACTGTTTCAGATCTGCAATAAAGCAGGTTTCTGTCCATCTGCTCCTGCTTCGCGGAACCATGTGACCTAACTATCTCTATTCCAGCCTCACTTTTACGTGACCCTGCGCCTTGGGTTTGCATGTTGTCCTCCCCACAAATCCTAGTAAATTTTTTATTGTCTTTTTTTTTTTCTCTAATGTTGTTTTCTCACCTTGTCTTTCTTTCCTTTTCATCCACAAAAAAAAAATAGCAAAAAGGAAACAAAATGTCGCTTGTTCCCTGGAGGACATTTTACATTGTCAAAGTGGTGGAAAAGACTTCCACATAGAGGACAGTCACATTGCTGATGTGAAGAGGTCTAAGAGTAACATTCTGAAAAATGTCCCTTTGGGGCTTTTTCCTAAATATATCCTAGCCTAGTTTTGCCCTAGAAGTTTTCAATAAGAAAAAATTTTATTTTCTATGTACCTATGCACATGCCCACGAGGAAACTAATCCTTTCTAACACCCCACACCAAAGTCATCAGCTAAATCTTCACAGCACAGCCTGGCAAACAGAACTGGAACCACCATTCTCCAGCACAGACTTGAACAAAAAGAAGAAAAGATTATGCGTGACCTGTCTTGGATCAGACTGTGAAGAATGAAGCGGATCTGATTGATGCAAGCTCCACGTGAGAGGTGGTGAATATGTATTAGTTCAGTGCATCACCTTGTTCCTGGTTCTGAGCTCCCCCTTGCCATTACTGCAGGCTTGAAGGTGGTTTGTGATTAGAGCTTTCATTAGGCTCCTTGGAGAGATTTCCTAAAGCACACAAGCAAATGGATTTCTCTCCAGCTTTTCAAGGTCACCTGCACAAACCTCCACCTCACCTTTCCTAGCCTGGTGCTGTAAATTTGGTGTGGCAGCACTTTGGGAGATGGGGAAGGTGTGACACCACCTGCCCAGAGCCACATGAATGGCTGGACCCAACTTAGGAGCTCTGCCCCAAACCCACAGATACCCACTGGGATAGTGGCACCTCATGACCTGTGCTGAGCACACCGGGGCTGGAACTTTCCTGCCAATCCCAGCAGCCACAATGAAATCGTGAGTGGTGCTGCAGGCATCAACCCACCACACTCCACTCCTGTCACTCCCCACCAAAACAGTCTTTTTCTTTCAGCCACTTTGCTTTGGCCTGCCAGCACATGGCTGTGGTAGAGTAGTGTACCTGTGACTCCTTCCCACTGACTCGGCTCACAGGTGGCCATGGGAGAACAGTGAGCTGGGGCTTTCTGGATAGCCCAGAGCCAGGTGCCAGCATGTCCCCCAGCTCCTCAGAGCTCTGAGGGAACACAGCAGGGTACAAGTGCTCCACAACAGGCAGAGGGGACCTTTCCCCAGGAAAACAGGCTGCTGGTGGAGAGGGAGACAGCCTTGCTGCCCTCCCTGGGCATGCCATTGCCAGGGACAGCACCAGAAGGAAATCCTTACAACAAACCACCTCTACCCAGCAAAAGATCAAAAAAATCCAGCCTTGTCCATAGCCCTGAACTAGAACACAGATCCGGCAAGTGGATGTTTTGTGCCTCTCAAAAAGCATTTATTAATGGGATGAATTACATAGGCTTGTGCAGGAGCTGGCTTCTTTGGGAGCGAGAAGCAGATTTGGAGAGCTTCCCCCTGGAGTGGGAAGAGCATGGCTCCCCAAGGGCTTCTTGAGCAGAGGATCTGGGCTCTGCCATTCCCACCTTGGAGCTCCTTCCCCAGCAGATTCCTGCTGCCGTCAGGGGGTGATTAGTCAGGCTCAGCAGTGACATACCCTGCTGAAGGAATGAGCTTGTTTTCCATTTCGTTTGTCACTGCACCGTGTTGAGCACCTTAAATAACGCGCATTTCTGCAGAACACACCATCACTTCTGGGAAAACAATAACACAAGTTACAGGGGCCTTTCAGGACAACATGGGCAGCACAAAGAACCCTCCGTGCTGGTGTGCTGGGTGTTGATGCTTAGCATTGAAGAGGGGGGCACAAATGACTGTGAAGACCCAGGTGTGGCAGACCCTGCAGAGCCACATCTGCAGCAAAAGGACAGCAGTGGACAAACTGGAGGTTTTGTCCCTGTTTGACTCTGGATCCTGGTAGCATTTCCCTTACCAGCTCAGAGAGTAACACAACCCACTGCTGACTCACAGATTTCCATTACTCTCCCCCCTTTCCCATCCTTCTTCTCCAGGGAAGGGTCTCTCCCTAGTGTTTTTCCCCAGGACTGATCACTCACATCATTAACCCTGTTTTCAGCTGCCCCTGATCCTCCTGCAGTACTTTGAGGGAGTTGTACTCCTCCATACCCTTCTGGCAGATTTTGCCTGATGGGCTCACCCTACCCCTTTTTCCCTGCAGCATCCTCAATTTTGTTTCTTACGGCTCCAGATATTTGAGTTGCTTGATCTGACTGAGGCACTGGAGAGAAATAAGATGTTCCTCGTGATCTCTAAAAGTCTCTCTCCCAAATTAATACTGTTACCTAAACAACTTCTACCAGTTAGGCCCAGCCAAAATCTCAGGAAACTTTTCTATTTGTTTTCCCAGCCTTCACTGCGTGACCACTGTATTATCCGTGTCCTTTTCCCAGAATGTTTTTATTACTGAGGAATTTGCACAAATATTTTGTGCTGCATTAGTGCCAGACTAGTGATCCTTTCTGAGGAAAGTCAATTTGATTGCATGAGCTGATTGAGCTGGACAGGTCAGCCAAGCAAGGTGAGCAGGCTCTTGGTGGACGTGTTTCTCATATTGTTTTGGCTCAGCCAGAAGCCCTGAATACAATGACTCAGAGAAAAGGAGGAAACAAACCCAACTTTGTGGTGACCCTTTCAGCTTGCAGACTGTCTGGAGATCAGCTAAGAACACTATTTTATCTGCACTCATCATAAAAGCAGGATCAGAGCAAAAAACCAGGTCCTTTCTTTCTTCCATCACTGCCTATTTCCTTCCTGAAGCAATAATCCTCGGAGCCATCACAACTGGTTGCTATGGAAGTGATGGAAAGCACAAAAGCACAAAGAGAAGATTATGGTTTCAGGTGAGAAAACAGCAATGGGCACAGACAAGGTCCTAAAATCTAGTTTGGCTCTGAGAAGCAACAGTGCAGAGAGGCATTAGAGGACTCTCCCTGTTTTGTTTGCCTTATTTATGTGTTAGCTCCAGCTGCACAAGAGCAAAGCAGCAGATTAGAGCTAAAGAAGTCACATGTAAGTAAATAGAGAGGGGGCTGGAAGGACTGAGGGGAGGGCTCTATGGGGAAGCTCTCTGCAATGCAAAAGCATCCTGGAAATCTGAGCTCCTTTCTCTCACACTCAGATCTCACAAAAACCAGTCAGAAACTCCTTCAATCCAGCAGCCAAAGCTAGATCTGGGTTTTCCTACAGAATTCCTGCAACTGATGCAATGACAGATATCCATTGATATGTCCTTTGTCACCAAAAGAAGGACCTAAAAAATTGTGAGATCATAGAATATCCTGAGTTGGAAGGGACCCACAAGGGTCAATTGAAGTTCAACCAAAAGGAAATGGCTTTACTGAAGGAGTACACTTCATTCACCCCAGGGATGTACTTGAGAAAGATCCTCAAAGAGTGGTTATGTGGAGGGGGGGAGGTATATCCTTACCAAGCCCACAAGCAGAGCAGCAGCCCCAGAGCCCAGATCTGTGGTAGTCAAGGAGTTTGGGACAGGGATGGCAATTGAGAAAGGCAAACACAATCAGCCGCTCAAAGAGCTTCATTTCTTTCCTTTCAGTTCAATCCAGCCTTGCCAGGGCACCGCTGTGAGTTGTGGCAGTTTGATGGAAGGGGGACAGGCTCGACAAGCGTTTGTGCATAGTGCTGCTCAGCAAACATCTCCCTCAGACACAGCCTGTGCTCCCAGCACGGCACTACCTGCGGAGCAGAGCGGTGCTTTGCACAAGGAGACGTGCAGGCAGCAAGGCCAAAGTGGCTGGAGCCCTGTCTATGTTCTCACCACGTATGGTTAAGCCCAGGTCAGAGGGTGAAGCCCCAGAGATCGTGGTAGAAGTGCTTTACGAGAACTCAGGTCATCCTTCCTCCTCCCCACAGCCTCATCCAGGGCCTGTAACATTACACCCGTGTCTAGGTGGAGAATATAGCACTCTCGGGCTAGATGGGGTCTGAAAATATATTTGTTAAAAAAAAAAAAAAAGTCTGTTGGCACAGCTCAGGGAAACTGTGCTAGAAATAACTGTGCTTATGCAGAGCTGTCAAAAACAGGCTGTCGCCGGTGCCGCTCGGACGGGAGCGCAGCCAGGGCCGCGCTGCCCGGCGGGAGGAACGGGCCAGGCCGTGGCGGAGCTCTGCCTTTGTCTCCACACCGAGGAGGACACGTTAGATTAAAGGCCAGGGAGGTGTTTTTGCTGCGTGCAGAGGAATTTCCCCACTTGGCAGGCCAGGAGGATCGCAGCCCTCCCAGCTCCGGGCTCAGCCGTGTGCAGGCCGGAGGTGGGAGAGGGCGGCCGAGCCCCCGCTGCTGAGCCCGGCAGAGAGGTAACCCCGATGAGCCCTGCGGGGGACATTTGGCAGAAAACTCCTCAGTGGATTTTTCCACTTGCACAAACTGCGCTTAATTAGGCCGGACAATTTTAGGAGCTCTCAGAGGTTGGCTGGCAGTTTCCTTTGGCCAGCAGCAGTAGCACCTATCTTGTGAAGTACCTGATCAGAAAAGGCAGCTACAGGATCTTAGGTGCTAAGCTGAAAGAGGGAAAAAGCCAGAGCAGCCTTGTAGAAATTTAAGTCATGACATGGTTAATTACACAGACCTAACAAAATAGTTAATTAACACTACAGTTGTGAAATAGATAAAATAAACAAGAATGTTTGACATTGATGTAATTGCAGGAAAGCAAAGGCTGATAGACCATAGCAGTTCACACGTACGGTTTCAGGCTAAAAAGTGAGACCCTTTTCATCTTCCGGGTCTTATAAAAAAAAATTCTCAGAGACAGCGAAGATGACTGTGACTATATCCCAGGGTACAGGCTGTTCCTTATTTCCCAGTGCTGACATACAGTCGTGACAAGGAATTATATATTGCATTCATCACGCCTGCTCTCCAGGCATGATCCCCAAATAATTAATCCTTTTAGCTTGCAGGAGCTGCCATCTGGCCAGTTTCCAATCAGCCTGGCTGGTTTTACTATGGAGTTGCCAGTTGCCTGTGCTCATGTGGGCATGGATTGCAGTTTGCTTGCCTCAGGTGCCTGGGATTTGTATTTTTTAAATTGTAAGTTTTAGATATGCCACGTGCTGCCCCAACAAGGAGAACAAACCAGCCTTTGCCTCAAAGCACTTAATGTCCAGAGGGAGAAGGAGGGGGAGTTGTTGTACATAATGCACAGAGCAAGAATCAAGCAGACCGTTTTTGTTTGTTTTGTGTTGAACAACTGACTCTGAATAAAAGGCTCAAATAAAACCCAGCTGTTTTTTTCTCAGTCCTCTTGGTCCTACAGCGCAAAAATGGCAAAGAAATTAGAAAAGGGGAGAAAATTATTTTGACGCTACAAGTCTGGAGGAGGGCAATGAAACCAAATTCAGTTTAAAAGAAGCAAAGCTGCCTTTGCTCCAGTGTGTCTGACCTGCCTTAGGTGTGGTGGGCAGCCCCATGGGTGGAACTAATGTTCTGGAGCAGCTGTCCCACAATGGGCACATCTGGAATTCCTTGGAAGGGGATCTCTAGAATCATCCTCAGACCCCACACGACAGAGGATCCTCTCAGGGCTTTGCAGGGACCTGTGATGAAGCTCTAACACTCATAAAGAATGAATGCCTCCATATTTCTGAATATAATCTGGTTTATGGAAAGTTCATAGTTTTACTTTCATTGTTTCTGTAAGATCCATGCTCTCCCTCTTCTCCACTGGTCCTGGGTCAGGCAGAAGGTGGAGGTGACCTTGGCTCTCAAGCTGCTCCTTGCTATGGTCACATTTGCTTTCTGTTTTAGAAGAGCTCCACAGCAGACCTAGCAGGTCTAGAATTCTCTGTGGATCTTTCCAGGCTTGAGCTATGAAACTGCTTGGATCCAAGGGAATGTGGGTAGCTGTCCAGATGAATATCTGCCCAGTGGTGGCATCTACTGTGCTTAAGCCAGGATCCTGGTTAAAGGGTGCTGAGGGAATGCAAAATAGAAGGAGTTACGGAGAAATGTTTCTGAAAATCTCAGGACTGGAGAAAAAAAAAACATTAAAATGTAGCTAAATGTTTTGTGAACATACCCCCAAGTGAGTATTCTCCAGCCTCCATGACTGGAAAACATGCTGTGGCTCTCCATGGTGCAGATCTTTTCTGAAAAGGGGCTTTTGATACAAAAATCAAGATTCTGTAGAGACCATTTGGGTGACAAGTGAAAACAGGTGTATTTTCATAGCTGTTTTTCTGTCTCAGACTAAAATTAGAACCTTACTTCCTTAGGCCAGCTGGCCAGTGGCAAGAACCAAGGTACTGCTGGATAAATCAGGCTCCTGGTGACACCTGAAGAAGCCATTGTCATCAGCACAGACTCTGCAAGGGCAGGGCTGCTGTGGACAGTTTCAGTAGGTAGTTCTGCCAGGGTGCAAGTCAAAGAAGAAATTTTAGCCTGCTGTCTCTGGGGTACTTTATCCCCCTGCATGGAAAACTGAAAAGAAACACCCAAAGCTTTGCTCTTCACTGCATTTTTATGATCACAGCCTTCTAACAGCTTTAATTCCTGTGGGAGGAGATCAGCAAGCCTCTCTGCAGGTCTGAGAGACTGGGACAGAGCAGCTGTATCAGAATTCGGATTAACAGCTGCTCTGCCAAGGTAAGCCCCTCTCTGAAGTTTGCTTATAATTGGAATAGTTGGAGTAGGTGGATAAAGCCTCCAGATACAGTAACCTGCTTTATTTTTGCCCTGAAACTTTTTGTGTTTCCATTGAAAACCCTGAAACTTTAAACTTTTTAAACTTCTCGGTGGCCATTACCTGAATCAGTATCAAAGTTGTTCAACCTAAATTGTCTCAGAAACCAACTTGTGATGCTCATGGGCTGCCTTTGAAAAGAAACAATGAAAGATTGCTCCCCTTACACACACACACACACACACACACACACACACACACACACACACACACACACACTCTTGCACATTAGCATGTGAAATTCCTGGTTGCTAAATCCCAAACTACATAGCAGCACTTTATAGGTATCAGATGAACTGTTACATAGCTGGATAACAACATTTCTCAGCTCAGGAACTCTGTTGGAGTTGGGTGGGTGTTGGATATCCTTGGTCTGAGTTGGCTGCAACAGTCTTCTGTGAAAGAGATCCTTTATTTTTAAGGTTATAAAGGAACAGGAATTAAAAACTATGAGTGTGCTAACACCAGAAGAGCAACACATCCTTCCAAAGACATGAACTGGTCAGATTAGCACTGCCATTAACTCTTTTCTCCTTCTGACTTTCAGGCTCATGCTTGGTGAATCCTGTGCTGTCAAGACAGGTTTGGAAAACAGCCTTAGGATCCAGGGCTGCAGAAAGCAGCTCACAGGCAGGACAGAGCTGCCACCCAGACCCCGGGGATGGCCAGGCTCCCTTCTCCAGCTTGCCCATCCTTCAACCAAACATCTGATTTGTCTGCTTTTCTCCCATGGAAAACTTTATTTTGTAGTTCAAATAAGCCTCAGGGGTTAATTCTTTCTTGTTTTCATGATTCATCTCCCAAATGTGGGTGTATTACCTTGTTTTCCCTGGATTGGATACTCCCTCCTTTTTTCCCCAAGCAGAGCTTTGCTGGCATTTCAGTCCCCATTGCCACAGTTCTCACAGCATGTTTGTTCAGCTAAAAGTAAATGCTCTTTAAGTAGCAGAAATCTTTTTTCAATAAAACAAAAGAACAAAGAAATAGAGTTTTACAGAAGTGAAGGTAAATTATATTTACAAAAAGGGCCTCACAAAAATCTGTTCACCAGCCCAGTGGTCTTGCAGCTCAAGACTTTTTTTTTTGTTGCTCTCGTTATATTGGCTGCAAACAACTTTATACTCTTAAAGCTTTAACAAGCACCTTCAAACATCTCAGTGGCTTGTCAGCCTACTTTGGTGTTACAGATTTCTTCAAAACCACTGATTTTTCTGGTAGAAAGAAGCAGTGCAAGGTGCAAACCCAGCACAGCCAGAGGAGCAGGTGAAAATAGAGCTTTCACAAGTTAAGGCTTATGAACACCCAGGCTGGGAGAGAAGAAAAAAAAATTAAAGAAAAAATTTAGGATGTTTTACAGTATCTTATGAGATCTCCATCTCTGCCTGAAGGTAAATGGGTCACTGCTGGATGAGGCATTTGGCTGCATTTTCACACTGTCTGACAATTGAGAAACCCCCTCACCTTCCCAGACCTGCTCTTCTGTAAAAAATATAAATGTAGGGGTGAGAAGGGGAGGTTTTCAAACCTTCTCCTTCTCCTTTTTTTGGGCAATCTCTGACAATAATCTCAAGCATGCATGAGCTCCCTTCTTTCCTTTGAAGTCCCATGGAAAGCCGAACTCGTGCTTCAGAAGGAGGGGGAGCTGGGACCTCTCAGCAGCAGATGAGCTGCTTTATGTCTTGCATTAGGTAATGAAGGGTATAAACAAATTAGCATCGTTCTCTGGGGATTTCGTGTGCCTTTCATTCGGGGCTGGATTCTCCCCACAAGGACAAGCACAGGCGGAATACCCGGGCAGCAGCAGGAGCAGACAGACGTCGCCAGATCTGTGAGAGAGGGTGTGGAGCACTGAGGCCATGGGAGCAGCAGGAAAAAGCACTAAGGAAACGCTGGGGCTGGCGGGGACATACGGAGTGACCAGCCAGGAGCTGAGTGTGTGTCCAGGGCTACAACCCCGGTGCGGGGCAGCTGCAAAAATTAACTGAAGTAGCGAATGATTAATGGGAATAGTCAGATAACAGCCTGGGAATATTTATGTAACTGACAATCCCTTGTAAATAACTCCCATTATCCTCGAATACTAAGCTACCTTCCTTCAAGCCTAATTGAACGGACATTTAAGATGTTTAATTTAGTGTTTTCCCCATATGACCACGGGATATTTTCACCCTCTCATTCTCTGGGGGGAGGAAACTGAATCAGCATCTTCCCTTTCTCCAAAGTGGTTCCTCCCGTTTATAAAATGTCTGGAGGCCACGAGGAGTTTTCCCGGCAAAACTGAAGGAGCTGTTGCTACAACAAACAGCTTGTTCCTTTTTTGCCAGCTTGGGCCCTCGGACACACTTTGAATATGAAAGCATGTGGCGGTGATGCTGATGCAAGAGGCCACTAATAATGCTCATACCCATTAATTACAAAAGTATAAATAACATGTAAGCAATACATCCTTGATCTGGTAGCCGAAGTGCAATAAAGAAAAAACAACAAGAGCAAAACTCTGGTGTGAAATGTTTCAGGGTTTGGGTTTATTTTCCTCCAGTGTGGCCCCTTCACACATACTACTTTGTTCTGAGTCAGCAAAAGGCAAGCTCAGACCAAAGACTCTGTTTCATCTCCAGGGCAAAGTTTTTCCCTACATCTTTCCGACTTAACACGTACACAGTATGAAACAACAGCTCCATTCTAAAATTAACACCTAACTTTTAAAATATCAATACCTTTCAAAATGTTTTTCTCCCTCAATAATTTTTAAACATAATTTGTCAACCAGAGTCAAGTTTGTAAGTATTTAATTATGTAAATAATACTTATCTCTCCCATCTCCACTTTTATTATTTGTCATGTTCAAAATATATTTTGTTCAGCTCTGACTGTTCATTGCTCAAGTTCTTGCATGTAGATGTGGTGGTCTGCTCCCAGTACAGAGTGTCCCTTGGTAGGAAACAAAACAGGAGGTCTGGCCTTGCCTTCCCCACATCAAATAATTTCACCCCAAGACCTAACCTTATTAGACAGTGTGTGGAACTCATCTGATGCAAAAGAAAGAGAAGGGAAACAATAAAGTTAGGGCTTTTTTTTTTAATTTTCCCCTATGAAAAACTCTTGAAAATAATATATTGGATGCTTTGGGGGTTTTCAATCCAACACAGAAAATCATACTCTGAATGCTGACCTTTCAGGAAAGCATTGGCAACAACAAAGCACTTTTTGCACAACTGACAGTTTGGGCCAAAAGAAGTGTTTTGTTTGGTTTTATTAGGGTTTTTTTTTGCCTTTTTTTAAATCCAGTTGAAGAAAGTGTGGAGGTTTGATGACTAGCTATAATTATTACCTTTTTTTTTTTAAATTTCTATCAAGGCAACAGTAACAAGATCAGTGCTTTGCAGGCCACAAATCCCTTTGTTGCTCCCAACCACAGGCCTTGGAGAACAGCTGTAAGGTGGAAGTGGCAGAGGAAGGTGCTGACCCTGTTGCAGGCAGATCAGAGGGTCCCAGGCTGAGAGAGATTTGAGTGTTGGGCTCTTCTTTGCCAGACAGTGGGGAAAAGTGAATTGATTGGAGTGACTAGAATTGTGGGTTTTGTAGAGAGTTTGAGAAGCCTCTGAGGCTTGGGAAGGTGCAGGAGCCCAGCGCTGACACTTTGGAAGTTTGTGCGCACTGGGCTGCCTCCATCTTGCAGAATTCTCCACTCCACCAGAGCAAGAGTGCAAAGGGGAGCTAGAGAAAAACAAATGGGAGGTGCAGAGGAGAGGGGGTGGAAGCCAGGATCTGTGTCAGACTGGCAGGAGCAAGGCCAGACGTGGTAAGAAGTGGGTGCTCCGTAAATTCCCCGTACATGTGTTTTGGGTGGGTTAATAGCTTGACTCAGCACAGAGGACAGACAGATTTCCTTCTCCAGCACAGCTTATGAGCACAGACCAAGCTTTTGATTCACACTTTGAGTGGGTTTGTTTCACAAGTCTTCTAGTGAGCCTTTGAAATTGGATAAGAGCAAAACCATAGTAAAAAGGGCTTCTTGCATTTCTGAGCACATAACTGCTGCTGTTTCATTATGATCTAATGTTTCATTGACCAAACCTTGGCTTGGGAAATAGCAGAGGGACGTGGTAAAATACAATCCCTGAATGACTGATATGTCAGGAAGAGAAAAAAAAGCAAGAACTGTGAAGCAAAAAACCTGGTATTTTTATAATTAAAGTGTGACCTTTTCCCTTTAAATTTATTACTGCTCTGAACCTGAAACTGCCAAAAACTAAGAAGTAGCAAGCACAGTGCCTGGGTGCCCCAGGAATGGAAATGTGACACCAAATCCCTCATCCCAGGCTGATTTAGTCCAGGCTATAAATCTGGGCTCTTCATAGGTGGGATATTATTGGCCAGCTCCCAGACAGCCCTTGAGGATGCTGAGAATGGAGCAGATGAGCTGCATGGGCCACTGGGATGTGGCCCATCTGCACAAAGGACTGTCCAAACTTCAGCAAAACTCAAACTTTTTCTGCCTCTGAGTTGCTGGCAGTGGTGGCCTGTTTCGCAACGGGGATTGCCACCAGATACCCCAGTGTGAACAGCTTAGATGCAGTCCAGAAAGCCAACCCGCTGCACCTCTGGCTTTCTAAACAACAGAAAGCTGAGACTGAGTGCAAAGGGCAGATGAGGACAGGGGAGCTGGGAAGTGGCTGTTTCTTGATGCCATTTTACTGCTAAATGCCCCTGTCTCTGGAAAACCAGTAGCTGCCTCCGCGAGTGAGGCGCACATTCCTTTAGATAAGCTGAGAACTTAATCTTCCTGAAACCTGGCCAAGCATGTTACAACTACTGCCTTGGTCGGTGTTTTAGAAGCTACCTGTGCGTAAAACTTTCATGCAATTCCTTCACAGAGCAAGAGCCACCTGCAGCTGTGCCACCCAAGAGGGAGGGATCTGCAGGATTAAAACAAAATCATGAGTTTCCAGCCCTTGTGACCATGACTGGGGAGTTTAGAAATTTGATAGCACACACTTCAAGAGCTCAGAAGGCGGAAAGCAAGAAGATGATCTGGTGTTTGTCATCTTCTAATATTTCCTAGCTTTTAAACCAACAAGGAGCCTTGCTTATTACTTTGCAGAGCTGTCCAGATGTTTTAAACTTTGTGACGAGCTTTAGAAAGTGGTTGAAGCCACCAACAAACTTCATGCATATCTGAAGAAATAACGAAATAAATCAAAAGTGGGCCCCTAATGCCCATGTTGAGGCAAAATAATGTCAAAAAAAAAAAAAAAGAAAGAAAGTCTGCAAGACTGAAGTAATGGGTACAGGAATCCTGTTGTTGTTTTTTTGTTCCTACGCACATGCCTTTGGTGTGAGGTAGTGTTTGTACTTCGCTCACGGTGGCTGGGAACGTCACTGTCTGGCACCGTGCAGGTAATGAATTCAGGGCAGCTTACAGGTGGTGGCACAAAGCTGCACTTGTTTTCCTTCCCTTTTTGATTAAGCATGTTCATTCTGCCACCAAGGTCACAGCGTGTGAGAGAGGGAGAAAAATTAAAGGGGGAAAGAACGGGCAGTGAGAGGTGGGAATTAGGGAGTTGTGGAAACTGTGCAGCACGATGCCTGCTGGAGGGGCTGACTTGGTGCATTGGGACCTCAGGAGCCCTCTCACTCAGGGAGCCCTCCCTGCAAAAGCCAGGTGCTCTCAGACCTCGGAGGATGGAGGCATTCAGGGAAGTGTGGGGAAGAGCCAGGAGTGTGGGTACGTGGTGTGGCCATGGGCTGGCCTCCACTTGTGTTTCCTGGCTGCTCTTTGCATTCAAAATTGGGGTATCAGATCACAGAATCACAGAATATTCTGAGTTGGAAAGGACTCATGAGGATCAACAAATCCAAATCATAAATGAATGGCCCATATGGGGATCAAAGCCACGTGAAGCTCATCAGAACTAACCCAGGTGGGGGTGCAGAGCTAGGGTCAGCAACTGTACTATTGCCCCTACCCCATTTACAGCCCTCCCTGTGACACAGGACTTCACACTTTTAATGTCTGAAACTTGTAAACTGTACGTGCAGTTTTCCACTTTTTTTCCTCCCAAATATAAATCTATTTTCCTAATAGATACTCTATTGGAATGTGGAAGGTGATTCTTTCTGAGATTTGTGTCTATGGTTGAGCTGGGGGAAAGAGAGGAAATTTTGCTCAAAGAGGGTGAAAAAGGCACTCTACTTTTTCACTAGATCCTGACCAAATCCAGAAAGTTTCCTTTAACCCAAAAGGTGCTCAAGATTTTGCAGTAGTTTCCTTGTTAGCAAATGACTGGCTTCCTGCACGGGTTTTGTTGTACTGAATTTATTTGTTTAAAGAGTACACACCATGAAAGAAACGTAGGAAGCTGAGGACACTTTACCATGAAAGAAATGCCACCTAACTGAAAGGGAAGTAGTTTTCAGTCAGGCTAAAGTTTACTACACTTTAATTAACGTAGTCAAATGTAACTCAAGCAGCAGAAACAGCTGGGGCAAAAGGACAAACTAACCTGGCCCACGTGGGAAGGATTTAGCTCCTTTGTTGCTGCTGTTGAAGCCCTTGGGAGCTGTCTCAAGCCACGTTCCTTGAAGGTTTTTTTTGCAGGCTGACTACTAAAAATATGTAAAGAGAAACCTGGAGTATTCCTGATAATTTCAAGGTAAAACAAACAAGTGGTTTAATAAGCAAAAAGCTAACATTTCAGGGCTATGTCATAAATCATAAAAATATTATTCCTTTAGTCAAGTCTCAACACTATCTTAATTCTTCTGCCACTATTTGTTTTTCATGTCTAGGCCTCACAGAGTCACCTGGAAAGATTAGACACGACTTGTACACAAATGAATAAGAAATTATTGGCTATGGGGACCACTAAACAGTCCCTAGACAGCCCTTCCCTCCTCACATCTCTCCTCCACAAATCCATGCTCTGGCAGGTAGAAACACTTCAGTTCAGGAGCCAAAAATGCTCTGAGCTTCCAGAAAGGCAGGAGAAAGAGAGCAAGTCTTCAGTCCCAGTGGGGATCCTAGGAGGTGGATGATGCTCCAGGAAAAGGAAGGAGCCCTGTCCTCTCTCCAGTCTCACCTTCAGGGTAGCAGGAGGGCTTTCTCCCTTTATTCTACATCCAATAACCAGCTTGACCTTAAGTAGAGAAGCAAGAGAAAAAAATGGGGAAATGTGCAGGTCTTCCAGCCCCACATCCTCTCTTGATCTGTATTCCCCTATGTGAGGAAGTGGGGCAGGGAAGGGTTTGGGAAGAAAGGTGCTTTCCAGGCTGTTGTAGCCAGTCATCAGAAACATGTGATCATTTAAACGGCAAACATCAGGTGTTCACAAATACAATCAGTGAATGGTAATTTCCTTTCTTTGGTTGAAACCTGAAGGGAGGCTAAAAAATTTGTGTCAGGAGAGATTTTATAAAGTACAGATCATTTGTGTACAACGTGCTGGAGATTTAGGGTCTTGACTTTTTATGAGACTTGCAATACTTGGTGGTTTTGGTCACAGAAATGAGAGGAGCCTGCTCTGCTATTGTCAGTATTCTCCTTCCTCTTTGTTCAAAGCTGGAAAGGTGTGTGGAGGAGAAAAAAAGAGATTAAAGGTGAAACAACACAGGGCAGGATGAGAGAGGATCATTAAAGTTTTGGGTGTAGTTTCAGGTTGTTTTTTATTTTATCTGAACCAGTTGTCCCACCCCTAATTACAACGGTATTAACACATTCCTGGGTGTGGTCGCTCGAAATTCTTAAGTGGGCAAAATTTTCAGCTCTGTAATGTGCTTAAGCTGTGTATCAGCAGACCACTTGAAATGGTCTGGCGCGGTCCTGCCGGCTTCTTCATCAGCTTCTGACCCTGTGTTTGTTGTAGCTTTGGCACAGAAATGGTCACGTCACTGCTTTTTCCTGAGCCCAAGCCTTAGTCAGCAGCTCAGTGGGCCCTGCTCTCCCAGCCACAGCTCAGATGCTCAGATAAAGCTCTCCAGCTCCAGCACAGTCCTACAGAAGGAGCAAAGGGATCAGAGCAGCTCCTGCTGCATTTTCACCGAGAGTCTGCAGGGTTTGTTCCTCTCAGGTTGCATGGCTGGTGGTGTTTTCCATCCTCTCCTCGTTGCTGGGTTTTCCTCAAGGCAGGTAAAAACGTCAGTGCACAGAGCAGGTGGTGCAGTGAGACTCTCCAGCTCACCAGGGGCTTTCACCTCGTGTCTTGGGGCCTGCTGTAAATCACAGTGCATGTGAGACAGACAGCAGTTACAGTACAGCAGTGCACAAAACCTACTCTGGGCAATTTGGGAGCTTGTTAGCCACCAGCAGAATGATCTGACTCCAAAACACAGGGATTCTGCCTCTTCTGACTCCACAAAGAGCAGGAGCATTTGGAAAACTTTCCCAACAAGCCCAGATAACCTGCTGCTTTCTAAAATTCCTGTTGTTACCAACTATATGGATATTTAAAACTTACTGTAAAAATACAGACATTCAGTGGAACTGGATTGAAAGTCAAGAACAACTGATGGATCGTCCAACAGCACAACCTACATTGCTGGTTCATACTGGATGCAAAAATTCAGATTCTGCATTTGTTCTGCTGAGCATCCCAAACTTAGATTGGATATTATGAAAAATTTCACCAGCATTGGGTAAGGGCTGCCCAAGGTAGTGGTGGAGTCACCATCTCTGAAGGTATTTAAAAGACGTGTAGGTGTGGAACCTGGGTTAGTGGTGGCCTTGGCAGTGCTGGGTTAAAGATTGGATTCAATGATCTTAAAGGTCTTTTCCAACTTAAACAATTCTATCATTTTATGATTCTGTATTGCAGTGCTGTGTGGGAAGCCTTTGGGGGAACTCCAGGTTCGTCAGAGGTGTAGCTGTGTCAACACAGTGTGAATATTAGGCCAAGCCTTCAGTACTAAACTGGGCATTTACACCCTCAAAGTGAAGCCCAACTGCACGGCTTGGCTCTGAGTTGAGCTCATGCAGTTTGAGTAAAAACCCAAACAGCTTTGCAGCTAAAAGCCTGGAGGCTGAGCAGGGTGGAGAGCAGACCTGAACTGTCTCAATTCCATATTCAGAGGGGCAGGGATGAAATCCCACCCTAGTGACAGAGGTACACGTGTGGCAGAGGGGATGGGGGCCCTCATCTTGGATTGAGTGGAGGTTTTAAGTTGTCATGTGAAGTGAAACGTCAGCAGGAGAAACTGAGCTGTGCCCTGCTTGCTCCCTTTGCTCCTGACTGTCATCTCATACGTTCAGGACAGTCATCTAAAGGACACAAGGTGCAGGGTCAAACTGCTTTGCATGGAGAAGGGGAAAATAACAGATCTCCTGCATTTCAGATAAATGATGTGACTGCTGGGCCATTAGATAAGGGAGCACATCTGCTCCTCAAGCATCCCAGGAAAGGAGTTCTTTGCTTCCTTCCTGCCATAAAAGAAAAATGTTTTACCTGGGACAGATGCAATACTGATGTCCAGCATCCAGCAATTCTTCTGGTTTACTGTGTTGCAGGAAAGTTGAAAACACAACAGGGTCTGAACACTTTCCTCCACTTTTTTTCTTGGTCATCAGACTAGGGGAAAACTGTTTATTCACACTTTTAAAAGGTAAATAGGAAGTCTTATGCTCTAGGTGCTAAATAAATAATCCTGTAGAAATTCTAATAGGAATAAGTGAAAGAATATCAAAGAATGTCAAAGAATAAGTGAAATTTTTGCTTTCTTTATTCACCTTCTCCGTACATTTTTGATTCCAAGCTGCTTGTATTAGTTAAATTCTGCAAGCTTACAACTTATTTTTCAAGGTTATGCTTTGAATACTTGGTGCCAAACCCCTGAAAATTTAGGCCTGTGATTGAGACTGGCGTCATTAAGCAGAGGTACTGGGCTCAAGGTTGCACTGTGCGTTACACAGACCTATGAAAAAAATAAATCTGACAGGTGGGAGGGTTTCAGGCTGCCCAGAGGTGACACAATTTGCTGCTTTCAAAATGCTTGATGGTGATTCTTTTATTCAAGAAAAGAATTTGCATGACTTGTTCCTATGGAAGAGAAGGCACAGCAACATAATAAAGGAGACAGAAACATGGACAGCTCATTGTGGTAAACTCCTTGCTATTAAAATAAATAAAAAGGTTTGAGGTTTGTGGGACTCACACCTCACAGGATTATTCTGGCAAAAGGCTCACCAAGAACAGCACATTAGAAAACCAAGTGCTCTTTTTTGTTATGGCAACAAGAACAACAGCAACACATGAATTCAAGCTCCAGATAAACCAGAAAGGTTATCTTTCTTTTAAAAGCCATCCTTCCCATAGATCACAGTATCACAGAATCATTAAGGCTGGAAGAGACCTCTGAGGTCATCGAGTCCAACCTGTGCTTGGCAACCCACTTTGTCACCCAGCCCAGAGCACTGAGTGCCACATCCAGTTGTTCCTTGAACACCTCCAGGGATGGGGGCTCCAAACCTCCCTGGGCAGCCATTCCCAGGCTGGAAATTGCCAAGGTTGTATGATACAATGCTTGCGTGGCCAGGGAGAACTCTGTTCACCAGAGGTGTTCAACCAAGGTGTACAAATAATATTATCAAATGAATGAAGGTCAGAATAGAGTAGATTATAGTGGGGGAGGTCCTGGCTGAAACAGGTTCTGGGAAGTGGTGAGTCCAGACACTTGGAAGCCTCTCTGTGGAACCAACCAGTGCCTGGCATGATGAGTTCAACAAGATCCTCCTGCTTTGTGTCCTCCCAAGGCTGCTTCCCAAGGCCCTCGCTGGAATGCAGCCCCACATGCACACGCCTGCCCTCCTAAGGAGCCAGCACCATGAAGGGAGGGCAGTGGCAGCACAGCTGCTGTCTAAAGCACAGCACCACACTTCTCTTGGAGCAGCACAAGGTTTCAGCTGCTCTGCTCTTCTTCCTGCCCTCCTGCTGCCGCCCGCATTTCAACCCAGGGAAGGAAGTGCCTCAGGATGAGGACAGGGGGAGGGAGAGCCCAGATGGTCATGTTCAAAAGCTCCCCCTCCTCTCTCTTATCAGCTGTTTTCTACATCCTTTCCATGGGCTTTGTCCTGCCTTCACCCAGTTCTGGGAGAGGATGGGGTGAAAGGAGTTCCCAAAGCTCTGGGGTTCTGCCGTGCCCGTGAATCCCGCTGCTGTCCCAGTGACGTACCAGGGCACGTCAGAAAGCTCAGCCAGCCACTGAGACAACCTTTCCTCCTCAAAGGTTATTCAGCAGCACAGAGGGATTTCCTTAAATGACTGCTAGAAGTCTCAATTAGCAACTTCTGAAGCATGAAGGGCTTTTTTCCGTTCCTTTCTGAAAGGGGGGGGACTTGTGTCGCTGTCACCAAGGTCAGAGTCTCCATCCTTTCCCAGCAGAACATGTGACCCTGCCCAGCCTCCTCCCAAACCAAGGAGACACAGGTCTGTCAACTGCAAATTTTTCCTAGGAAAGCCTGGAGATACAGCAAAAGCTGACCCTGAAGAAAATTCTCTCATTTTGTATGATTTCTTTTTAATCAAACCAATGTGATCCAGCCTCGTACAGGGACTGGCCATTCCCAGGCATTTGGGGACACTGCAGGTGGGGTTTGCAGCAGCCACTCTGGGCTCCTGTTATTGTCAGGGAGGAGAAGCAGGATTTTCCATGGTGTGAGTCATCTGATCTCTGTCAGACCTCTACATGAGGATGAGACAAACTGTGTCCCAGAAATGCTCACTTCTCCCCTCTTTCCAGAAGCAGCCAACTCAGTCGTAAATGTCCACTTTCGGTGTTTGCTTCCTATTTGCTCCCAAACATGGATGCTTTCAAAGAAAATAGAAATCTTCCTCTCTTTCTCTTTCCTTACCCTTATTTAAAAATCACTTCTCATCTACTGTTGCTTAGAAAATCTGTGGGTCACCTGTTGGATTCCAGCCTATGAAATTTATGGGATTAACTCTCTGCCTTTTTGCCCTTCCTGTTGTGATATGGGAACCCCAAACCCAGGTGACTGGTTGCCATTTGGTTGCATGGCATTCTTTGAAGAAACAGGTAATTGAGCCTTGCTACAGTAGCTAATAGTTTCAGTTGGGAAAAAGAAAATCTTGTTTGCCTTGAAGGATTTTGCCTCTTTGACACATTGAATACGTAATTGCTTTCTGTTACAAATTGGGGCACTGAACAAAAATAAATTGTGACTGTTTGGCAGTCAGCCTGTTCCTTCTCATCCCCATCTCTGTGGCAGACAGCTGGATCCTCGCTGGCAGCCTGGCGAGCTTTAGGACAGAGTTTCTACCTTGTATTTACATATTATTACGGCCATGATTTAGTGCTGACCTTAATCCAAAGGGGCTTCTCATGAGCTGAACCTTAATCAGAGGCATATTTTGGGAACTGCTGAATGAGGACCACCATGCAACTCCTCTTTTCCTCACTGCTTATTGCTGTCAGTGTTTCTGCTCCCCACGGGTGCTGGGAAAGACGTGTCCCTGCTCTCAGTCAGGAATGATATCACCTGCCCTTAGCAATGTTATTCCCTCTCCTGCTGAGCTTAGGCAATACTCTAACATGCCTAAACAGTGCATCCATAACAAGGAATGGCATCATCTTGCTTTCAAAACAAACCCGTGGTGGGTGGAATTAGCTATGCCAAATGATGCTGGGCTGATTGATAAAGATCAGCCAAGAAACTTCTTCAGCTCTTCTGTCATTCACCTCTGGTCACCCTTGTTTTGGAGAGGGTAGGAGCTGGTTGTACTCTGGCTTCACACTTCTGAGGCAAAGAAGAGCTGCTGGTGTTTCCATGTTTTTTTAGTCAAATGTTCATTTAAATGGATAATGAACCGGGGGGGGGGGGGGGNCATTTCTACATCACCTGATGTGATTGTACCTAATCTGTCTACTCAGTCTACCTTTGTGTCTGCCCTTAATGCAAATCTATCTGCTCCTGTGAACAACAAAAACCACAGAACACCTACCTGTAGCACATTCATACACAGTATTTCCTTCCTAAGCTGAAAAAAATGTCTGAGTAAAGGGAGGAGCATTTGCTTTGTGTACAGTTTGTGTGAGTTTTGCTGCCTGATCTTGTACGTGTGTCCAGTTTTTCAGAAATACGTGAATAATTTCAAAGACACTGTCAGCTCATCACATCGCTGCCTGGGTGGTATGGAACATCATGAATGAGTACACATCTGGGTTATGGGGTGTGGTTTCTCCCCCTTTTGTGGAAAACCCACTCAAATCGTGAAGCTTCTCTTGTAAAGAGAAGGCCAGAAGGCTGAAGAGAGGAATCTGGGCAAGAAGATGGCAAGTGAGATCTGAAAAGAGAGCAGAGTGAGGCCTGGGACACTGCAGGGGGGATTAGGAACATGAGCAGGGCAGGAAGGAATACAGGGATTAGGAGGATAGCTCATGGAGGCAGGAGGGCTGGTCTGACTCTGATAAATGATGGAGGAGGGGATATCTAGGAAGGGAGGGGAGATGGGATCACTGGGAGAGAGCTGAGGTTTTCCCCCAGCTTTTGAGAGAAAAACCTGAGGCTGGGTGAGGGCCAAGCCTGCAGAGTGCAGAGGTTACCCAAGGGAGCAGTGATTTGCTGGGGTTGCAGGGCTCAGTGATTACAGCAGGGCTGGCTTGTCTCCTTTGAAGAGCAGGAGCTGGATGGAGTCAGGATTTAGGCATGGGGCAAAGGCTGGTGCCTGGTGAGTTGAGTGGCCATTACTCAGCTTGTGAGACCTTAGATGGCAGAGAGAGCCAGTGCAGGCAGCTCCAAGGCTGATGGATCTGGCTCAGGAAAGGATGTCTGGAATGGTGAGGACTTGGGCTCATCACAGGAGAGAACAGCCAGGGAGCTAAGAAGGAGAGAAAAATGGGGCTGAAACAAAGATGTTTGCTGACCTCTCATTCTTCTTGCCAGCTCCAGGATGTCAAACCAGCAGAGAGCATGAAGAAAAGCATGTAATGCCCTGAGAAAATAGCACTGGGCACAGCCAACACAGTCTCCTGAAAAATGCTAATTTCACTTTTTTTTGGTTGTCTATAGCTCTGTACCCAAGACGTATGAAATAGATGTAAGTGTATCTTTCAGTGTATCTAACATATATCTTAAAGTACATACAAGTGCATTAATTCCCTCGAAGGAAGCAGTCTGAATGTCAAACACCTTTTGTCCAGGATCCTGTTTTAGTAACAGAACTCTGTTGTAATCTATTCTGCAAAGCTCTTGTTAAGATGCTAAAAAGTGGCTGAAACCCAGAAGTAATGGGCTGCTCCTTTGGTTTGGCTACAAGTGGAAGCACTTGGATTTACCTAGCAGACATGCTGGGTGGGGTTTTTTTTTATTATTCAGCTGAATTTGGTGGTTTCTGTCCTTAAAGATACTGAGCACTGGGAAGGCTCAGGCTCTGAGAGCTTCACACTCCCAGTCTGAGTGTCAGAAATGGAATATTCATTCATTTTCTCTCTTGCTGATTTCCCACCTTTAATTGGACTTTTGTGAAGCTGGACAAGCCCCCACTGCACATGCCCTGATACATTAATGATGGGGAGTTTGGGGAAAAGCTGTGAAATAATCATTTTCTGACACACAAAGCCCACTGTCAGTGGGTACAGAACGGGTCAGAGACCGAGCAGCAGTGCACTGCCCACCTTGTGAGCTGAGTGAGTCAGACCCTGTGGAGCAGGCAATTAAGAGAGTGTTTCCCAAGGCAGGCACACCGGGGTGATGAAGAAAGGCTGCACAGGTGGCCTTAATCACAGCATTTCCTAACTTTGGACTCTGCACCGCCACAAACATTGTTTTCAGGGGTGTATTTCGTGCTGCAAGGAGCTGATTCTGAAGAAGATAGGTCAGCTGTATGAGCAAAATTTCTCTGGAGTGGGAGCAGGCTTTGCTCAAAAGACCACTCTGCAGATGTGCCCCGTGCAGGCAAGGCTGCAGGCACTGCTTAAGGAGCTGATAATTTCCATAGAAACACCTCGCATCAGGGAGGTGAGCTAAGGAAAGAACTTGCTTTTAAAGAAGATGGACCCCTCTTCCTGTGGTCTTTTCATCTGTCAGAGTCCTGAGGGTCTGTCGTTGTTCAACCCCAGCCAGCAGCTCAGCCCCACACAGCTGCCTCATTTACTCCCCACAGTGGGCTGAGGGAAAGAATTGGAAGGGTAAAAGTGAAAAAACTGGGTTGAGATAAAGGCATTTTAATAGGTAAAGCAGCAGCTGTGCACTTCAGAAAAGCAAAACATGGAATTCATTCCCCACTTGCCATGGCAGGTGTTCAGCCACCCCCAGGACAGCAGGGTTTCATCACAGGTAACAGTGACTCAGGAAGACAAATCAACCACTCCAAACATCTCCCCCTTCCTCCTTCTCCCCCCAGCTCCCCATGCTGAGCACGGCCCCACATGGTGTGGGACA
Source organism: Irena cyanogastra (assembly GCA_013397155.1). Taxonomy (NCBI): domain Eukaryota; kingdom Metazoa; phylum Chordata; class Aves; order Passeriformes; family Irenidae; genus Irena; species Irena cyanogastra. The sequence continues at coordinate 183,549 of VWZV01005814.1, forward strand.
TCCCTGGGGTCCTGGCTGTGTCCCCTCCCCTCCCCTTGGGCACCCCCAGCCCCCTCGCTGGGCTGGGAGGCAGAAAAGGCCTGGGCTCTGTGTGAGAGCTGCTCAGCACCAGCTGGGACAGCCCTGTGCCATCCCCACTGCTGCCAGCACAAACCCAAACACAGCCCCACAGCAGCCACTGCAGGGAAAATCAACTCTACCCCAGCCCAAAGCAGCACAGGGCTCTTAATGTCCTTGACAGCCCTGACCAATCTCACCTGGAGCTTCCCCCACACCCTGGCCATGGCTTCTGGAGCCTCATTTCAGCCCCACCCGGGGCTCCTAGTCCCTCCTGGCCTAGGGTGTAGGTGTGGCTCTCTCCAGCCCTGGGGTCTGTGCCGTGGGCATCCTGCCTCCAGCCTTGTCTCCTTCAGCTCTTGAGTGGATCCCGGAGCTGCCCCATCCCCTCACTCTGCTGGGGCTGTCCATGGAGCTCCAGAACCCCCCAGGCCTGCCTGCCACGTGTGGATCCTGCAGGATGGCACCTGTCACCGAGGGCATGGACAGTGCTGGTGCCACCTGTGCCCCCAGCTGCCTGGCCCCTTCTCTGTGTCCTGATGTCCTCCACTGAAATGGGAAGTGGCACAAAACTCCTCCAAGTTTTTTTATGGGCTCTTCACCCTCAAGCTTGTCCTGGAAACATTTTCATGAAGGTTGGGAAAGCTGGAATACCAGGAAAAGACCAAGGAGCCTTTCCCTGGAGGTGTCCAAGACCTGGAGGTGTCCAGGGCTCTGATCAACCTGTGAGTGGGAGGTGTCCCTGCCCACGGCAGGGGGTTGGAACAAGGTGATCTTTAAGGTCCCTTCCAACCCAAAATATCCTATGATTCTCTGCTAGCTGGATGATGATCCAGCCCCTTGCTTTGCCATCTCCCCTGTAGACTTTGCTGGTAGGGGGCAAAAATCTTCTCAGAGCTGTCCATCAGAGTCTGAGAGAGCTGCTGTCCCCCCTGGGGAGGCGCCTGCCTGTTTGCCAGTGTTCCTGCTCACTGGGCATGACACCGAGGGTCAATGTGTAACCTGGGCTCCAGATGACACTCAGAGGAAACAGCCCCCACAAAACTCCCCGTGGGGGAGCACAGTGGTTTTGGAGAGGAAGCGAGAGGTTTGGGTGAGAATCCAACCTGCCCAAACACAGATATTTTGATCCTGCTGAGTCAGAACAGATTCAGGTTCCTGGATGTTTAAAAATACAGATTAACTAGTTTCCCTCTCTGCTAGAGGAATCTCTTCCCCTTTTTCATTCTAATCTGCAGGAGCAGAGTATCAGAAATCCCCCCTGGGATACTCTCAAATTGCTGTGGTCTGAAAAAGAGCATTGGGACTCTTATAAGAGACAACCACACTCCCTTGTGATGGACAGCAGAAAGAGGGTTTGGACTGTTCCTAGAAAAGGATGGAGCTCAGTGGAAATGGGCTCAGAAATTTGCTATGAAATTAAGCCTTGGATATTTCATTCCAAAATAATTCCAAATGTGCTGCCACCCGCATGTGTCTCGCAGTGTCTCCCTGCTCTTGCCCCTTCTGCCTGCCCTGCATCTGCCCTGGCATGATCCATCCATCAGTGCTCCTCCTCTACTCAAAATCCCCACCACAGCCGTGGACCAGGATGGCACCAGTCCTTCTGGCACAGCCCCAGAACTTGCCAGGTTGAATTAGCTGCCTATGTCTACTTAATTTTCACTTTTTTTTTTTTTTTGTGATAGAGCATCATGCAGATAATTGTTTTGTCTTTTTCTCTATCTAGTCCAGAGCACTAATTTATGTCCAGCCTTTACATATCTTTTTGGCTCATTGCTTTGGTCCTGTCAGTCCCTTTACTGGATCTCATCACACACTGGACTGTGAGCCTTTGAGGGAAAAAAATGTGTCTTTTTAAACCTCCTGGCAAGGTGACTCCCCTTGTCCTGACTGAGGACACCATAAAACAAACAAGGTGAAAATCAGCTCGACTTTCAAAAGTCCTTGGGGCCTGTTTTTACAGCAATTCATGAGTTTATGCCAGTGTAAGGTGACACTGTCAGTCAGCTTTGCTTTGTGCTAGTGGCAAATTACGTGATGGTTCCTCGCTCTTACGAGGAATTCTGAATCTTGTGATGTTGTTGCTTTCTAAATGCCTGGATGTTTGCAGTCACATGGCAATCTGAGACGTCAGTTTTTATGCTGTTTCTACGTGTCACAGTCCTAGGGAGATGGTTGAACCCCTCCCCAGTGAACCTGAAAACAAAGATATCAGAAGACAGACAGACCTGACGGGAGGCTGAGGTTTCTTTGTTTGCCTATTTTCTTGTTCCTTTTCAAAGCAAAATACTTAAGTAATTTTTCAATCCAGTGTCACAATTTGGGGAACTTTCAAGCATGGGGATTGGTAATGTTTTATTTAGATTGCAGCTCTGTTTGCTTGTATGTCCTCTTCAGGCTTGCTTTCTATCCTGACATTTAGACCACAAGCTTTTTTTCCTCAGGCACAGTGTGTACAGAAGTTGGATGGGAAACTGGTAAGCAATCAGAGCACTCCTCATCTTTTCTTATCCAAAGTTTTCTAGGGAAAGAAATGCTCCATGCCAAGGTTTTGGACAGCTTTGGAAAGTTCTGTCCTGAGGTTCTGATAAGGTTGCCCTCCTCCCAAGCAACCTTGGATTTCCCCACACTTCACTCCTTGCTCCAACTTCTAGCTCTCCCAAAGATGGAAACTAGCAAATAATGGAAAAAAAGGAGGCAGGGCTGCCCTTTCAGGAGGCATTTTATAATGTCACTGTGTTTCCCTGCTCGCAGCCCGGAGGTGCTGATGGTGTTTACAGGAAATGCCGTGAGTAATTCGCAAAGCGAAAGCGCTGTCGGGCCGGGCCTTGTCTGACTGGAAAGTGTCCTGCTGTGTGGAACAGGGGCTGGGCCAGCTGCCACCCCATCAGCCAGCCAGGCCAGAGGCTTGGAGAGGCCAGGCTAGGGAGCAGGGCCTGGGGACAAGGTTGTGCAATGCTCCTTCCAATATTGGCATGGAAAAGCAAGGACAGCTTGCGGACAGAGTGACTCTTCCATAAATTTGCCACCTTCCTGGAGGAAGCGGTTTCTAGAGCCTTCTTCACCTTATCCTTTTGTATATTCCCTGCAGGATGCCGCAGAGCACCAAAGCCTTTTCCATCTCCCCATCTCAGCCCAGCAGCCTGCAACACTTCTCTCCAGCAGGACTCAAAGTGCCTCCATCTGTCCCACCAAATTCCCTCCCTCAGTGTAAGTCCTTGAGTTTCTGCTGTCCACACAGGCTCTGTGCTGTTGGAACTGCTTCTAGTTTAAAGCAAGCAAGCAACAGCCCTCCCACTACTCTGCACCAGGGTCTGTAGCCTAAAGGAACCTGAACATTCCTGCAAAAATATGAGGAAGATCCAGCTTTGAGTCTCACTGAGCTTCACTGCAAAGCTCTGAGGGGTTTTCGTACACTGAGGCTCCTCCCTAGCAGCTGATATTTGTCCATGTGTGTCTTGGACAGGCCTGTGTGTACCACACTTGGCTGCCACAGACCTGCCTGCCTTCCCACAGCAGCGATGCCTTTGCCCCACAAGCTCCTTTGGTACCCTCTGCCTGCTCCTCCCTGCACCCAGGACTCTCACCAGCTCCCCTCAACAAAAACACTTTTGCTCTCTGCTTCTCCCATCCCTCTTGGTTTCTGTTCATCTGACAGCTTCATATGCACATCTCCTTCCCCTCTCTCTCCCTGCATTCTCTTCCCTCCCAATATCAAGATGCTTTATCTACCCATCCATTTTTACACAGGGAGTGTTTAGACTTTTGTTCTGTCTTCTCTGTCTTCTGCCCCCTTCAGTTCTGATTGAGGATTAAATAGGAGAGCTCAAATGCCTCAGCAGAAAAGGGAGATGTGGAGGTGAGAAAATTCCCCAGCACGATTAAAAGGATGCCCACACTGCAGTCTGCATGGCCTGGCATAGGGAGGGCTTTAACAGTGCAGGAGATGCTCTCTGCCACAGGAGTCACTGGTACAGGCTCAGCTGAGCTGTGAAACACCAAAGGAGCAGGTCCCTAGGAAGGATCCTTGAGAGTCCTTCCCTGAGCCCAGATCCCTCACACCACTCCCCTCTCCCAGTCCAGAATCAGAGCTGGGTTTGGCGTTTCTGTGGATTAACACCTGGGCTGAGACGACCCCTCAAGGCACTGTCTGAAAAGAACCACAGTGGTGAAAAGATTTAAGTTCAGGAGTCCCTTACAGGGATCTACAGAGCACAGGCAGCTCTTGGTGTGTGGCTGCTGTGCTCTCCAGGTAGTCCTGTTCATGCTCCCAGAAACTGTGCACTGCTGATTTTCCAATTCCTGAGCATCTCAGGAGCTCTGTCTGCTTTGTTCCTCTGATTTTCCAATTCTTGAGCACCTCAGGAGCTCTCTCTGTCTGCTCTGTTCCTCCCCCCGGACTTTGTTGAAATGCTCCCCTTGTTATTCAGAGTGCAAATCCGGGTTAGAAAACGCAGTTTCTTCCCTGTAAGTGCTGGTACAAGAATGGAGGGGAACTGGGAAAAGTGTGTGGAAAGGAGGGGAGAGGTGTGGTGCAGTATCTGTACAAGCCCCTGTTTCACAGCATAATGTCAGAGCTCTGTTCAGCCAGTTCAGAGCTCTGACACCCTCTGTGAGCAGGGGGGGTGGCACTGAACCCACCTGTGCCTCCAACACCACTTGAGGTGACACTGANGCCTCCAACACCACCTGAGGAGTCACAGCTCTGTTTCCATCTTGTGTCCCAGCAGAAATGCAGGGTGTCAGCTGAGCATGGTCCCCAGCCTGCCCTTTCCATTGACAAGCAGCATCTTCGGTTTGAAAAAAAATAAAGAAATCCCACCTCTAGGAGGCCTCAAGGGAATCACTCTGGATTTTAGGAATGGTGTGGTGTTGTAGCTGCTTTCAGCCTCTGCTCACTCTTCACACTGTCTCGTGCCTGCTGTGGCTCCCATGCCTCCTGTGCCTTTTTCCAGAACACCACAGGTTTGGCAAATTTGGGAAATTGGACAAGGCAAGAACTGAAGCAGCAGCTGGGAGAAGGCAGCAGAAACCCCAACGTGTGCCTTGTGGCAGGGTTTATTCAGCTGGGGAACTGCTCCTCAGTGCAGGGCAATCCTGCTAAGCACACAGTGCTTTTCCTTCTTTTCCCCTTGCTGGATCCCTGCTGTCCCTGCTGGAAGCACCTGCACTGCCATGGACAGAGAACAGCAGGACCTGCCTCTGTGGGCAGCCAGCTCCTGAGTGCTCCATTTGCAGCTTGGAGGCTCAGCTTCCCCCTGTGACCCTCTGCACACCTTTTCCACAGAACTTTGTCTCTCTTTTTGGTTCACTCTCATGCTTGTCATTGCTTGAAGAAGACATTCAGGGAGAGGCTGATGAGTAAGTTCCAGGATGAGAGCTCTCTCCACATGGGACACAGAGTGCAGTGCGACTCCCATGTCTGATTTCTCTCCTTGGACTCAGGACCTAAGCAGCCCATCCTCCCTCACCTGCTTGCTTATCTCTGGCCTAAATGATCTGATTTTCCAGGCTGAGCTGTGTCCCTCTGAGCTGGCACGCCGTATCTCTTCCCAGCAGCTCCACCTCCCAGCTCCTCGTCTGCACTACAGGGGCACACCACTGGTACTGAGAGCCCGAGGACAGGAGCAGATCCCAGTGCCAGGATCTGTAAGGGATGATCCTGCTGGGCAGCTGACACTGCTGAGCTCCACAAACACGTCGGGAAGGGGCTGCACCCCACGCCAGAGGCAAGGGTGACACTGGCTGTTCCTGGCATTTCTCCCTGATCTTTGCAGAAAGGAAAAGATAAAAGCAGCATATTTGCACCTGTCCCAGCAGAACAGTTGATTCAATGCTCCCTCCTTTTCCCAGGGTGGAGCAGCCCAGGGAAGTGGAGGAACATGAAAGAACATTTGTAGGGATGTGGAGGGACATGGAGGGACATGGGGGGTGGCAGATCTGGGGCAGGTGGGGAGCAGCATCCTGTGAGCAGGAGATCCCTGGTGGAGAACACCAGGTTTATCTCGGAAGAGAAAAGAATCACAAAATGCTCTGGGTTGGATGGGACCTTAAAGATCAGCCAGTTCCAGCCCCCCTGCCATGGGCAGGGACACCTTCCACTGGAATGAGTACAGTAAAGGTGGCAGTGAGAGCTGCAGCCCAGGTGCCTGCAGGGGTGTGCTGGGCTGGAAGTGGCTCTGCCTGGCACATGAAACTGCCAGGAACAGGGCTGAGAGCCCCTGCTTAGCTGGGGCTCTTGGTTGGGCTGTCTCTGTACACTTAAAGCAATATCCTGGAATAAAGTCAGCTTTCTCAAAAGAGTGTGAGCAAATCTATGTTTCATTTTCTTCTGTTATTTTAATGATAATCTTCCTTTGACTTGGTGTAATATCTGTGGCATGTGTGACAAGTCAAATGCCTCAGGCCTCTTCCTGCTTAGCTGTAGCACAAGCACACAAAAACTGGTATGAGTTTTGTCTCCTTAAATGTCTCCCTTTGGCTTCATTAAAATAATTATAATTCATATTAGGTTGTGCTTGTACTTCCATGAAAGATTTAGGTGTAGGAGATTTTTTTTCCCCAGCCAAGAAACATATTTGTACCAACCTGGCAATTTGGTTAAATTCTCAAATATTTTCTTTCAGTCTCCCTCAGCCATAAGTGTAACTATCTTGGACATCTGGGTGCTCCCATTTCACTCTGGTGAGAGTTTCCTTATAGCTGGAAATGTGTCCTGCAATTTTCCAGTTGTTTTGGCCACAATTTCTCCACTGAGCACCTGCTCTTAATGAGCCCAGATACTTGAAATGCCTTTCACCTCAACCTAATTACGTTTTTTGCCGGGTTCCATTAGAAACTCTCTTTTCTTCCAGATTCTCTTATTATCTGTTTATCTAATTCCTGTACTCCTTCCCTAGTCATGGAAGTGTGAGTCATTTATAGAGTCACTGAATGGTTTGGGTTGGAAGGGACCTTCAAAAATCACTTCATCCAACTCCCTTCCAACTGTACAGGCAGTACAGCTGTTCAGCCTGGAGGAGACTGAGGGGAGACCTCACTGCAATCACAACTTCCTCATAGGGGAGAGGAGGGGCAGGCACTGATCTCTGCTCTGTGTGACAGTGACAGGACCCGAGGGAATGGCCTGAAGCTGTGTCAGGGCAGGTTGAGGTTGGATATCAGGAAAAGGTTCTTCCCCCAGAGGGTGGCAGGGCACTGAACAGGCTCCCCAGGGCAGTGGTCACAGCACCAGCCTGGCAGAGCTCAAGGAGCTTTTGGACAATGCCATCTTTTTGGGTCGACAGCCCAGCTCATCTGGAGATCTTCTGAGGCATTTCAGGACCAAGAGACGTGGAGGTCATTACAGCACTGTCCTGCTACAGAGGCTCCTGCAGGCTCCCTCCACTCCTGGAGCTGCACAGAAGGTGACAGACAGGCTCCTCTCCCTTTGGCTAAGCCTGCTCAGGCTGGAGGGGTTTTGCTGTCTCTGAAGGAAGGAGCTTGATTCTTCCCCATGAACTGCTGCAAGCGAAGCCACAAGAACCAAACAGACTGTGCTGTGTGAAATGCAGAGTCACACTGGGGTGAGTCCAACCTTCCCCTCCGGTGCTGGAGGGTTCGGCTAAAGAGCAAAACAAAGGCAAACACATCAGCAGCTCAAAGTGGATGGGGTTGGTTTTATTTTTTTTTTTTTGCTGTCTTCATGGCAGAAGCCCAGAAGACTCTGACTGAGATCAAAAAGTAACTTATCAAGGTCTGTGGAGAAGCAGAGAGATGTTGAAACCTCCCACCACTTCCATCATCAAAAGCTTCAGGAGTTTTCTTTCCACATGTGTTTATGTGTTTTCATAGCCAGCCTCGAGGAGAGCAACTGTTCAAAAGGGACATCAGGTGTACCTTCTGTTGGCTGAACCAGTTAAAACTACCCTTCAGTGTCACCAGGACCACACACAAAAAAAGGAAAATTCAAGGTGGAAAAGAGAAACAAGCACAGAGTCTCACTGAGGGAGCTGGCTAGGGACTAAACTGACGTGCTTCAAGGTCATGAGCTTGACTTCAGATAAGGTTAGAAACAGATAAAAATTTCTACTGGTGGCTGCTCAGTGGCCTATATGAAGTTAATAGATAGTCTCTTGTAGCTATTTAATTTAAAGAGATAACTGCTATATGCTTAGTAAAAAATATCCACAAAGAAAACTTTTAGAGTTGTTGATGAGCTGATGCATGTGGAAATTAATAACAAAGCTCTCTGAAATATTTTTTAGTACTTTATTAAATTATGATGTATTCAGACCTCTTCCATCGTGAACTGTCCTCCTGTTGGAGTTGAACTGTGGAGCTTTAGGACAGAGTTGTTGGCAAAGGATCTTATGTCTGTTTGCAACATATAAAAATAAAAGGTTTGGTTTTGCCAGTAAGGCATGGCTGCCATTACAGATAATTTTTAATGGGCCGTGAGGTAGCAGCAGTGTCCAAATTCTGGCCATCTTCCATACAACATCCTCACAACTTCCTACAACTTCCTAAGAGCACCTTGTCTGGAAAGATGCAGCAGCTTTATGTTGTGTACCTTGAGAAGGGGAGAAGCCAGTGCTCCTGGTGCAGAATTCTCACAGCCCAGATGAGACCTGTGGTGCTGAGCTCTGTTTTTGCTGAGTTCACCGTGTTAAAGGTGAAAGTAACAGTAACATTCAATTTTGGCTTTCACTCACATTTTTAATGATTTTAAAGTACTTCCCAAACTTCTGTACTGCAGTAAATCTTTCAGTTCTTTGGTTTCAGTCAGGTTTGGATAACAGAAGCTACATGTGCTGTTGGTATCAGACCTGTCAAGCCTTCCATTTTTGTAAAGCAGGATGAAAGAAGAGACTAAAACTGTTGTCCTTCGTTTTGCTTCTGATCCTATGTATTCACCAACAAGGTACTCAAAATCCATTTGTCCATGCCAAGGTCACAACCTGTCCTCACCACGAGGCTCAAGTGCCTCTTCTCTGGTCTCCAAGGTGTCCTTGTCCCCCCTCAGACAAGGATGTGAGAGGGTGATGTCTCCAGCACCACACCAAGAAGGGCTGGAGCGCTCATCCCACTGCAGCTGAAGAAGGAAACTGCTTTCACCACACCAAAGCAAACAGCTAAAATATGAAAGTCAAGGAACTCAGTCAAATTAGTTTGACACAAAGACAGGGTGGTGCCAATCAGACACAATCCTTTGGGTTTTTTGCCTTGGCGGTTTTAGTATTTTTTCTTGCCTTTCGCATCTTTTTGCTTGAAAACAGAAACTGTTTTGAAGGTCAAAGCTCTGAGAGGAAGAAGTGGTAGAGAAATCTCAAATATTTTCACAGTCATGCTCTGTTCCCCCTCCTGCTGCTAAGAACTCCTGATGTAAAACACCCCCAAAGCAGTCACAAATCAAGCATCCAGTGGAGGTCCAGCGTGTCCCTCAGCGGTTTCGTTTTCCAAGATTCCTGTCTGCATGTACTCACAGTTCCACATTGGTTTCTGCATGCAGAAAATCTGACTTCCTCCTGTCTCCTCCTCCTCAGAGGAATGCTATGGTTTTATGTGGGGATGAGTGACACTTGTGAGAGATGAGCTGCCAAAACATGGCAAAATCCTGGGAGTCTGCAACACCAACAGTCACTTTGGTGTCTGCATGTCACTGCTGGGGATGGCAGATATTTTGCATTTTGCCATCACTTTTCCTACATATACAGCCCAAATGTGTTCAGGAGGGGTAAACTTCCAGTGATGTGATTTTCCAGTGTTGTGTTGTTGTGACAAGGAGAAGCTGGACTCAGTTCTCAGGGATCATAATACAACATTTATCTTGTCACAGGACCATTTTCACTCTTTGCTGCCTGCCTGGAGAGACCCCTTTCCTGAATTACTGCCTTTTCCCTGTACCGTCAGGATAAATCCCTGCAATCCACACATGCCTGTCCCTGTGTTCATTCACTACTTACATAGAAAGTACTACACAGTCATGCATCATTCATTCCCCTTAATTAAAATGTAAATTTATTGTCAGCATTTTGGGGTGATTAAAACACCATTGTAGGAATAGGTTTAAATTCTGTGTTTGGAATTAATTTTGCTAAAATAAACACAGGATACTTTGTGCTGTTTGGAGTCAGATTGATCACCAAGTGGGACAGAACTGAACTTCCAGGGGAGGGAGGTCAGTCTGTGTGTGTCTAATATTCAACACAGTGTGAATCCACTCTGCTATAAAGTGAGCTGGCTTTCCCTCAAGGTGTTACCTGTCCACATTTCAGGCTTGGCATAGACAGGAAAGAGTATTTGTAACTGTATTTCTCCACACACAAAAATCCAGACTATTACACTGGCCTCAAACTGATCCTCAGGAGCCTTCAGAAGGATGTTTAGTGAATTGCTGTGCTTACTGTAAACAATTGACTTACCAGAGTGTCTTGCAGGTCAGGCTTCATTCCTCATGGACCTCGAAGCCTCACATGCCATTTGCTGTCCATTAAATAAATGATTAAGTACATGAAAAAAAAAGAAATAGCATATTCCACAAGGATGGGGTAATGACAGAGGGCCCAGTGGGGGACTTAGCTGTAATTCTTAGTGTTTTCCCCCTCCTGCATTGAAGCAATAAAATCCTTAAATTAAAAAAGAATGTAGAGAAGGTGGTCTTGGGGTTGTGGATGGGGCACATGGAGCTCTTCATGAAAGGAAACAGTCATGGGGCTACTCATGGGGAGAGAGAGCAAGAGAATTCCCAGCTCCACCATACAAAGAGTCATAGGGATTAGGAGTATTTCACCAGCAGGCTTTTGAATTTTTTCCCTGTAACAAAAACATGACCTCTCCCCTGCCTACGCCCTGTCTCTGTCTGTCTCTCTCTGTCTGTCTCTCCCGTGGACAGGCAGACAGAAGGGCATTTCAGCTCTTGGGGAGAGCTTGTGACTGAACAGAAATCTCTTGGATACGGAAGGAAAATGCTTTGCTTTGCCATTCCCTGAAGTCACATTATTCTTATGCTACACACGGCTCTCTTGGAAAATCTGGGATTCATTACCCACCTTCTGCCCCGACCTTCTGGCTTTGGAAACATGCAGGGAGTTTCAAGACCAGCTCCAAGCTGTGCCACGAGAGCGCAGTGGCCGCGGGGCAGCCAGGTTGTGTGTGTGGCTCCTGGTGTGCCCAAGCCTGGCCCTGCTGCACCATTCCCACCAGCCAAGCAGGGAAAGGAGAGCCAGGGCAGGAATGGCCACCAGCTGCCCCTCGTACCTCACTGCTTGGCAGCACAGGAGCAGTTCTGGAGGAGCCAGCTTGCAGCCATCCCCAGATAGCAGCGGACTGGAGGAAGCAGAATCTGACATTTATTTTCTAGGCCATGTTTTGACAGATTCTCAATTAAAATTACATTCCCTATCATTGCCCTTTCACTTCAGGACAGGAGATCTGCCAGAGGTGCTCTGCAGTGCGAGTGTCCAGAGCTGCTGGAGAGGCACTGCCTCCTCTCTTGGTCTCTCCTGGGCCTCGGGGCAGCCAGGAGGGGATCCAGGCAGGTTTTTGGCAGGCACGTGCACGCAGGGACACAAGGGACAGCGAAAGGAACGGCGTCAGCAGCGGGGCCCTCGCTCGGTGTCAGGGGCTGGTTTGGAAGTCGGTCACCAGAGCTGCCTGACGTCAGTTCTGTCGCTGTAGGAAGTATCAAGTTAAACTGATAATTATCTACAGCACGTGCACGAATTACGAACCTTTTGATGTTCAGGCTCATGTGTTTTCAGTTAGCCAGCACATCTTAATCAGATTTTCTTTTCCTTTTAAACAAAGATTTGAAGCTTTCTTATCTCCCATTCCCTTCTCCTCCTTTGAACTTTTACTTCACTGAGGTTTTCACGGACGCAGCCTTTCCTCAGCCAGGTCTCACCAGCTCCCGTGCACAAAGCCAGCTCAGCAAGGTAACATGGCAAGTGTTGTTGGGTTTGCAGTAAGAGCTTTGATACAGCCTGAAAACAAGGGGCTCTTTGTCACTTTGCTATTCTTTCTGCAATATTAAAAGTGGAAAGGAGAGAAAGAAAGAAAGAGGAGAAAAAGAGGCCCTCGAAACAGACTCTAGTGAGTTCAATAAAAGTCTGCCTTTCTTGAGCATGAACAATTTCCTCACTGGTGCAGCAAGCCTGCAGAAAGCAAACCCTAAAACTCATTGACTGCTTGCAAAATTCAGTGTCTTTGTCCTGACCACAAACACTTCACCAGCACCCCACCCGCCACAAAGCACAATAGCTCATTCTCTCTCTGGCCCTTCAAATTTTTCACAGATATTAGTCAACGTTTTTGTTATATTATTACAGCTTTACTTTATTACTCTCCATTTTTTAATAAGGATAAATCACTCATGCTGCTTTAGCCCAGCACTTTTTTTTTTTTAAAAAATATTTTTAACACAATCAGATTTCATAGCTGTGTTTATGGCTGAATTGGGGAAGAAGAAGGGTGTGATCGGCTCATTTCAAAATCATGTCTGAAATGTTTCTTTGTCATTTTTAATGGCCTGTATTCCCCCTGGGTGGTTCAGGTGTTGGCCAGTGTTAGCTGACCTTGCTGTAGCTGGGTCTGAGACACAGAACTTTCCCACTGCACTGCTCTGCAACTCCCCTGGGCTTGTCCCTCTGCTGTTCCTGTTGTGCCTGTAGACATCTGTTCCTCCTGCAGGAGGCTGGATGGCATCTCCAAGCCACTGAGCTCAGCTCTCTGCTACAGTCGTGACCATCTCCTACCACCCCTTCCATAAACTCTGTGAGCTCCAAAGTTAGGGGTTTGCTTCCTGCCTCTGCCAGGAGGGACATGCCTGCCGTGGAGGGTGGTGCCTGCAATTCCCAACACTTTCACCCCGTTCCAAGCCCCAGGCCAGACCCCACTCTCCAGGATGAGGAGTGGCTACAGGCTGGATCCTGCCTGGTGCCTGCCCTGAGGTCCCTGTGGCCACCACGAGCCATCCACACGGCCTGGGAGAGCCGCGACATCAGGAATGGTGGCTGAGCACATGCAGTGGCTTGGCAGGATTATCTCACAGCCAGGCCAGAGTGATTTCCTGGGTGGATTACTCCCAAAGCGAGAGGATGCCATTTCTGGAGTCTGAAAGAAAGCACTTGTGGAGCTGTTTCTGCCCCTGTTTGCCCAGCAATAGCCAAAGGGCTACCTCAGAGCCACACGCTGCTCAGGCTCCTGGTGACCCTTGGTGCCCACCTGCCCATTGCCAGGGGGAAGGTTTTTGCAGCTGAGAAGAGCTTTCAGAGGACAGCTGCATTTCATAAAACTCCTGAACAGTGTTGTCAAGGGAGCAGGCACTGAGCTGACAACTTTTGGGTCAGTCCCAGAACAGCTTGCCAGGGAAGCCTATCAAGCCCCAGTAATCGGGTTTGATTTAAATCTTTCTCCTTCTCATCACCCTTTCTGGATTAAGTCATCTCCACCGAATGAGAGGCTGTACTGGGAGAGGCACAGACAGGCTCTCGCATGGGTGTTGGGGAGAGGAAGGGAAAGATAAGCAAACCACCATCAGTTTTGGGTTTTATCATCTCCATCCCAGTTTTGCTGCTCCACTGGAGTCACAAGATAACAGTGATCTAGAAGCCAGCAGCTTTTCAGCTCACTTATTCTCCTCTGGTCAGCTGTAGGGTGAATGCTTAGGGTTACTTCCTCAGGATTTGTGCTGGCTGCAGTGCGGTTTGTGACATGGGAGAAAGAGGGCCTGTGAACCCTGACATTTTGGGATTTATGTACTGAGGAAGGCGGTCTGACAGGGCATTTTCTCTTGCTTTCCCCCTCTGTTTCTCACACTGAAAAAATGCTGCTCTTTACCTGAGGCTACAAGCTTGCACAGGCTTCCCTTGTGAGTAAGCAGCACCCTGGTTTGGAGCACAAAGCTCTCTGTGTGCTGCAAGGGCACGAGGACATGGGGGGCTGGCAGGGTTACCTGGTCCTGCTCTCTCCCTTCAGTGTGTCCCAGTGCTGTGACAGAGGAGAAAATTCAGTGCTGCCTTGCTCACGGCCTCGGAGGAGCAGGAGGGTGGGTGGGAAAGGTCAGCCAGGCAAAGAGCTGGCAAAAGCCAGCTGGAAAAGTCAACAAACACCACCTTTGCACTTGGTACCACTCAGAGAAGAGGGAATTTGTGGCATCAAGGTGAAAGAAAGAGGATCTAAACTCCTGGGGGCGGGGGGAGGAAACAACAAAGAGGAGGCTTTCTTTGCAACGTGCAGAAGGGGAGGGTTTTTTCTCCCCAGCCCAGTGAGTGTGAGGGGGAGGTCGCTGTGCATGTGACCCTGCAGAATAAGAAGGATCACCCAAGGGTGACGCAGGAAAAGGAGGATTACTCTGCATGTGATGGCAGAAGGAGGATGGAGGAGTGTTCTTGCAAAGGGTGTATACACGGGGATTACTGAGGGATTTTCTTGGGGATCTAGGTACAACCAAGGAACTCCACCTTGCACCTTTCACTTGGGGTAAGTGAGGGATCATCAGAAAACATCACAACTCCTGATGGCTTTCTGTCACCCTTTGGAGCATTTGTTGCTTACACAGTGAACACAGCTACAGGTAGATTTCGCTGGCTTTTGAAGAGCCAATGCCATTTCCAAATCTCTAGTCCAAGGGAAGAAAATGAGGCCACAATGAGGACACAAATCTTTGTGTTCAGGGCCAGGTTAACTACTCAAACAATTTGGACACTTCCTCCTGCGTAGTCAAAATACAGTTTCTCATCCACACAGGATTTCATAAACAAAGGGGTGAGCAGTACAAAGAGGCTGACACACCTCAGTGCAAGAAGCTCTAAAACCTGCTGAGCTAATGGGGAGATGCTTCCTTTAGTTTCAGTGGGAGCCCTCAAATGCCCTGAACAGACCCAGAAGCGATGCCCTGTTGTGCTCATGCACTTTCAGGTCACTGTTACCACTTTGTAACAGGCTGAAAAATTCACAAATCCACAGGAAAAAAAAATTAATATTTTTTTGGCACCACAGCCAGCAGGATCACAGCTCTCGTGGCAGGAGAGGATGGTGTGGCAAGTTCACTATAAATGTGACTTCTTTAATAGCAGTAACAACCCTACATCTGTGAGAGGAAGGCTAAAGTCTGGTTGCAAGTGAGCCTTTAGAAGTAGCAGCCTCTGTGAACAGTCCAGCAAAAATGTTGAGTTTTGGCTCAGTTGTGAAGGTTTGACAGTGAATAATTGCTGTTATTTATGTAACATCCACGCGCAACCCAGAAATGTTTGGCTCCCTGACCTCAGCCATGACCACAGAGATCTGCAGTGGATGCTCTTCACATCCTCCCTGTCACACCACTCCCTTCCCTGGCCTGGGAGAGGGGGACAAGTGCTGAAAGTGATGGCAGGGATAGGGATAGACTCAGCAGGGATTGGGATAGTCTCAGCAGGGATTGGGATAGACTCAGCTCAAGGTGGGGAAGCGAAGCTGGTGAGAAGCCAGACTGGAAAACACACGGGAAAACCAGGGCTGGAGGAATAGAAGAGAACACAGAGAAGAACCAAAGGATAATTGCAGGCAGAGAGTTCTGAGCTGTTTGCCAGCTGTGAGAGCAGCCTTCGTATTGTAGGTAGAGACTGTTTGCTATCTCCACATCCTTCCACAGAGGACACAGCACAATGCCTGCGATGACCGCCGTACTGGCAGAGCAAATGATAGAAAATTAGCAAACCCTGAAGGGGAATTACCAAGAGGGTCAAGGACCAGGAGAGGAAGAATGGGCAGAGAAAGCTAGGAGGAAAATTGAGTAGCATTTGAAATAAAAAGGCTTTCACAGAAAAAACAGAAGTTACATTCTTTGTAAGGGTAAGTCTTGTTTTCACCAGTGCCTTCCCTTGTCCCCATTGCACACCTTTCACATTCTGCAGTCTTTGTCCTTCTCTGCACTCAACCCTTCCCCTCTCCTGGCCCCAGCCCTTGCCTGAAGTCCCTCACTGTGCCCTGCTTGCCATTTCCACTCTGTCTCATCCAGTGTCCCCTCTGTCCTTGTCCACCCTGTGCCCCCAGCGTCCTGCAGTCAGCACTTCCACCCACCCCAGGTCATGCCCCTTCCAGGAGCTACCCTGCCTGCCCTGCCTCCTTTCCCAAGAGCCAGTCCATGTCCCTGCTGCTTTGTTCTTTCCTATCCAGCCCCCCTTCATCTCCTGCAGACTCCAAATCCTTTGTGCCTCTGGGCTTCCACACTGAGGCACCTGTGAGTAAGGGGGTGTTTTCCCTGTTGCACAGAGAGGCAGAAACCCAGGTTTGCTGGAGCTCCATGTTCTACCAGGGAGCTCAGCATCCTTACTGCAATGCCTGACACCTGCCAGTATGCCTGGCCTGGAGGAAGATGCCATCATCCTGCTACCAGCTCCACCACCTGCTGCAGCAGCACGTGACTTTCCCTTGGAGGCACTCATGCCAAGCCTCAGCCAAGCTCAAACCCATGGCAGGTCTCTTCCCAAGCCACCCATGCTGTGTCTGTCCTCAGCCCAGTGGGCAGCAGCCGGCTGCTCCCTTTTCCCTCTGTGAGAAGCCATGGAGCAGGGATGGAGGACTCAACTCTACGTGGAGGCCACTCCAACCCACCCATCCCTGCAGCCAAAGCTGGAAACAGCCACCTCCCAGTTAACATGGAGCCCAGGGACCCTGCATCAGTTCTGGCAAAGCACTTGTTCCACTCTTCCCTCTGGGCTCTGGTGGAAGGGTCACAGCACTCCAGGACTCTCCACGCTGTGGTGCAGCAGCACCAGGCACCCCAGGAGCTGCAGGGAGCTCCACCAGCAGGGAGGAGAGGTGCTGGCAGGACAGATGACAGCAGGATTATCCCTCTGCCTGCCAGCAAGGGTGAAACTGGACAGCTGGGAAGCAATGAACCCTGACCGCTGCTGCTGCTGCAGCGGCAGGAATGCTTATTCTCGAACTAAGCAGAAAGGAAAAGGACTGTCACCACGTCTCCTGCAGATCAGTTGCCACCCAGGTCCAAGATGTGTTTTGGGGCCTTGGAAACGTCATTTTACTGTTTCACAGTACTTATCCACCGTAGACTGAGCAGACCAGGATTTACTTTGCTTTTACTCCTCCTTCACTCCCCCTCACAGAGCAGTTGCCCTTCACTGCTGCCTGCGCAGGTGTGAAGGTCACAGTGGCCAGACACCACTTTCCTGGAGCTGTCACACACAGCTGAGGTGGCAGGATGGGAACAAGGAGAGGGGCTTCAAAAAGCAGCCAGGAGGGAAATGTTCTGTTGTTTCACTGCTCACGAAGAAAACCAAGAGCAGGTCCACAGATGGGACCTGGGGAGCAGGGAGCTCTGCAGGACTGACCACCTGAGCACTCCCTGGCTTTGTGGAGGGTTTGGCAGGGAGCTCCCTGTTGCTGTGAGTCTGCTGTGGCTCATACCCACAGAAGCTGGTTTAGCTCCAGCCTGGGTATTATGTATTAATGCTTCAGTTATAGCACAAACAAGCAGGCTGATCCAGCTAAGGTAAAGCAACTTTCGTTTGCAGCCCTGGATCAAACACCTGCCTTAGCCAATTTGCAAGAGCACCTGCCTGCGTGTGGCTTTCCTTCACTTCTGCCTGTGAATTAGGAGCAAAGGGAAGTCTCTTTAGCTGCTGGTACCAGAAACAGCAAAGAGATACAAAGAGAGGGTTGCCTGAACTCCCACCGACCTCTTTTGTTTACCCTTAAAAAGAAACTCCTGCCCTTCAGGCTGTAAGTGGACTCTTATGTCACAAACCAAAACCCACAAGCCCTGCTCAAACAAATCTCAGGTGGCGGCTCCAATAACACCTCTGTGTGAGGATGTGCTCCAGCATTTGGCAAACAGTGATAGATAAACAGGTAAATCTGTTAGCAGTGAGAAAGGGAGGTAATTTGTTGTGGGGATTTGGGATTGTAGCCGCAGTGGCTAGAACAGACACTCTGAGGCATCCCTGCTTAATTAGAAACACAGCTGGGTTTTGTCAAGGCAGGTAGCTTCTCTGATGTCTGCTAATGGATTAAATTGCATTTGTGTAGACTGGATTTTGGTCTCCCTGACTGCTGGGAATAAGAAGTAGATTGGGCCCTGCCATAAGCAGCTTTCTCTACCAGTAACTCATCCAAGGACTAGAGCTGTTGCATCCTGCCAGCATCCTCTGGCTGCTGGGTGTGTATTTCCCATTGAAGCTTCTTTGTTGATCACACTTAGCCAGAACTTCATCTGATCACTTATCTCGATCCTACAGCCTGAGGTTGACCACAAAGCTCCAGGAAAACCAAGGAACTCAATCTGTTTGAAGATCTTTCCTCCACCTGCCCAAGCATAAGCACTGGCACCTCCAAAGGAGCACCTGTGCCTTATGAAAGGGAGAAAACCACAAGGAACACGGCAGATGCTGGAGCACTGCTCTGTACTGTGTCCCACTGAGGTGTGTCCCATGCTGTCATAAGCATTTCTGATGAGAAATTGAAGCAGCAACTGAAGCTGAAGTGATGAAGTAAAAACACCTGCCTCCTGAGAAATGTTAAAGAACCTAAATTTACCTGAGAGGCATTTGGAGACAGGATCATTTATTTTTCCTGGCTTCCTGCCAGCTTATCCTTTTTCTGCAAGACTGCTGCCTTTGAGGGGCTTTGTGCCCTCTGACTCTGCAGCTCTCCCAGCTTCAGATGGACCAAGGAAAAAATTAAAACTGGGCAGGTTTCAGAAGCTTGCCTCCACTGGTCTGAGAGGAGCTGACAAAAGTCAGCTGCTGAGCCAGGAGCTGAACTTCAACTCTCTTGCTTCCCTCAGCTACTGTGCTGTGTGATGTTATTAGACTTGTTGCTCCCAAAAGCATCACTTTTAGGATCAGCTCCAGAATGACAGCGGAATAAAGGCAGCTTATGATCCAGGCATAATTCCTAAGGTTTCTAACCCTCTCAGAGCAGTTGAATAATGAGAGCAAGAACCAGAAACCATCTGGAACAAATCCTTCAGCCACTGGCACGCAGTATTTTGACGCTCCCTTGTGACATGAAAACCTGCCCAGAGCTACTTCACCTACCCAAGCTCAGATGTCCTTATGGATGAGAAAGCTGTACCTTCCTAGTGCAACTGGGGAAAAGATTTCAGAAGAGGTGCAGACCCAGTTCTCAGCAAGTTTTTCAGTCCAAGGGCTTCATGGGATGTTCTCTTCAACTCCTGCCAGGCATTGTCCACAAAAACGCAGAAAAGTCTCCTGTTCTGCATACACTGTCCAGGAAAATTGGAAAGGCTCAGTCTAAGCTGTGTCCAGGGGAAAACCATGCTAACAATCACTCAACAAGGCTGAATGTCCTTGGCAGCTATTAATTATTATCAGTCCTTTACTTCAGCAAAGTGTATGAGAGGCTTTCAGATGTTGCATTCCACAATCCCTGCACAAGCTGTTATTGATTTGGCGCACGAAAACGAGAGTGATAAGTTTGTGTTTGGAGTGAGCTGGAAGCACATGAATAAAACCCTACAGTCAGGAAAGTATGTGCTTTGTTCTGAAGGACGTGTGGCTTTTTGCTTGTTCAGTTTAACCATTCTTTGCTGTCAAGGTCTCTTTCCTACTTTTGGGAGATGATTGATTGATGGAGAAGAAGCTTACTTTTGAAATATTTCACAGAAGAAGCTAGAATTAGTGGTTACTGAGTGCTGGTAAACCATTCATGGATTTAGATTCAGTCCTTTCAGAACCATTTTCTGACAGCTCTTGACAAAGTTTGCCCTTGTATGTTTTTGCTTTGGTTCCCAGGCTCCTCAGTGGTGGGACAGAAACACAGAAATCCATGAGGGTTGTGGATCCTTAATAGGACAGAAAGCAGGGACCTTATAGCTGCTGTCCTGAAGATCTTTGGCACCATGGTTGGCCTCTCAGTTTCCCAGCACAGCAGAAAGTTGAGCCCTCCTCATTTACACAAAAGCCTAAACCAACCTTGTGATTTGCCTTTAATTTGCAGTTTGCTTTCTGCTCTCTCCTGCTCCTTTCCCTCCTCCTTTCGTGCTCCTCATTCACACTGCAATCAGAGGTGGGTTAGCATAATGCAAGTGTGATTCAGGTTTCAGTGACTGCCACCATCTATGATGAATCAGAGAAGATGCAGCAGGCAGGGATGGCTCAAAGGGAGGTGGTTTTCCCTCAGAGATTTTAAACAGGAGGGACTCACACAGCCTGCTTCAGGCAGTCAGCTGAGGTGCCTGCACATTTAGGGGGACAAACTCCCTGAGTAGATGCTGGACAGAAGCAGACACCTCCAGATGTGGTTCAAAGCTGCTCCACACTGATAGTTAAGGTGGCAAGATATGAAACCTGCTCATCCTCCTCCCTGGCACGGGCCTGGCCCATCACACGCACGTCATATAAAGAAAATCTCTGTGCTAACAAATGGATTGCTGCCATGGGATATCCCCAGGCAATGGCTGCTGCTGGTATATCCACACAACCAGGATGGTCCCTAGCCTGGCTTTGGCTTGGATCCACTCCCCAGAAATTGTCCCAGGTGGTTTGGGAGTTGTTGGGAGCCAGTGAACGTTTCCATGGAGCATTTTGCAGAGGCCATGCCGAGCTGCAAGGGGAGCCAGCCTGGCTGTGGCTGCTGCTGGGGAAGAGTCTCAGGGAAGTTGGATGCCCAAGCACAGACCCAGCCCATTTCTCTGGGGTTTCTCTTCACTTTCTTCCTCTCCTGTGCCAGAAGAGCCCTGCATGAGCCCAGCAGATGGCACTCCACCATGAATTTACACCGAAAATCCCCTCATAAATAACCTGTCCCATCTCTGGGGGGCAGCGTGGTGGGACAGGGCTGCCCTGCTTACCCACACCCCACAGGGAGCTGGCTGCTGCTCTCATGGGAAAGCCTTGCCAAGTCTGGGCATGAATTTGAGGACTTTTAATAAAATTCCTTCATTTATATATGTATCCATATACATGCACACCTACCTACCTGCCTACCTTTGTTTAGTTGTCTTTTTCTGGGCTAATTCTCTCAGACATCGCTCTCTTTTTGTTGCTTCTGCCAGCTTTTCACCCATCTCCAGCAGCAATAGATGCTTGCAAGGACATGAGCATCTCCATGATTGCAAGGACAGAGTTTTAGCCCCCTCTGGCACCAGATGAAGCCCAAAGCTCAACTGTTGTCACCTCTCGTGGGTGGCTGGGCTCCTTGCTGAGCTGGGGCATTAATTTTTTTGCCATAAGCAAATTGAAATGGGGCTTGGAAAGTGGAAAGTTCCTGCTTGGCAGCAAGCTGCTGCTCCCAGGGTCAGTGTCTGCACACAGGCTCCTTGCCTGAAACTGGAGTGGGCTCAGGGCAGATAATGTGGCATTTCAGGACCGCTGAGCCAACAACCACAGCTTCCTACCAAGCATTTTAGCTCTCCCTAAGTGGCTTTGGATTTCGTCTGTCTCCTTTTTTTCCCTCTGACATTTCAAAAATGTTCAGACTCCTCAGAATTTGTGCTGCAGTTTTGAAACCGTTGCCTCCATGATGCAGATTTCTCCCTTAAGGGCACAAGATGCCCCATCCCTGGAAGTGTTCAGGGCCAGGTTGGATGGCAATGCTTGCCCTGACCTTTGCTGGGTTCTCCATTTATTCCCATCTCCAGGCACAGGCGGCAAAACTGTTCCCAGAACAACCTGAACTGGCAGCTGCACATGTCTAATCTTGGAGGAAAAAGAGCAGCAAGGAAGAAGAAAGATGAAGGGAGAGAGACAACCTAGCTCTTTCCTGGGAGAAAAGAGCAAAAAAAAGCTGTCACCAGCATTGGGATCTCTCCTTTGCTCTCTGAAAGTCAGTCAGTTCATGAGAACCATGAATAGGTCTGAGAGCATCTCAGAAGGTGAAATCCCTTCCTTCCCTCTCTCCAGCTCTGGTGCTTGCTGTTTGTCCTCTGCTTTGCCAGCTCATGTGGTCCTTCCTGCTCAGTCCCAGCTGGCAGAGTTCAGCTCTCCTCCCCATAACAAGCAGAGTTTGGCCCCTGGCTGTTTCCTTGGCCCTTTCCATCACAGACTTTGTTTCTGCTACATCTGTTCTTCCCCAAAAGCGAACAGCTGGAACCGAATTTGCCCACACTCTGTATCCCTTTGGGTTTCCAGTCAAAACATTTCTAGCTGTGCTGGGAAGGGAAAGGCTGAGAAACTGAGGGGCTGGAGAAAAGGATTGGGCATGGAGGGAGAGAGGTTTCAAGAGGCAGGAAAGAGTTTGAGGTCTTGGTGCAGGAGAAGCAGAGAAGCTTCAGCCCCAGCCCACCTTCCCTGGGCAGACATCTCTCTGCCACAACCCTGGAGGTGAAGTGAGAGCTGGGGCAGGAGAAAAGCTGCTGAGCCTTTCAGGATGGCCTGCTGCCTCCCTGCTTGGCATCCATGTGTGGTGGGGCCACCCCCAGGCGAGACGGGAGGCTGGGATGTGGCTCCTCTCGAGTAACCCTGGGTGGCACAGAGCTATAGGTAATTACCTAGGGCTTTCAGAGTGTAGAATTTGAGGTATTTTCTCCTCCCTGGGCTTGTTCCAGCCTGGATTCACATGCGTGTAGTGCTGACCTCAGGGCTTAGATCAGTGAAGGCACCAGCAAATATGCAATTCCCTTTCCATGGGGAAAAGGATAAGTATGGCTCATGTACAGCCAAAAAAGTGGTTTCTCCAGGCTTCTCCTCCTGCTGGCTCTATGCTGCTGGCAAGAATCTCACAGGACATCTGCCTGCAATGGGAGAGACAAAGTCACTCTCCTTCTGCATGTGGTGCCCTTGAAAGTTGTGTGGGCAAATAAATGAGCACAGAGAAATGACCCCCATTGCTGGGACAGAGCTGCACATCAGAGCAGAGAGCAAAGACTTCTCTGGTGGGTGCAGCTTCCCTTGTAACAAAACCCTTCTGTGGATGTACAAAAACTTTCATCTGCAGGACTGTAATTTCAGTGCCTTTATTGGAAGTTACATTTCTGCTTAAAGTTAGAAAAAGGAGCCACAGCTCTTGATTCAGACAGTGCAGAAGACTGACTTGTGTGTCTACAGGATTTTTTTGCTTATAGAGTATGAAGGAAAAGGGTCCACCTAAAGTGTGCAAAACCTTAAAAAAGGAAGTTGTGTATATACTCATGTTTTGTTCTTTCCATCTCCACCAGCTGACTTACAAACCTAATGCAAAGGCTGCACTTCCATCCCAGGCTGTGATTCCAGCACCGGGTACTGCTGTCATAAGCAGTTCCCAATTTAACCAAAAGAGAGGACACAATAGCACAGAAATGACAAAATGTGCAGTTTTTACTTAAGGGTTTCATTCCTGCAATTCCTCTTGTCGGCTTCTTTTTTTTTTTTTTCCCCAACTCTCTTTAACTTTCACCTCGGAGCCAGAGGGCTGGCTCAGCCCAGCCGCCAGAGCTGTTGTGTGCCCGCAAACCCCACAGCCAGATGAACCAGCCTGCCTTGGAAACACGCTTTTGCTAAAACCCTGCAATTTCTAGGTCTCCCCCTCCACGCCATCCTCCAGCATCACCCCCGGACAGAAACCCTTTGTCTGTCTGGACCCCTCGGGGGTAGGTGTCCGGATTTCCAGGCAGCAGCCCGGCTGGGGAAGGCGACAAGCCCCGCGTGGATCTGCCCGGCAGGGAGAGAACAGCGTGTCCTTGAGCAGGGCAGGGCGCAGCTGGGCTGGGGAATGCCGTCCCAAATCCTACAGGAGCAGCACAAGCCGGGCTGCAGCCCCCAGCTGGCAGCCACCCGTCCAGGGCACAGTTTGGGGTGATGCCACCTCACGTGCCTGGCACCTGGGTGTCTCACAGGGGACACGGAGATACAGCAGAGGACGGGCAGCAAGCAGCGGTGCTGGGCTGCTGGAGGGAAACTGAGGCAGGCACTGTGTGTGGCTTTCCATTTTCTTCTAATTTTCCCCCTTTGTCTGCTTTCCTTGAAAAAATAAAAGCTCTTTAATTGCGTGAGTTATCCCGTTGTGAACAATAAGCTTAGGTTGTAACTGTATTTATTCTGGGTAGGTTTCTTCTTGCAACTGGTTTTAATGCCTTGGGCCTCCCAAGGTATGTTCAGCTAAAGGAGCAGAGTTAATTGGAGGCGTCTGGCTCAAAATACTAAAAGTTACTTGAAACCTGCAATTTTGGACAGATTAAAGAAATCTGTGAAAGCACTCAAATGAACCACAGATCCTGCAGCATACCCATAGTACAACTTCTATTAACTTGCAGTAGGCCACAGACACGGAAAAATACTTTCAATGAATACTTGTTGAGGAAAAAGCGAAACATTTGTGATTTACAAAATACCCACAGCAACATGTTAAGCTGTCAGCCATGGCACAGTCTTGCCTTCCTTGCTAAAGCAACTGGGCTTTGGTTTACAGCATCTGTGGGAAGATTTTGCAGGATAAGGAATTATCTTTAATTATCTTTAATATTTTTAGGAAAATCTTAGCCAAGAAACATCCTTTCCTCTAACTCCTCACACCAGCCCTGTTACCTCTCTTCTGTCCCAAGCCCATCTGTGCACTCCCCTGGGGCCTGTGATGAAGTTAAAATGGTTGCATTGATTTCCAGATGTTGTTGGAGCAGCACCAGCATATTTGCTTTTGACCACTTGTCCCTCCATTGCCACCACATTCTTCTGTGTCAGAGACAGGCAGGCACCTCGAATCTCTGGGTCCCTCAGACGAGCCACAGGTGCCACAAGCTGTGAAAAGGAGGGACTGGGAGGCAGCTGAGCACAGTGCCTGGACTCAGTCCCACAGTTCAGGGTGGGAAGGGCTTTCCCTGACCAGCAGAGACACACCAAATGTCCCCTCCACTCTGGCACGAGGCTGTGATGGGCATCTGTGAGGGATGAGGGCAAAGGAGAACAAAGGCAACGTGCTTAAAGGCAGCTGTCACTTTGGAGGGAGCAGCTGGCAAGTTGGTGTGTGATTAAGATTGACCCTGTGTGGGAATGATGTCTTCCAGGAGGAGACAAATGCTGGGCTTTGTGGGCTAACAGGCCACAGGCTCAGGAGAGACCATCCTCCTTTTGTCCCACATCTCCCTAAGTTCTGTGCATGCTGCTTTTTGTGGTTGGGGGTTAGAGAACAAAAGAGAGCTTTTTAAACATAGGGTTTGTTCAACGTGTTCATTTCATGTTCTTGGGATGCTGAGTTGGCCTGGCTGTGCTGAAATCAAGAAGCCAAGCTAGTCTTGGTTGTGCATCAAAATTTATCAGTAAAATAAGGATGGATGTCCTGACAATGGAAAGCCCATCTCAGTTCCATTGCTGGGAAGGCTTTTCCTGGGACAGATTTTACTTCCAGATCCCAAATGGAAAGAACTAACACAGAAAAGGAAAACAACCAGGCAAGGGAGACCAGATGTTCCTGTTAATACCTTGTCAAAAAAAGAAAGAGAAAGGGAAGGGAATTAAAATATTGTTGTTTTCTCTCTACAAGAGCTTTTAAGCTGTGATAGTTCTGATCAGAATTTCTCTGAAATGCTGCAGAAAGTTTTCTTCTATTCTCATACTTTTGTCTATAAGACTTTAGGAAATTTCAGTCAGCTGTGCCATTTTGCCTTTTATCCCATAACTCTGCTGCTTTGACATTCAGGTTATGGACCAGGAACACACTCTGGCACCAGTGACAGCCATTGTTTTCCTTACAATGCTTGGGTCACGAACCAGTAGGAGAAAATTGGCGTTCAATTCATGAGAACTCTTGCAAAATCCCAAATGCTGCAAAGCAAATACCCCGTCTCTCTTCTGGCTTCTTGGTGCTGTGAGAATTTTGCTGGGAGTCAATAAACTACCTTATTTTATTTTATTTTTTTTATTTTATTTTATTTTATTTTATTTTATTTTATTTTATTTTATTTTATATCATGGCTTTGTTTGGATATTCTGTGGCAACAGGGTCAACTTGAAGGTGAAAAGTACTGGAGAGGGAGGAAGAATGGGGAGTCAATAAAGAAAAGAAAAGAGGGGAGTCGTGAGCAGAGGAAAAGGCAGAAATAGGTGATTAAAAAGGGATGTCAACAGCGGCAGCAGAAGCTTGGGAGAGAGAAAAGCAACTCCACAATCCCAGTCCACAGAAGGAAGCAAAGCAAGTTCTTAACCCCAGCACAGGGGTGAGGAGTGTGCAGCCATTTGTACCACAAGTGGCTAAATAATAAATAAGTCCACCTCCATATAGTGTCCTCATTGTTAACAAAGGCTTGAAATCCTCTGCTCTAAGACCATGCAGCCCTTTGAGACTATCCAGCCAAAAATCCATTTATTTCTGTTGTATTAATAGAAGCAGCTCAGGAAGCCCTCCACCCAGCATGGTTTCAACACTTTATACAGCAGGGGGTCTTAAAGGGATCTCTTCCATCCAGGGTGCCATTAGCTTCCTTCCCCATCTCTCCACTCCCCCCTTTCTAATAAAATACTAGTCTAAACACACACTGGGGTGCTAAGAGCAGTGCTTTCTGCACTGGATGGGTGTGAAGTAGCTCTGACTCGTTTTAGACTTCAGCTTTAAACATTTGTGCCTGTGTAAAACAAAAAAAAAAAAAAAGAAAGAAAAAAAAACCAACAAAACCCTTCTAAGTAAGTCTGAGTGACCCAGGTGCTGCTTTTCTTACTCCTGCATCGCCATTTCTGTTTTTCTGCCCCCTCTGTCACTCAATCTACTGTCTGATGTCAGGGACACCGGGTACCTGTTGACAGTTCCCATCACACGCTCCTGCTGGGTGGGACTGCAGCTGGGCACGGCTCTGGGGCGTGTGGGAAGCGTTTCAGACAGCCTCAGCTGTGGGGTGTTGTTCCTTATGGCATAGTTGGCAGATGGGACACATCTGTGTCCATTATACATTTTAAAAATTGCTCCTCAGCACCCCTGCACAGGACTGGATGGCTGGGGACTTGAGTCAGTCATCTTCTGGGGCCTGAAGGTCCTTCAGTAGCCACTGAAAGCAGCTCCAAGTGATTTGGTATCCTTTTGCGGCCAGTTGGCACAGATGGCCTGGACAGTTCCCATCAGAAAAATACTGATTTTTTGGGAAGTTCTTAGAGACAATTTTTCAAATGGGTCTGTAGTCGCGGAAAGAACAAATACTTCGTAAAAAGTTTTCTGTTTGCGGCATTCTGGGGGTTTTTTGTTTGGTTTTTTTTTTTTTTTGGTTTTTTTT
This sequence comes from Irena cyanogastra, assembly GCA_013397155.1. NCBI lineage: Eukaryota > Metazoa > Chordata > Aves > Passeriformes > Irenidae > Irena > Irena cyanogastra. Next base: position 210,718 of record VWZV01005814.1, read on the forward strand.
GGTTTTTTTTTTTTTTTTTTTGTTTTGTTTTGTTTTGTTTGTTTTTTTTTGTTTTTTTTTTTTAATTCTTTGGTCTGGATGTTGACTGGCTCCTTATTCCAGCTGTCCTGGTCTGACCATTTACAAACTAACCTGGCACAGCAGCCTTTTGGACTTTCTCCCCTCCCTCCCCTGAAAGAACAGGCAGCTTTCTGTATTAAAACAGCCAAGCAGTCCCCAGGTTCTGCTCAGGGGACCTCGTTTGCTTGACAAAACTTGCTGTTGGTTATGTTTTCAGGTAACCTGAGTGCCACAAGGATGCCCTGTTCTTGTGCTTCACAACATAAAGCTGTGCTAGAAATCACAAATTTGAAAGAAGCAAAATCTCTCTCCTTTCCCTGCTGCCTCCTGGTTTCCTCATGTTCTTATTGAACCATTTGGAGCCAGAATTTGGGGAGATACTGGAGGCAGTTTCTAAACTGGAGCCCTTGGAAACAGCTTGTTTCCACACAGCCTGCAGTCTGTGGGAACAGCAAACTGCACCGTGTCCCACTTCATCTGCCGCATTTCAATAACGCTTCTGGACTGATCTGTTCAGTATCTCCCTCTCCCTCTCCTGCAGCTGTGGGCAGAAGATGATAAATTAGATGTATTAAAGCAAATACTCGCCATCCCCTCAGGTCTTTGCCATCCCAGCTGTCTGAAATCATGCTTTCTTGCCCAGCCAGAGCATTGTGACAAACAAGGAGAGTCCCTCAGTAACCGCGGCTGGGGTCGGCGGGGACTTTGAAAGCAGAGCCTGGTTCTGGGAAGTGAAGGCTGCTTCAGGCAGAACAAATACAAATGCTGCCATCTTACCGATCTCTTCCCTTTGTCTCTGCTTCATTCCTCTCCACTTGTGTTTTTGTGGGCAAACCAAGCAATGCATAGCTCGCTCGTTACTGTCACACACACTTGGGTCACCCCAGGGAGTCACGATGCAGATTTTCCATTAGCGTCAAACGTACATGGATTTATGAACTCCCATAACCTGGAGCTGATGAAAGCAGATTAGGGAGCAACTGTTTTTAGATAGCTTGCATACCTAAGAAATCAGCTAATATAAAGCTGCCTGCTGAAAGGTCACTTATTTCCCAAAGAGCGTGAGAGACTATTGTGGTGACCCCTTTTTGTTATATTGTCACTTTGTTATATACATGTACATACACATCGAGGGCTTGGCATTCATCTCTCTCTCTCTCTCTCTCCTCACACTGAGCTAATTCCTGTGCTTTATGAAGTGCCTCCTGTACAAGGACTTCTCATTGGGTATGAGACCTTTGGGACCCAAGGCTAAAGACACAAGTGTCTAGTTTTAACGGAGAAAGCTGTGCCAGAACTCACCAGGATAACAGATGGACCAGGTCACCAAGATGAAGAATCTGCACCCTGCAGTTGCAACACGGCCCTTTTGGAAAGACCTGACTGCACCAAATGAGAGCTGTGAGAGAGAAACTGCACTTCCCAAGTATCCCACCTGCAGCAGGTCTCTGGTTTCATTCAAGGTGTTGCTGTGCCCTCCTACAACACCCCTGCTATACAGAAAGGACTGTCCCTTGTTTATGTGTTCCATAGGAGACTCTGTCCCACGTCACAGGGTTTGAGGCTTTAAGATGAGTGTCTTGTGCCCAGACACACAAGAAATTCCCTAACAAAATGAAAACTCCTAAATCCTGTGCCTTTGATCCAAGATCATCTCTCTGTCCATAACACGGAAGTTCTGGTTTTGGTTTTAAAGAAAAGCTTCATTTGAAGCTGTTTGTTCTTTCCACGATTATGTTTGTGATTAAGTTCAGGTTGCAAGCACAAGGGAGACAGTTCATCTGGCACTGGAGTTCAGCCTTTGTTTGGAGCCCTGATGGGGAACATCCCACAGCAAAATGCAATGGAAATTTTCAACTTTGGAAATACCCAAATTAGCTTAATTCTCAACTTTTACCATATCACACCTTCCTTTCCTTTTAGACCTTCCTTGCAAGGAAGGGGCTTGAACGCAGCATTTCTCCAGTGAATGCATGGAAAATCCATCTGGTAACTTTGGTTTTGAGTAGCCTCAAGTGCTGGGAGAGGGTGGAGAGATCAGAAAGAGTCATGACAGAGTGCTGGTCATCCCTAATCCTGTAAGAACCTTAGCAGCCTTGCTCAGTGCAGGGAGAGTCACACCAGGGGAGCAGAGCACTGCCTCTGAGCTCCCTGACACTCACTGCATAGAGCCAATGGAAGTGGCAAGAGGCTTCCTTGGACCAGGTGCTTTATCTGACAGAGGATTTGTGAGTAGAGTTGCTTTCCTCCCATGTGGTGGAGGGACTGATAGGGGCTAGAGGGGGAGAGGAGGGAGAAGACAGGTTGACCTTCCTGACAGAAACACACAGACTGAGAGTGCACCCTGCTCCAGTGTTCTGTTTTGTTCAAGAGATGAATGGCTCCAGCGTGGGGAATCAGAATTATTCACCTGACCCTCTCTGTTGCAAGAAAAACATGTGGGACTCCAGGGGAAGGGAAGATGCATTTCCCCTCAGCTTCCACATATCTCTGCCTTCCCCAAGGCAGACAGGAGACTCTCACAGACCTGGGCTCCCTGGTGCCTCAAGAGATTATCAGGCCCCAGCCTTACTGAAGGTATCCCTGTGTGCATTATATCTCCCAGGAACCAGACACATGGATTTCTCTGTAAGAAAGAAAATTGCTGCAAGATTCCTATGCCACTTGTCAGCAGCACTCACAGCCACCCCAGCACTTCCCCATGCCACTTGAGGGTCCTGGCAGGGCAAAGGCAGAGGCAGCTGCTCATTGCTTGGGCTGAGAGCAAATTCCACCAAGTGATCCAGAACAGCCTTGTCCAGCTCAGATGCCCCTGAATATTTTGCATTTCTCAGTCAGGGTGACAGTCCTTGCTCAAGTATTTTCCTGAGGAGAAGGCATTCAAGTCACTGATGGCAGCACCAAGAATTCAGAACATTTGGGAGCCCATGGATGAACCAAGCTGAAATGTTGATGAGCTCACTGTACCCTCAAGCAGAGCTGCAGTAGATTGGGTGAACAGAGCTCCAAAAAAATGTACATTTCACTCCATGTTCTTGCAAGGAATGTCTAGCATAGACAGGAATGAGTGAACTGTAGGTGTCCACAGGTCAGAGACAAATCCCAGGCTCCCCCATGCCTGACTCAGGAAGAGGACACAACGTCCTTCTTCTCAGGAAACTGAAGGAACAAGGACAATCAGGCGAATTTCTCAATCCCAGCAACTATTTGATGGTGCCTAAAGAACATCAGCTATAAATTCCTTTTCAATCCAGCTGAGAGAGAGGAAAGCAGACTGCCCCACTGGGGCTTGTTCCTCTCTGCTGCACTTTTGGGAACATTCAAAAGTAACTTGGAGATGGAAATGGAGATAGGGGGTTCCTGCCCTCTGGCCCAGCCATCACAGCAGCTCTCATCGACCCCAGCCCAGAGCAGACACTCCTGGTGACTGAAGCTGAGTGAAAGAATGAAGGCAGAGGGAATCCTGTGTCCCTTGGAGCAGAGGGAACAAGGCAGAGGCATGATGATTCCCCAGCAGATGGCTTGTCCACAGAAACCAATGCTAACTTAATGAGTCGTGCTCTGCACGCCTCCCAGAGGGAAGCAGCAGCCAGATAAAGATTTCAAAACTGACCACTTCAGCTCAGGATCTGAGCTGCTTAAAAACCTAACGGTGCCTAGGAGGCAGAAAGGAGAGTCCAGAGTCCCGGGTGTCTTCATATTCTCTGCTTGAGGCATTTTACTCCATTCTGGAGGGAAAAGACAGGAAGAATAAGGTGTGCTGTGATGCAGTTTATTCAGCAAGTTTGGAAAACACGGTTGTGATTGTGGCTTGAACAGCTAAACTGGATAAACTCTCAGTCTTTTCCTGGTGTAGTTAAAGACTTTGCAATCCTACTCTGGATGAGTGTGTTTTTTGTGTTTTGTTTTGGGTGTTTTTGAGGTTTTTGCTGTTTAACTTGGCTTTGTGTGCGTGGTGGAATGGATTACAGATGTGTGCAAAGATCTGTAAATAGCAGTTTCTTACTTATAGTTGTGAGTGTATACAGTTTATCATGCTAAATGCATTCTCTATTTCATTCAGAATCAGCAATTGCAAAATATTTTAAAAGAGATTATTTTTAAAGTGGGGGGGGAATCAAACGAGGTTGGTGTTTTCTTTTTAAGATTTATGACTAAATAGTTGAGCATAAGCCAAGGCCTGTGGACAGTCCTGCATCCTTTAAAAATAATATCCCTGATTAAAATAATAATAACAACAACGTAAAGAACCTACTTTTAAGACTGTGCTTTTCTACAGTTTTATACCACCACAACCTTTCTACTTTACCTACACACACTCTGTCATGAATACAAGAAAAATCTAGGAAATTGCTTTTACTCAGGGAAAAAAAAAAAGCCACCCAACCAGATGGGTTACTGCTGGGAAAAGAAAGCATTCAGAGAAAAAGTAGAATTGAGTTGATTAAACAAAGTGATTCTCCTTTAAGAAAAGGAAGAATCTGTGATATTTTAGGGAAATTCCTAGTAATGAATACATGTATTTGGCTTCAGTCATTTGTTTTAATCTTTGACCGTTTCTGTAAGATATCAATGACAGGAGTTTGGACTCATTTGTCCCAGTATGTCATGCCTGCTTACTCACTGTGGAAGAAATACAATTTTTAAATTACCTAAAATCAAATCAAATATTTAAATGACATTTTAAAAAATGACTCATCATATTGTACCCTTTAGTGCAGTATGAATGTCTTCCTAATATTCTGCATGTGCTTGCAGATCCTCCCACCCCAGGTCTGTATTTTTAAGAGACCCTGGAAGTTTGGGGAGGCTGGCATCCTGTCCCCCCAGGGATTGTGCTGTACCTCTTCTGCTTGTGTTTAAAAGAGCACCATTGTCCTGAACGGGCTGGCTGGTACATTCCCAGGAAAGGGGTAGATCAGGGCTCTTGTGCAGCCCCTCTCAGACCCCATGTCCACAGTGACAGATTTTGCTCAGCCTCAGTGCAATAAAACTCCAGGTCTCTTATCTCATGGGCACTTTACCCAAGTGACACAGACTGCCCATTCTTTGGGATGGTGCCACAGTTTCCCAACCACTTCTGGCACTGAAGATGAGCATTAATTACCTTTCAGTGCCTGGAATTTTGGCTCCTTCATCTTGCCCATCTAGGCACGAATACAATTGTTAACAAACTCGTAAAGATCCAAATCACACACATCAAGCTCATACAACACTCTGTGAAAATACCACAAGCCCGCAGCACCCATTGCATCAGGTTTGAGCTGGGCTGGGCTGCCAGAGCCCTGTGAGGAGGCTGCCAGCTTTATCCCAACCCAGCCGAGCCTGGCGACCCTTTATTTGCACAAGCCTTATCTCATCTACCTCAATTGCAAGCAAATAGTTCCACTCATCTAGGCCACTTGCAATCTGCCACACAGAGCATGAAAAAACGCCTTGGCCTCGTGTTTTTTGTAAAGGAGCAAATAAAAGAGGTTTGGCAAATGTGGGGAGCCGTGGCTGCCTCTGCTGGGCTGGAGGGTGTCCAGGGTTAGGGAGTGTGCCCAAGCCTGCACCCACACTGCCAGGGGCTGAGCAGTGAGGAGCTGTGTAGCAGAGGGCAGTTTTTGGAGGTTGATCCCACTCGCTTTTTACCTTGAAACAGCTAAATCTGTCTGCTTTATCTATCAGGGTCAGTAAAGCCCACAGCAGTGTTTGTCTTGGCACCAGGCTGTACAACAGCCCCCCCATGAGTGACCCCAGCACCAGGGAATTAAGGCCACGTGCTCCCACAGTGGTGCCTCCAGACCTTCAGCTTTCCACCATGTCTGTGCAATGGGACTGAACCCAAATTCTACATTTAAACATCCCCAGATTTGGTCTGGATGTGAGCAGCAGGATCATCTGTTGGGGACAGGCCCAGACACCCTGTGGCCTGAGCTCCAGGCCCCACCAAACCAAGAGTTCCGCTCCTCAGGGCCTCTTGCAGATCTGTTCACCCTGGAAAAAAAAAAAAACCCTCTCACACCACTTGCAGATAGATAGACATTTTCCATGTCCTGAGTCTCCTGATAGTTTAACCTTTTCTGTGCCTCAGCCAGCTGTCATAGAATCATAGAATGGTTTGTGTAGGAAAGGACCTTAAAGATCATCTCATTCCAGCTCCCCTGCCATCCGCTAGACCAGGTTACTCAAAGCATCTGATCATCCAGCCTGGCCTTGAGCTCTTCCAGGGATGGAGCATCCACAGCTTCTCTGGGTTGCCTGTGCCAATACCTCTTTACTCTCTTGTTAACATCTAATTTAAACCTCTCCCCTGTGAGTTTAAAAGAGCAGTGCAAGAAAAAGGTGCAGGTGAACCAAACTGCAGGGGTTTGCCTTGGCAAGCTGCTCTTGCTGAAGCTGTGACAGCAACATGGCTTGCACACTAAGAGTTCAAACCCAGGTTAAAAAATCCCCACACACACCCTCACTGTCCTGCCCCTGTGCTGTGCAGGGGCTATGTTGTGCAGGTCAGATGCTGCTTCCTAAAGGGCAAGCAAAAATCCACCTACTCCTCCCTCCCTGCCAGCAGAGCTTCCTGGTGCCCAGTGCCTGCACAAGATCCCTTTCCCCTCACCATCTGGGCTTTCACCACTTTGGTAGCCTGCTGCACTCCACAGCTGCTTCCTTTGTTTCTCCTAAACCCAGCCCCAGTTTTGCATACAAATGAATATGTGTTACATCTTGCGCTGGATGAGCAGCTCCTACAGAAAGCCAAGGCACCACGGAGACTGATATCCATCATGTCCATCCCAGCCACATGCACAGTGAGCTCTGAGGCTGCCATGTGCTTTAGTTTCACCGACTGCCCTCACCATCACCAATTATCCTTTCCATGTGTGCACCTTCTGCTGTCATTAGGCAAAGCTGTTCTGCTGCAGCTCCTCACTCTTATCTTTTGGTGCCTGTGAAACAGCAGGGATAATGGAGGGACAGATTATCAAACAGGGGCTGCAGGGCAGCCTGCACCAGTCACCTCAAAGCAGGCACCCAGCAGGGCTACAGGCAGGTGTGCTCAGGTGCTGCCTTCATCGGGTATTTTATAAACAGAGCACACCATCACATGTGCAGTAAATCCCCATTACAAAGCAGATAATTATGTGTACCAAACAGAGCCCTGCAGAGTGCAGCTGGCCAGGGAAGGCTTTTTCTCATCACATCCAACAGAAACCCTTCTTTTTTTCCTTTTAGGGAGCGGAAAAGCATCTTGTGAAACTTCACTGAGCAGCTTCTGGCATCAGGTATAAGGCATATCTCAGCCACACTGGCTGTGCAAAAGGGGTTTGTGGTGAGTTAATGGACCTTGGGAGGCAACAGCCCCTTGAGATGTGGTGTGCTGCTGCTGAAATGCAGAGCTCCTGGAATTGTACATGATGAACAAAGACACCCTTCAAGAGTCAGGGCTCTCAGGGCACTTGGCTTTCCACCCAAGCACAAGCTCCCAGCTCAGGTGGCAGGAGGCAGCTCAGTTATGTGGTGGTTCTGTTTAGTTTTCTGCTTTCAGGAGCTGTCTGCTCACAGTACAGAGCTCACCCTCATATTGATGGTGCTGGAAGTGCCCCCACCTGCATTCCCTTTCAGCTGCCCAGAGCAGGCTCCCCGTGGTTAGCACAGGTCACTGTACCCCATGGGGTGTGGGGTTTTTGCTGGTGAGAGCTGTGTTCTGTATCTGGATAGTCCAAGTGCTGAGAAATGGAACAGAAAAGGTGATTTTATCTGGTGGAAACAGAGATGAAATAGAGATGATGGTGGAAGTAGGTATCAAAAATACATGAACAAAGAAAGATTTAATCTATTTAGCAAGTGTCTGCCTTCCTGCAGTTGTGGTTTCCAGAGAACTTAATTAGCTGAAGGTTGAGCTCAATATTGTCTTAACTCACAGCCACCCAATGACTGGCCTGTGGCTTTTTTGTCCTGTGATAAAATCATTGTGAAAGTTCATGCTGCTAATAAAGAGCCCTGCTTCTCTTTTTCTAGGGTTTCTTCCTCCTTCCTCTGTCTTTCTTTGGACTGATGAGTAGGAAAGTCTGGGGATCTGAAACTGGGTGTCTCTGCATCAGTTCTTTCTGTGCTACCCAGACATGTTCACACAGGCACCTTTAATGTGTGTGCAACACCTAATGTCTGCATCAGGCTGCAGTCAGGGACTTGAAACAGCTTCACGGAGATAGTGAATCAAGATTTAGTATTAAGAGGTCCTAAGCAGAGTGGTTACATTGCCACATTTGGCATGATGTTGGACCAAAGACAAACGTGCACTCAGCACATTCACCCTCTCAGCACAGGCATAAGTCGTGAGAGATCCTTCAGTCTTGGTCAGGCTGTAAATCAGCCTAGGACATGGAGTTGTTGAGTTGCTGCAGCCTTTTCTACTTGAGAGCCATTATATCAATGTCTCTGATACAGACACGAGGTAACCGACTCAAGAATGTGTATGAGGGTATTTGCCTGAATTGCTTCTGATGGTTTGTTTGTGCCTAATTGCACTGCAAATCCCTCATTGTGAAAGAAGTGGTTGATTTTTCAGATTACTGAAGCGTGCCTGCTATCAGCTGAAGTTGCAGTGCAAGAGCAGCACTCTTGCTATGACCAGGCTGAGGTCCAGCTTCAGCCAGACTCTCCTCAGCCCCTCCGCTGAAGTGCCAGAGCTGATGCTGCAGGTGACCTGTCTGCCTTAACACCAGGCACAAACAGACACAGAGGAGGAAGAGAGGTGAAATGAGGGCTGAAGTGCCTTTCTGGGGGTATCCATGCCCTCCCTTGCTGCTGGCACCAGTGCAAGGTGGGAGATGCAGCCTGATCTCCCTTGGCTGGATGCAGCTGCAGCTGAAAAGGTGCAGCACCTCTCCAGCACCATCCATTTTATTTGTCTGGATTCCTTGTCCTCCTTTCTCTCCCTTTTATTTCCCTGGCAAACTACCTAACATTTTTGTGTCTGACTGATTGTGAAATCAGAGTAACAATACTGCGTACGTAAAAGAAATACTGGCCATCTTAACCTTTGTAGGGACATGAACTCATTGTCCCTATTCCCACTTAAATGTACTGAACTGGGAGCACTTTCAGCAGGGAAAGAGGAGAATGAAACCTCAGCCGTGGACACTGAACTCTCCAGCTGTGTGAGAGATTAAAGCAATAGTCGTAATCACCACTGTAGTCACTGGTTTCTTATCTTAAAACGTAGTGCAAAACCTCCCAAGCATGTCTGTGAGCACACTGAGATTTATACCCACATTAATAATCACAAATTCGGTTTGTTCTTGCAACTAATAAAATAATTAGCAGCAGTCACGTAAAAGGAGAGAGAAACACGCTAATTCGTGCTGGCTTTCAAATGAAAACCAGAAAAAAAAAAAAAGCCTAACCCACAAAGAGGCTGAAGGCTGTTCCGTTCAGCTCCCTCCCAACCCCATTTGGTAGTGGGCAGTGGAAGAGCATCCAGATCTCCCACTGATGACCCTCCTGCCTTTCACAGCCAACACGTGGCCATCCGGGGTGATTATCTGGAAGTGCAAAACCTAACAAAACAGAAGACTAAAAAACAATCCAAAAAGCATTTGCACACAGATCAGGCACCTGTGGAGATTTGGAAACAACCGTGCTGGAGCTTTCTTCTTGGCAGCACAGCCGGGCCTCATGATCCTTATTAGCAGGCTGCAGCTAGGGGACAGAACATTTAAATGCTCATCAGTGGGGAAGGATAGAGCATTTTGTTGATTACAGAGCTGGAACAGAAAAGCCTCCAGATATTCATTCATTTATTATTATTATTTCTAGTGACTTATCTGGGAACTTGGAGAAGGCATGAAAGCTGCTTTTCCCTCTGACCTGTGCTTGTGTCCCAGGGAGAGGGGAGCAGTGTCCTATTGTTCAGGGGCTATTCTCAGCATCTGGAGACCAAAGCCAGCTTTCCAGCCAGTTGGCAATCCCTTCAGCACCACAGTCCTGCCTGCTGGAAAAAGGAGCAGCTCTGTCCACCTTCCCAGCCACGTGCTCCTTTCCTCTCCCTTGTGCCAGCAATAGCACTCACACAGCCCTTGGCGAGCCGAGGCAGAAACCAGTCCAGCAACCTGCTTTGGAAAACCAGTCCTCATCTCCCCACAACACGTTGGTTTTCAATGAGATCAGGTGCTTGAAGGCAAGGCTGCATTTTTCTGCAGCATTTGAGACTTAAATCAGCACAAACTCCTTGAGTTTTTTTCCTGTATACTTTAGAGATGGTGAAACTCCCCCTTTTTCACAAAGCCCTTCTTAAGGCAAGGAAGAGGTGACAACACAAAGAAAGGCTCCAGGCTGTACCTTCGTGGCCGAGGTGACAACGCAAAAAATGGCTCCAGGCTGTACCCTCGTGGTCAATCACAACACTGAGAGACAGCAGCTTGGATGGTCAAGCAACACATTATTTAGGCACATGGCCTTCAACCCACTCAAAGAGCTTTTAAGCACAAATCTGACCCCCAAAATCATGTAATGAACCCCAAAGTCACAATTCATAAACCTTTAAAAAGTACATATTTCTGATTGATTTCCCTTCAGATATCACAGCATTGGTATTTTTTCAAGCTTTTTCTCTGCCATCACACTTTCTCTCCCAACCATTTTTTTTAAAGTAGAGAAAGTTGAGATCCAGATTTAGAAAACCCCAAAAAGTGTAATTTGGAGAAAGCCACCAGCTGTGAGGAGACCTGGGCTTGCACTGCTGGCTTGGCTGTGGGTCCATGTGGGATGGCAGGACAGGTCTTGGGAGGACAGGGCTGATCTGACAACTCCCAGCCTTTTTCTTTTTTTGTTTGGAAGAATGTGGAGGATCACATAGTGCTTGTATAACTGATGAGGAAGGGTGCTTAAAACTTGTGAGCTTGAGCGTGTGTGCCAGAAGTGTTGGGTTTTATGGGAGATTAGACACTGCTTGACACAGCAGGTCCTCTTGCCAGATCCCTGGTGCACAGACAATTAAATGAGCCAAATAACCACATCTATCTCAGCATGCCCATGCATGTGCAAACAATTACTCTGTGGGACTGTTATTAAAGAAAATTAAATTTTAAGTCTGTACCAGTCCAGGAAATCTTAAGGGAGACTAATTTTCTAGGAACCATCTAGTGGGCACAGCCTGGGTAGCCCTGGAAAGGTTTATAAATCTGGTCTTAAAGTCCCTAATCCTGTTTATCTGCTACTGTACTTATTTTAAAAACCCAGAACTTCTGTGAAATTTAGGAATTCAAAGCCCCAGGGTCTCGTGTAAGCCCTTTGGACTTGCAAGAACTCAGGCATTTGTTTCCAGTCAAGGCAGTTTTTGGTTGCATAGGGCTTCATCACTAGTTAAATTCTGAGCTGAAATAAAACTGATCTCTTGCTCTGCCTTAGCAGCAAGTTCACTGTTTTACCATTCTACATGAAATTTGCTCATCTGCTTTCAAGGAGATAAAGACTGACAAAACCTTTCAAATAAAACAAAACACCCTTTTTGGCCTCTAAAATAAACTGATGTTGGGCTTTGCCTTTAATGAAGGCAGTGAGATTGAGTGAGCCCTTGCTGTGCTCAGATGTGTGGTGTCTGTAGAAGTGGGGTTGCCCTGGAATATCTGGGAGAGCTCCTGAGCAGAGCTGGTGCACATTTGGACATCTCAGTGGGAACTGGCACGCGAGCAGGAAGGACAGGGAGGGAGAGTTGAGGATTCTGGAGATGTCTTCAGAGCCCTGGCAGTCTGACAAAGTCATCAAAAGGACATTTGCTGTCAGCTGCAGCATTGCCGCTCAAAAACACTTGAAAAAACCATGAGTGTCTGCAGGAGAGAGGGAAATAAACACAAAATTGCTCATGTCTTTAGACTGCATAGGGCAGGAGGAGGATGGGGAGGCTCAAGGATGATGATGAGGATGGTGAAACAGGGGCAAAGCACCAAACTGGAATTTGAGTGCCTTAGTCCCAGCTCCTCTGCTGAGACACAGGGTGACTTTCCACAAGCCCTTCTGGGCTGGGAGGTCTGCACTTCTCCATTGCCTGATAACAAAACCAAGCCCTCTGCAGATCTTTGGAGATCTGCTGCTGCGAAGAGCTGTACAAGTGCAAGGTACCTTTATTCCTTTATATGATAAATGTTCCTTTAAAGCCCCCTCAGACTGCTCAGATGATTCCCACTCCTAATGGGGACAGCTGGCTCATTGATGTGAGAGGCCATCCATCAGGATGACCCACTGAAAGGTTTCTACTGTGGCTCCAGTTGTAGCTGCCAAAAGAAGCACTCCAGAAGTGCCTTTGAAATATTGTGGTTTTAAGTGGATAAGGAGGGATTGGAATGTCCTCATCCAGCCTTTATTATTTGGCTGCTTTTGAATGACCCTATTCAAAAAGAGGTTGGGCAGCTATGGGGAAAGAAAAAAGAAAAGAGAGAGAATAACAGGGCTTAATGCCTCTTTATGCATTTTATAGATTTAATATAAAAATAGTTATAACAAAAACACAAATCCCATGGTCTGTCTTCCTATTTGCACAGGCTATAATGAGTTGACATTTGAATAAGCCTGGAAAATTGTATTTAATAACTCCTCAGAGGCCCTAGAGTGGGAAAACATATTATTGCTGCCTGATTTGGAAGTTATTGTTTTTTAAGGACATTTTCAGAGTTGCACACCTCTTTGAGGCTCCAATTCTGCATCTTCTGAGCAACTGAGGCTTAAATTCCTCACCTGTGATCCCTGTGTGCACTGTCCCATATTTTGAAGCTCCTGTAGACTGCCAAGGACAGGGAACTGCTCCTCAAGTTTCGCTTCACATTTGTTTTCAGAGGTGAAAAAAATTGAGTTTAAATTCATTGATCTCTGATTTCTGCCCACATCAACAGATGCCCGGTAAGAGAGAGGGGATGAGCCAGGAGAAACACACGCTGGACTAAACAGCACAAGATCTTCAGGGGACAATCAGCTCCATGCCAGTGAAGGAGCAGAGGTTTCTGCAGTTTGCCAGGGCTTATTACTCACCTGGCTTCAGCAGGGAATTTGCTGGAAGAACCTCTGCCTTGGTTAACAGTCTGTTCACATGTGCCTGCTAGGATATTAACTTTTAAAAGCCAGCCTGTAACCTTCCTGGGGTTACCAAGGGGACTAGGTGACACCTCCTGTCATACTGATGGGTGGCACCTGGCTCTGGTGTTTCTTTGTGCCCTGGCAAGCCAGCAGCTGAGCCCAGCTTACATCTAGTGCCAGTTTTTTGAACCTGTTTCCAAAGGGAAGAAAGGGTTCTACTGCCCAGTTTGACTCCATCTCCCCTTTAACTCACCATCCAAGTTCAGTCTAACCTGGCAGAAGTGCAGGGTATCTCTCAAGGGAGTGATGCTCCTACATGCCTCAGGAGGGTCTGTGGCTGTGTGGACAAGAGATGGCCCCAGCATGGTGCCACAGGCAGTGTGAAGCAAAGGTGGCAATGCTGTGTATGTGCCACTTGGCATCCAGATCTCACTGCATTTGTTGTTCAGAAAAAAACCTAGAAAAAGCCTTTTTCTAGGTACAGACAGAGATTTAGGTGGCGGGCAGGGATAAGGATGAACTGTGATTATTTTGCAGAAGGTGTGAGACTACGTAACAAAATTCACAGGAAGACAGTCTTCATTAGCTCCATTGTCTAATAAACAACCTGAGTTTTGGAAATACATCCCTCAGCTTCAAGAGAAGTTCCTCAGCACTGAGGTATTTTGAAGAACAGGTTGCTTATTTTAAGATACAAAATGTAGTTTTAGAGCTCATATTTAAGATATCCACACATGAAAAAAAAGTATGACAGCCCTAAGTACAGCAAGAAGGAATCCACTTGTACAAAGCAATAACTTCCATGAAGAAAAAAATGGTTTAAGCTCAGCTATAAAATTCTCCTCTTGCCTGTCTGCAGGGGAATTGTTGAAATGCCATTTGTGGGGTTGATCCCTGTGACAGAGAGAGAGAGGAACTGCATATGGATTTTGGTGGGAATATTAGCACTGCATGACAAAGCAGCAGTTATTGACAGCACACGAAGCCTGATGCCTGAGCCTGCCAATTAACAAACGAGTCACAGGCCTGGATCTGGAGCATGGACACACTCTAATGGCCTGGAGCAGGAAGTCACAGCCCTGACTAACACAGATGTGTGTCTGCAGGAGGTGAGTGTTGCTGCTTTGGGGTGACAAAGGGCTGTGTGTGTGTGCAAACATTCATTATGTACATATTGCGCTCGGTACTGCGGGATTAAAATTTCATTAGCTCTCGCAGAGCTCCTGGATGCTAATCCCAGGATGGCAGTCCTAGGATGGCAGCAAAAAGATCTGTAGATGAGGTTTACGCACAGGCCTTATTTCTTCCAAGTGGAGAGCAGTTTATGTGCTTAAATAAAAATGCAGCAGAGAGCTGACACAGTCATTTAGCATTTGTAGTTAATATCTGAATGGCAAAGTGTGCCTAAAATGCTCTCTCTTCTCTGTGCATTTGCAGAAGTCCTGAAAGAAGTCTGGTTTAGCACTTAAATATCCATCTCTACCTTCTCACAGGGTGCATTTTAGACTTCTTTTAAACATCCCTTTCTCTGTATCTACATGGGAAATGGGATGGCAATGACTAGTCCTATCCCTTTTCCAGGAGGAAAACATCCCAAAATGCCAAGCTGTGACCTCTTCTAATTGCCTCCCACACCAGCTTTCCCACTTCCCAAAGTGGAGGCAGGAGTTGGCTGGGTGGGAGGTGGCTTTTGCTCCTCTTTCCTTCCCTCTGAGCCCCCCACCCCAGGCAGGCAGATGCTCAGCTTTGCCTGTCAGTGTCCAATGTGACCAGGCGAGGATTTTGGCAAACCAAGCCACTCTGAGGGATCACTGACGGGGGCTGCCCTTCCCCTGCTCAAGAGCCCCCTCAGGAAGCAAGAGCCCACGGTTTGCAAGCTCAGCTTAGGAAAATGGAGAAATGCTTTTGAGGAAATGTTGGCTTGGCACCCTCAGCCTTTTTGGCACAGTGTCTGGAATAGCAAAGAAGCTGAAACTGTCCTGTGGAGGAGAGGAAGGTGCTCTGAAAATCAAGGTGGCTTCATGCTCGTTTGTGGATCTCTGGATCAGGGAAAAGCATCCTCTTTTCAGGGGCTTCTAGAGACAGTTTTGCACCAGGACAGAAACACATGTGTAGAACACCAATATCAGACAGAGGTATGAAATTGAAATGGCCCATTCTTCCCCTCCTCCCTGAGATTTCAGAAACGTCTCTCTTTGCAGGGGTTGTGCATTTGTATATAATTATTTCTTTTTCTGTATATTGATCCTTTTCTCCTTCCCCTGAATGCACCGTAATTATATTTCCCTTTGGCGAGTGTGAGGAGTGAACTGTCACTGCTGCACAATGGCTCTACTGTATCAAACCAGGAAAGAAAGAGCCCCTGTTTTGGGGGAGGGCTGACAATTGCAGGTTCTGATTCATACCTGTGGAACTGCTACTCTGTAATCAGGCAGTGATTAGTCACCACCAGCCAATTACCAAGCTCAGCTTCCCAAAGCAATTTGTCTATCGGGAAATTTATAAATCCTGGTTAAGTCTGCAGGGAAAACTTCACTGGGTTGGGAGCAGGCAGGCAGCAAGTGCATCCTCCTGGGTGCCACCCTGGTCACACTGGTGCTGGCAGGGAGGTGAACTGGTTGCCCTGAATCAGGTGGGCAAGAGCAGCCTCCCTTGACAGAGAAATGTCAGCTCTGCAGGCTCTGCCACTTTTATGCCCCTTCCTCTACGGGATGAGTGTGTTTTCTGAGATCATCGTGACAAACAGCAATGATGAGCCCTCTCTGCGTGCTGGGCTCTTCCCCAGGAGGTTTTGTGTGCTGGAGCTGGGCGCAGATCTGCATGAGGGGTACCTCATTGTCCTGACAGCTCCCTGTCCTCTGCAATGGGACCACCCTCCCTTTCTCCAGGTGGGCTTTCTGCAGGGTTCACCATCTCAGAGAAACGCCAAACCCCCCAGGTGTAAGGAAAGCTGCTGCCTGCTGGGAGGTTGTTCTTGCCCAAGTGGAAATGAGCTGTGTTTGCTGCAAGCACTTCTGCACTGGTGTAACTGTGAAGGAGCAGCAGCTGCTGTTTTAACCGTACCAGCAAGTGTGGAGTGCCAGAGCGTTTCTGAACCAGCAGGGTCTTCTTTCCTGCCAAGGCCACACTGCTTTGAAGAGCAGTGCAAAAGCAGCTGCTGGTGTTCACAAAACAGCAGGGCCAGAAGAAGGAGAGGACCCTGGATGGGACACAGGGTGATCCAGGCTGTCCCTGGGTTCTTGGGAGGTCTGGAGTGGGGAATTCCCAGGTGAGCCTCAGCTTTTGTGTGGCAGGGGATGGGGATGGGACTGCATGAAGAAGGCGCCAAGGGAAATTAAGTCCCTGATGAGGGGGACAGCCCCTCTTCTCCAAATGGGATGGGTGGAAGCCCCTGGAGCTGGCTGGCTCCCCTCATTCTGCTGGAGCAAGCCTTGGGTAAAACTGGACTTTTTGCCCTAATCACTTGCTTATTTTTCTTTGCAGGTCCTTCTCTTGCTGCTGTGTCTAGAGAGCCTGGGTTCTTGGGGCAGGTTCCCTGCACCCCCTTGGTTTCCAGACTTCTGCCCGGTGCCAGCTGAGTCTGACAGCCTGAATTCAAATCTGAAGCACACCAAGAAAACATGAGACATGTCAGACAACCTAATGCAAGTCCACCAGACAAAGGGCTAGGAAAAAGATAGAGGCCCTCATAAAAAAAGCACTAGCTGTGTCTGGCTCTCCTTTGTTAATCTTATCCACATACAATGACATTCACAATTTCCACCTGTCTTGTTCCCTCTTTGCAACAGAAAACAAAAACTAAAGTAGTTTATTTTCTCATGCCTTATATCTCCTAACCACCTCTGTCCCTGAGGCCCCCCAGCCCCAAGGTACCGTTTCACTGCAGTATTTTTTGCTCCATACTAATGCACTAAACCTGAATTTCCTATATTTCCATACCACATGGAGAAGGCTAAGTTTAGTTCTTGCACATTGTAGGTATGTATCAATACCTACAATGGATGGGTTGGATTGCAAGGAGTCTCTGGCATGCTCAGCCACACTGAACATGTACAGTGACAGAAGCATTTCCTCTCCTTACTCTGTCTCTGAATAAATCAGTATTATTAATTTCACATACAATTTCTCTGTGCATGCTCCAGGGACCTGCTAGAGCTCAGTGAATGTTTGGAAATGAGCCTTCAATGTGACTTCATGGCTGTCAACCATGACCTACAATGTTCTCAATGTTCCCTCTTCCTTCATCAGCCCCAGTTTTGGCCACTTCACGTGGAGTGTTAAAAACTCGTTGTGTTAAATACCCATAAAATGATGTCTTCACCCCAGTACCCCGGCCTCTGTTGAGCAGAGATGAGAATTGCTCTTTGTGGAGAATAAACTATCATTTGAACAATCTTCTGTGAATTTATTTTGCCTCAAAACAGGCCACCTTTGAAGGGATTAAAAAGAGTGACATCACTCAACAAATGAAATGTCCTATTTTGGATGCAGTGAAGCATTTTGCAACAACTCCAAATGATTTCTTTTTTATTTTTTTTGTACATGACTGGAAAAGCAAATGCAGTTTGACCTCAATTGATTCATTTTCCCTCTTCTTTATTGTGGTAACTAGACTTAAAAAGTAGTTATTTGCTTCTTACCCCTCTTGCAGCCATTCATGAGAATATTTTACCTTTCTTTACGTGGATTGTTTCTTCTTTAGGTGGTTTAATGGCTTCCCTGGGAGGCTGAAATCTCTGTAAATACTGTCTGCTCCTTCTCCTGCTTCCTCTTACTGTTTTCTAACTGTGACACTGCACAATATTAATGAACACAGTCCATTGAAAGAATGAGTGCACGCAGGAAACAGTAAGTGAGAAAAATCTCTGTTAACCCTCACAGGAGAGTTTTCTCAGACCTTTCATCTGGGCTCATGTTGACTTAACCTGCCCATTTCCTCCTGTGAGGAGGTGGGAGACCCAACCTATACTAGCAACACCTGGGAGCTGAGGGAAAAATTCTCTTCCCAGCTCTTCCAGGTTTTCCCTTGTCTTGAAAACTAATTTTTGAGAAGTTCTGTATTTCAGATTAGATATAAGCAGAAAAAATCACTTAAAGAGTGGTTACAGGCATTGGAATAAGTTGCCCAGAGAGTTGGCGGAGCCGCTATCCCTGGAAGTGATCAAGCAGCATCTGGATGTGGAACTTGGGGACAAGATTTAGGGTTGATTCTGGTGGTGCTCTGTTGATGGTGGGGCTGGATGATCTTGAAGCTGTTTCCCAACCTTGATGATTCCCTGTGATTCTGTGTCTCTAGGATTGCCCCGACCCATATGCAGCACCCTGCACTTGGCCTTGTTGAACCTCATGAGGTTCTTGTGCTTTCACTTCCCAAGTTTGCTCAGGTCCCTCTCCATGGCCCCATCCTTCCATAGTGTCACTTGCCCCTCTCAGCTTCCAATCCCCTGTAAATGTGCTGAGGG
>VWZV01005816.1:0-61579 GCA_013397155.1 Irena cyanogastra
TAAAACAATATAAAAATATAAAAAATATAAAATACAAATATAAAAATAGAAAAATACAAAATAAAAGGTTTATGATATGTGTTTTCACATAACTGGAAATACTGTCATCAATGGATGTCTTTTTCTGGGAACATCTTTTTTCTCTTTTATTCATAATTTTGAATTATGAATAAAATTGTAGACATGTGCAGTAGAGACAAGTAAATCTGTTATAGGAAACTAAAATGTATATATAGATAATCTGGGGCGGGGGAACTTTTTTTTTAATCATCTCAAATTTAGATGTTTGCAAATGCAGGAGTCTCAACAGTGAAATGAAAATAATTTCAGACATTTAAATGTATAATGAAGAATAGTAAAGATTCCTAAATCTTCCCTGAACTCCTTAGTTGAATTTTATAGCAAAAGAATATGAAGAAATTGAATAATCTTTAAAAATCTATTTTGTTTGGGACTGTAAAAAGTTTACGTATTGAATGCTTCCTTTGTTATTTAGTCTTAATGTTAACTTGTATATGTGACCATAAAATCTAACTGTATTAAAAATCTTTAAAAGCTTGCTTTTAAACCTAAGGTAGGTTATTTGGTAATTTCAAGGGTCTGAAAAGTAGTTTCAGAATTCAAGGTATACTTGAAAATTAAATGACTGTCACAGTATCATGTCTAACATCAACTGAATTGTTTCTAGCAAATCTTTCTCATTTTTCTTCTTCCAACTCCTTCTACAGATACAAACTTCTGAGGTATTCCAGAGAACGTCAGTATATTGATGGCTTGAACAATTTAGTATATACTCCTAAAATACTTGTCAGTAGATTGTATAAAAATATAACTGTTAATCTCATACCAGAACTCGCTCCTGTTAGAGACTATTGATGGAAGTGGAATGGCAAGATATCCTACCAGAATAAACTTTTTAACACTGGAAGCTACTGATAAACACTGTAAAACAAAACAAAACCAACAAACAGCGGCTTAGAATTAGAGTTTTTTGACCAACTGATGATGCATATTTGGGATGAGAAGTAATTGTATGTACCATGCATTTTGATCAGAAGGAAAAGCCAGCAGCTACCACTCAGATGTTTACAGCATGAGACTACTGTTCAAGCCTTCATTCTTCACACTCTCTATCTTAACTACTCAACTAAATAAAGTGCAGAAAACAGACTTGTAGCTTCTCTGGAAGTAAGGACAGAGGCCTCTTCCAGGAATTTTTTATACTAAACTGCCCCTCCTCATATTTAAATGAATGTTTTTGTTTCTTTTTAAAATGTGTTTTGTAAATATGTGATGTAAATTAATGTGTGTACATTGCTTTTCAGTTGTTCAATATTTTATGCTTTGGTATGTATTTGAGTGTGTTCTCGTTTGAATTCTATAGGAATGTTTTTATTAGCATGAAAGAACAAGTGTAAAATGTAAGTATGCTTATAAAAAGGTTATACCTTATGTGAAATGAAGGAAATATTAATTGTTGGCCAGCTATGACTGTAAACTGTTATACTAGTTTTGAGCTCTAGGCCTCCTGCATATCTATTTAGAAAAATGAATTTCTTATATGAACCTACTAGAAAGAAAGCTTTTGATTTTATTTATTGCCAGCAAAATTGTATGATACCCTGCCTGTCATCTGAATTGTATTTATATGCATATTGCATGTGTATTACAGGAAATCTTGCAGTTGTTGCATATTATGATCTACAGGAACTCTTAACTGTTTCCAAGTGTGCCACTAGTGTCAATGTCAGGGATTTTAATGCCTAAAACAATGTGTCTGGGTGCGTACAGTATTTTGGTATTGTTCTTTTTATTTTCTTTTTTTTTAATTATAGTAAACAGCACTTTTATTCCTCCAAAATCAGAAGAGCCAAAAATGTGTCTTTGTTGGAAGAATATTAAAGTTAGATTTTTAAGAGAATAATAAAACATAATTCTAATAGTTCAAATGCTTGCAGTGTGGGATTCTCAGAAGCACGATGCTGGTCGCACTGTTCTGCTGATGAGGATGGTGATGACATAAGCAGAACAGAAAGCAGGCCAATCTCAAGTGCTTTTTAAAATCCCACTCATAATATATTATTCAATATAGCTATTTAAGGGCCTATTCTAGTAGAGTGCTGAGTGCTTCTATGATGCACTGAGGATCCTCAAGTCGATGACTGTCAATGAGATTGAGGTTGCACAGTCCTGCTAAGGATTGGTCCTGTCTGTTTCTCTATTTTTGTGGTGTTAAATGTATGAGTAACTAGCCTCTTTCCCTATCTTCCTATTTTCTCTTTGCTTGTAATGTTATGCTACCTAAAAGTATCCCAGTGCTAAGCATTATTATCTTTCCTAATATTTTTTTACATCCCTTGTTAATACAAAGGAAAAGGACCAGGTCATTTATTTTCTATGTTAATGCAAATATAGTGACCAAGATATACTAAACTGCTTTGTTTGTCACAGTTACTCAACTCTTTAGGAACCAAAGACTGACTTCTGCTCCCATAAAGAATGGAGAGCAGTATATATAATAAGGATTGTTTATCCATAGAGTGTTCTGTAAGAGTGTTGACAAAGAATCTTAACTTTAAGTCATTACTATATGTTGGTTTCCTGAATTGCTGCCACAGATGGTGTGGTGCTTTGTCTATTTTAATTTTGTTTGCCATAAACACCTTTTATTTCTTTGGCATCCCAGCAGCAAATTTTGCCCTTAGCCATCCTTCTGTAATGTTATGAGCTTAGCTGTAGGCATCCCAAATATTAGTAGAAATATTATTATTTTAGTAGTTGAGAACAATTGTAAGGGATATTTTATACCATACTGGAATTACCTTAATATCTACCAGTTAGTCTATTATGCTTTAGGAATGATGTAATACAATGAAAATAACTAAAAGCATAAAGTGAAGAAAACATCCTTCAAAAGCATGCTTAAGTGGTTTGCTCATCTCTTGATAGATTTTTCTATAACTGGGTGTATAGAACATTCTGAAGCATATGGAGAAAGCGGAGATAATACACTGTATGAGCAATTATATCTTCAAAATAAAATTAGTCTTATTTCATAGCAGACTAATACAGTTCTCTAAGAACAGTTGAATACATTTTTAAATCCCTCATGTACTTTTGAAGTGATTTCTGGTTTTCAGTACAGTTCACCTACAATTTCACATATACGATTATGAAACATCCTTTGGTACTGTCGGTCTGTACTGTTTTCTGAAGCATGCCTTTGTTCCCATTTCTTAGGCATTCTGTGAAATTTATGTGCAATTAAAAAAAAATCTGATGCATATATATGTATATATACTTACATATATACATACTATATTACACATATGCTGTGGCTGAACTAATATAACTTTACGGCTTTAAGTGATTGATCATGTATGGTCTTAGAAAAATGTGGTTCAAACCAGTATGTGAATGGATTGTCACATATAGCTGAGTTCTTAAAAAGTTTACATTTTGGTGCCCCAAAATGATAGATGTTAAATTATGAATTGTTGACCAACACTCTTGTCTGAATACCTTTTATGACTTTGTTGGGAAGTTTTAGAAGATGCCACCTTAAATTACATCAAAATAGTGTTTGTATACTACCTGCCTGAACTCAGTACTCTTCTGTAGTGAATTTTAACGTAGACAGTGCCTTCAAACAAAATAAATATGATGCAGAACTAAGAGTTGTGCACATTCCTTTTGATAATTTCATGGTTCTTGTAAAATGTAGAGAGAAGCCAATCACATTGGCTTTTGTATTGCTGATGAGGTGAATAAGGGATGTCTTCAAGGAGTGAACATGGAGGGAGAAGAAGGAGTATTTTACAAGATTCTGAGGGTCTTTCAAATTAGCAGGTAAAAACATTACAGAAATATTAAGAGTAGAATCTGGTTAATATGCTAAGATACTCTCAAGCCCATTTTCTATATTTCAAATTTAAGTAGGAGAATATAAAGTCCATTTTGCAAATAGGCAGTGTATTGAAAAGCAAGTGCAAAATGTCCTTTTTCTTGGATCTTGCCACTATTTTTCTATCGTTATGTTTACTAATTGTGGTAGTGGGTTACTAACGAGCCAACTGTTTAAAAAAATTAAAAGGATCCATTGCATATCAGCAAACGGAAGTGTACTTAAGATTATTTTATTTGTAGAGGTATGTAAGATAGGCTCAATGAAAAAATGCACTGAAACAAATGCTGGGAATTTCCTGTGTACTATCATAGTTTTGGGTTTTTTTGTTCATGAAACTGTTTGTACTTTTTTATCATTGTCTTTTATGAAATATAATGTTCTAAAGATTGTGTTGGTTTGTTTATTCTGAGATTCTGTGGAAAAGATACCGTCTTTGTGTTTTGTTTCTAGACAAAATGCTCATTTTTCTAGTGCTCAGTACCCCAAAGTAACAGCAAAAAGAAAGGACACACCTGTCCAAATACATCAGGTTAGGCTGTGATGGGATCAAGCCTTAGGCCAGCTGGGCATTTTCCCTTTCTTTGTATTTATAGGCTTTCAGCTTTTGGTTTTATTAGGCTAAGTGACTCAACCTTTTTGTATACTTTTCCAAGACTGGGTTGCTATTCTGTTTAATCCCCTAATGGTTCTTCCCTATATAGGAATTACTAGAATGGGAATAGAATAATTCATCCATATTTCTCCTGGCATTAAATAGGAAACTGATTTTCTCAGGATTCACCAGTTATCCTTATTTTTATTTGCATTTTCCAGCTGATATGAAAATGTCTGATGGTTTGAGGTATGCAAGTAATTCTGGGGAGTACTTTAACTGGGGACAATATTTGCAGAATTTCCTGCAAATACATGAATAAACTCCTTCAGTCATGTTTGAGTGATATACCTTTCTGAAACACAGGCTTCTGGTCTGTCCTTGAAAATGTCACCAGTTATGATATATTGGAAAACAAGGAAAGAAGGCATTGTATGTGTCACCTGCTTAGCATCTTTAAATGCTGTTCTACCATGCTGTCACCTTTACCTGCTTTTACTTCTATGTCTCCAAAATCAGAATTGAGAAGTGGATTTATCTGATAATTATGTGGGGCCCTGAGTAAGTAATCTCATGGTGACTTCATCTGTTGTGGGCTTCATTAATAAAACATAGGAGATGGTAGTGGTGGATTGTATTTTCTGTCTGCTTGCTTTTCATGAGACACCTTTCACAGATGTGTTTTGTTCAATTCCTTTGCAAGAAGAAACTTAGTTTATCAACTTCATGGAACACTGGTTTATTCTCAGAGTCCCCATAATGGAATTTCAATACATTTTTTCCTGAGGTTAATGTGGTTTTTTTTCAAATCCTAAACTTTTACTCAGAAGTGCAATACTTACAATACCGAAATGCAGAATACTTTTATTCAGAAGAGTATTTGAAAACAAAGTCAATACACTTCCTTCCTAAAGTTAACAAAGTGAATAAAAAACTTCCTGCTAGTGACTTACTATGAAATCTAAAGCTGTTGATACATTCAGGTACTAAGTTCTTATCATTTATGGAAATTTTAATTTACACAACTGAATTTTCATGCTTAATGTCAGCTTCTATTCCACTGGCTCACTAACTACTGCTGTGGTTGAGTAAGAGAAGGGACTAAGGACAACGGCAATCTTGTAATGCCGATTACCAGCATCGTTAGCTGAGAACACCACCTGGAAAAAGAAAAAACAATTACGAGATAAAATGAGAAGTGATCTCTAGATAAAAGCCGAGATGGACCCATTGTGATCATTGTATGTAACTTCACATGAAACCTCAGAAATATTCTCACTCTGAACTGTGGCTGCTTGTAACACACAGTTTTTCTGCTGGTTAAGTACCCTTTATTAAAAGCATAAATGCCACATTATTTAAGACTTTATTCAATTTATTTATTATTCAAATTGGCATTTCCTTGTTGGTACTCATAAATAGCAACAAGAATTTTTTTCTTGTTTCCTTATTGCTTCCTTATGAAGGTCTTCTATGAACCCCATTGATTTTCTTTATTAAAAGAAAAAAAAAAACCTAGCCCATTTGCCCATTCATTCAGGTGTTGAAATGCTTTTGTTGCTCTTACCATGTTCTGTACTTCAAGGAACAGAATTAAACAGTGCTACACTAGCTAGCATTAGGCCAGAGTATAAAACAGTGAGTTTCTTTAGTTCTGATTCAAAATCTAGTAGTTGGAGAAGGACTGCATTAGTTATTTGGCCACAGCATAATAATAACCTTACATATGAATGATTTACCACGGCCCTATTAACATCTCCCTAACCAGCACATCCTGTCCTTTGATTTCTCACTCCACATAATACATTATTTTGTGCTGTGTGATGAGAGGACTCACCTTTTAAAATAGACAGTTTAATAGCATTCTGTGATGCACAGAGCTTGTGTGAGCTTGTGCTCCTTTCAACATTAATAAAAAAGATGCATATGAAACAACCAGTGAACTGAGTAAAATGTGTTCCCCACTGAGGCTTATTTTTAAGAAAAAAGGCTCCTGCACTGTAGATTAAATTAATTTCCAGTCAACCATTGTCTTGATATACAATCAATTTACTTGCATGCTTTAAATCTTTCTTCCCTTTTTTATTTCAGCTCCCAGAGAAGGCAAGGCTATCTAGCATTAATCTGCCTTATCATCTGGTATAAGAATGTCATCTTGCATTTGTTTCAGGAAGACAGAGAATTTAATCCAGGTTTTTGCCACCTTTTCTTCACAGGGATAAGGAACAGCTGAGCAGATCTGTCACAGTCCAACAAACAACTAATATAGAGCTGCTGCTACTGAAAGGTCATAGGAAAGCAGTAATGCTATTGAGGGAAAGGAGACAGTCCCCAAATCCTTCAGCAGGCCTCACTTGGTACCTGGTTTGGAACAACTTCCTCTGTCCAGTTTATTAGTCCCATGCAAATTAAAGAGGCATGTTGTACCTTTTTATTCTCTGGTGAGCTGAGGCTCCAAACATCCAGAACACAGTACATACTTTTGTTGTCTTTAAAAATCTAAATTATGAACTTTGTCTTAAGCCATACAAATACTGTCTCCAAAAGACAGATCAATGCTTTTCACAGGGGACTTCACAGAGTACTCCACTTGTCCCTCAAACACTTAGAATAATCACAAAAATAATCATGGGCTTAAGTAGAAGTAGAAGGATAGAAAACCTCTCCATAAATAATGCATCTAGGAGTTTTGACACTTCTGGAGAAGCTAGTAACTAGGTTCTGTCATGACTATGTTGCTACAAAGCTTTGAGACTGTGGACTTGAAGAGTTAATCTGGAAATATTTTAAAGTGAAAATAAAGTTCCACATATGCAGTTAGTAACTGAAGTCCACACATATTAAGTATCTTTATTCTTTGCAACTGGAGTAGAGGAAAAAAGGAATACTCACGTTAGCATGGTGGTGGAAGGGATTCAAGCCCAAATTCTTCCAGTAAGAGGCTGTATCAAGCTCAAGCTTGTATACCCCTGCTACAAATTGTTCTTTAGTTGTAAGCTCTGGGAGGCCTCCTTTGTCATTGGTTTGTCTGTGTAATGGTAGAAGAACACGCTTTTATAGTTTGGTTAAAAGCCTGAGAAAGATGCAGTTTTTAGCAATTGAACTTGAATGATGTGTGGCTTAAATAATAGGATGAATACTTCTATTGATCTGGAATGGCTTACATCTGTATTATGGATGCCTCAGAGCTTGTCTTGGCATTTGCTACTTCCACAGTGACCACAGCAGATGGCTGCCTGCCATCTCACTAACTGCATGATTTGGGGGTGAGCCAAAAGCTGGCATTATTGTTCATAGACTCTTGGCAGAGTCTTGGAGCTAATTAAATGAACCCACTCAGAGGGAAAACTTCACCACTGCTGTAAGCAATGTGGAAGCTCTATGATGCACTCACTGTGCAACTAAGTAGGGTCATCTGTCCTGATTTTTCCACTGTTTTCTTTCTTATTTAAATGTACTGAGTTGTTTTGTCAGTGTAAATGTTGTTTATGGTTGGCTATTAGAAATTTGAGATCTGCTATGACCATAGGTCAGCTAGCAGCGCAGCCTCGTGGAATTCCTTGTGGTTTGTACTGGCCTCAACAAACAGGCAATTTTGTTTGATTTGAAGATACTATCAGTGTTATCTAAAGCCCTAGTACTGGTTTGAAACCATACATCTTTGAACACCAACCCATTTAGGGGTCCAGAAGCAATATTGAATGCTGTCTTTCGGACATGTTCCTTTTTTGAAACACCTTTCTGTGAAATAAGTTTTATAATACTAGGAGGTTTTTTACTGGGCAGGTTGTCCACAAATAACAGAGCTGACACTACCTGATTTTGGTATGTAAAGACCACTGTCTTTTGTTCTAGCTGCCAAATTTTTTCTGAACATATTTTATTCAAATTGCATGCAGAAAAAAATAATGTCGTTGTGCAGTGCATTACTTAGGGTATGTTTTTTGTCATGTAGCTTAGAAGATAAAGCATAGAATACCATTTGTATCTTACAAGATGTTCCCTAGTCAGTTATCAGAAGTTTTATCTATTCAATTGTCTCTTTTTTTCTTTGTCATAGATTGATAATTGCTAAGTAACTGGTCACTTCTCTAATAAGCTTTTTCAGATAATACCAAAGGCATCTTTGATTGAGAACATTTGTTACAGGATCTCTTGCTAGCATTCAATTGTTCACAAATTATCAAGGCAGGAGATGTTGATTTAGTATTAGCGTGACTTTTGCTTACCCTATCTTGAGGTTGCTTTGCTCCTTGTTTAAAATGTTAAATGTGTTTTTAAGACTTCAGCCAACATCCAGCTGTTCTGAGTATCTTTATATAGAGTCTCTAAGCTCAGAAATGAAGATAAGTGAACTGAACACTTACTGGAAAATTTCACGCATTTACAGGGATAGAATATGTGTGAAATTGTCTTCTCACTTGAGGGAGTGAGGCAATTTAAGTAGGACAACATGAATAGATTGTTTTCCCCACATTGTACAAGAATGTGTGGCCTTCACTGTACCTCTATTTTTCAAGGACACATAAGAGCAGTGTTGCTTGTGCCAGCCCACTGCTCTGCGCCACCAAAGACGCATATGAACAGTTTCTGCAGAGATTTCTAGAAATGCATCTGAGTCCAGGATTCCAATACTGAAGTTCATGAGCTATGCCAGCTTTAGCCCTTGAGAGCCCTTTATCACTATTTGTTTAAAGTGTGATAGACTGTTAGCATACCTGGAAAGGTCTCAGGTGAGACTTTGCAACTGTCATGAGGAGCTTAGTGTGGAAGTGAAATATTGCTTGGTGAATAAAGAATATTCATTCTGTGTATCCCCTAAGAATTCTTCCAATTTAACCTCAGACTATACTTTGAGTAAAAATTTTTTTACTTAAGCTTTTTTTTTTAAGTGTTAATGTATACTAAAATAGAGGGCAATTAAAAATGTCATCTGCATCTTAAATTCTACAATTATATTTTTTAAGCGACATGGCAATATTTATATATCTGGAGATTCTTTTTTTTATTATTTGAGGTATGATTGCTTCTCTGTGGGGGAGAAGGTGAGAAAGATTCATCCCCAGATTTTCTCCTTTTGTCTAAGTGTAAAGAAGGCTATCAAATATGATCTGGTATATGTTCAAAACAGTTTCTTTTAAAAACTGTAGTGTTGTAAGAAATGAAAATCTATTTAGAAAGACGGAATATGGCCAATAAAGGTAGGATTCTCAACCAGAGTCTTGGTTTAAAAGTGCTAGAGTCTGATACTTCTGGTAACAATGCAGCAGTTCATTGCTGGGTGCTTAAAGGTAATATAGACCTTTGCAATGAAATTAAAGAGAAGTGATGACTGAATTAAAGGATAGCTTAAAATACTTTCTTGTGTTCATAGGAATTATAAAGCACTATAAAACCATTTTCATAGCTGAAACTGCAGTACATTTAAAAGGCAGTCTGCAGCAAGTTAATTCAATTGTATGTTATCTTTCCTCTGTGTAAAACAGACATTTCACTTTAGAGAATGTGGAACTGGTCTTTCAACTATTTGGCCTCTTCCTATTGCCTTTCCCATCTTTCACTCATTATTTTAGAGTGACTTACTTTGAATTTAACAGTTCCCAAGATCCATCTGCAGCTTCTTTATATAATTTAACTGCAACGTTTGGAGCTGGACTTCCTCGGACGGCATCCACAACTTTTACAAAAAGAGGATGCTTGGCATCAAGAGAGTCCTGCAATAGGAAAAGAGAATTTTTATGTTGCAAGAAGGGTAAGTGACAGTGCATCATAAACGAGTAAGGAATATTATTCTTCAGATCTACCGTAGAGACCATATTTTCCATGAGAATATTGCTGTCTATTGAGGAAACATAATCTGAAGCTCTCTGGGGGCTGGATATTGTGGTTCCAGGAAGGAAGATTTTGGGAGCTGTTGGGCATGTAGCCATGTACACCAAGGAGGCACTGCAGCTGTGAGACCACATTTCTATTTTTATTTTGGCATGGCTTAGCTACACATCATCTCCAGCATGAGGTTGTAACTAAATTGTGGCCTCAGCAGGAAATAATTACATCCTCAAAGGTAGTAGGAATGTTTAAATATCTGCTAACTCTTCCCCTGTATTTTGGACTGGCAATTTGAGCATAACTTTCTGGATTTGAGAGCCTCTGATACCTTGTTCCATGGAGTTATCTCTGTTGCCACAGAGTTACAGTTCTGCTGTAGACGTGATACGCACCACATACTGACTCTCTCCTAACAGCATGTTGGAACAGATTTGTCAACCCTGGAAGCTACACAGGGACAGGAGAGGAAAACTTTCCTTCAAATACAGGATGGCTACAGTTTCATCCCAATATATCCATCACAAGTAGTGATTATGGCCTGATGTTTTACCTTTTCAAAAGTAGGGTTGAATCAGGGCTTCGACCTTACCTAATTTCTCACTGCTCCGATGAACAGTGAGAAAATAGAGCTTTGTAGAAGGTGCTAATCAGGGATGATCTCGAAATAGCAGTCACAGATATCCATTTAATCATTGTAAAATAAATTGTGATGGAGATGGTTAAAAATTAAGAGCCCTCTCTTTCATGCTCCCTTACAATCTAGGATGTTCCAAGGGCCAGGAACCCTTTCTAGTATCATACCAATGTGTCAGCATGTATCTATGCTGTCTGTATGCCCAGATTCCTCATGCTCCCCTTCTGGAATGCAGGGGGTCATCACTGGTTTTACTTCTGGGGCCTTGGCAAGAAGGGCTGCACTGCTACCACTGATTTTCCTGACTTTTACACCCTGAGAGTTCAATGAAAGTCTAATTCCTCAACATCGTTAGTCAGGGATTATCTTCCCAAAGATCTGAGTTGAGAGGAAAAATGAGTAGTAGAGGAGATAGACACAAGGCTGTTGTAGGAGAATTTCAGGCAGAAGCATCTGAGTCTTTAGCTTGCTTTCCTGGGATAAATGAGCCCTCTGGAAGAAGAATCCTGACTTTAGCTCTGTTCTTTACTTACATGGGATTAAGCTGTAGTGGGTAGAGCAGTAAGGCAGAAGGCTAGAGAAGGCCTTTCTCCAGCATGGATTTCGCAACAGGGCATAAAATTCCTCGTGATACAGCTTGTTCATTATGTTATGAATGCTCAAGGGTTTTTGTCTCGTGCATATGATAGTTATTCCCTTTTTTGTTTTATGTTGTTTTTCATGTAGTTGTTGCGTCTAATGATAAGTGATACTTAGTTACCAATAAAGTCCTCTCACTAATCACTAGAGAAGGAGAAGGAAGGACCGGAAAAGAGCCGCAGCAGAGAACTACAGGCAGTACATACTGTAAAATCAAAACAATAATTTAAAAATAGAATATTCTACCTTTTTTTTTTTTCTTACACTAATTAAAAAACAGTAAAAGAAAAAAAATTGGGGCTACATCAGTAGAAGGACTTCATTCCTCACACACTTACCGATGGTGCAGCTTCGGAGCAAAGTGCCAGGCCAGCTAAGAAAACCAGAAATACAGAATGAAAAACCATTTTGCCTACCACTAGGAAGTCTGTGTCAGCAAGCAGAAAATGGTGGGAGCTGTGATTTTTATATCAAGGCCTCTGAAATGAAGCTGCTTATCAGAAAAGTCCTATGATTTTCAACACGTAGATTCATACTATTTACTTAGTAAACAATGAGAAAATAAGTAACCCATACAAACATGAACCTTGTCTGTGAAAATAAGTCTTTTCTACCTTTATCTGTGGAAATATTGTGAACATTGCCTAGTTCAACTACTGTGTCAATTTTCTTGGAAGAAATGTCTATTCTGTATTTTTCTCTTTTTATTGAGGATTATGCTGTATTGACCTCGTATAACTGAGACAAATACAAATTTTATGTCAACTCAGCAATTTCAGTGAGAAATTCTCTGTGGTTATAGCTTGGTTTAATTGAGTCACCCATGTTTATATATTAAGAAATTTCTCTCTGTGTTACTCTCCTCCCCACCTCTAATAAAAGGTAAGTGGATAATCTGTGGGCTATTTCATTATCTTGTGCATTCCCTAGGAGAAAAATATATTACTTTTGGTTTGCAGCATGGCGTCGATACCTACGTGCCAACTTCTGAAGCACATTTTAACAATGTTTTAAGTTGTATCACTTGTCCCTTAAATTCAGTACAAACCCAGGACTTCCCCATATAAATTCAAGTTAACTCCTATCAGAAGCATCTGGTTCGATTGAGGGAAATGTGGCTTCTTGAAAGTAAACTTTGTCTTTCTGATCTATGCTTAGACATACATACCCTTTACTAGGTTTATCCTCTCATCAGATGGATGACTACAAGCAGAGTAGTTTCTTTCTCTTTGTGTTTTTTGTTTTTTTTTTTTGATTTTTTTTTGTTTTTTTTTTTTTTTTTTTTTTTTTTTTTTTTTTTTTTTTTTTTTTTTTTTTTGGGGTTTTTTTTTTTTTTCCCAAGTATATCTATATCAGCAAATTTATGTCCTATTTTGAGACCCTAGTATAACACACTCCAAATGAAACCTACTGGTTTTCAACCTCCAGGAGTAGCAGGGTCCCATGAAATCTCCATACTTTATGGTGGGTGCTGTTTTGAAACTGTTTGTGCTGCTTACAAGAGTTGTGTAACTATGATAGCATCTAGAAATCTGTGAAAAAGTAACCAGTGAAACATTAAAGGCAAGCTTTTGTAACTTGTGAATTTGAATCACTTGATATGCTGTCATCCCAGCAGGCTCTGGGTATAAACTCCAAGGTCAGTGGCAAACAAGTGCTGCAGGTTTCTGGCTGGCATGATTTCAGTTTCTTTCTCTGTAATTTATGTAATCCAGTTAAAACCAATCCCTCTGCTCCAGGATGTTTTAAATATAATAGGCCATGGGTTTACAAAAATCACTGCTAAAGCCCGCAAAGTCTTTAGTCAGTTTATCAGCAACTTTATTTGAATCACAGTCACTCTACAGCTTACCTTTTCCTATTTCTGAAAATATGAAGAAAATATTAAGATGATGCTTCTCTTTTTGGACTTCTTTTTAATGATGGCTACAGACTAGATTTATTAGGGATTTAACTGGAATGCACCTACATAGGTGCATCACACATTCCAGCTGTGTGATGTCAAATAATTACTTTAATCTCAAAGATTTAAAAAGTGCTAATTGAAATTACTTCAGTACTTTCTAGATTGATTGAGCAGCCAGCTTTCCTCTTGAAACATCAACCTGCTGAGGTTTACCTGAAGTTTGAAGTAAAGGTGCACAGATTTTAACTCTTTCAGCTCTCTGGACATACTTATTTCAATGGTTTCTGCATTGTTTGTTCTGCTGCTAGGTATTCAGAATTTCACCTGTGACCTGGTTGATAGTGGGACTATATTTTCTGTGTGTAAACTTGGAGTAGCACAGATGACTAATTTATTTTGAGTATGTTTATTTGGTAATTTTTTAAGGTAACACAACTATATGAATTTCCTGTTTTGAGCCAATGTATTTGGTGAGACTTCTTTAAGGCAGTGGAGGAAGATAAAACTAAATCAAGTGTCATCTCATGTGTGTTTTTCAGATGGCTGCTGCACTTCAATGCAAATTATAATACTTAAGAAAACAATAAAATTCCACTAATAGAGTTAAAATTGTTTTAAAGAAGTAATATTTTATTGACTTGTCTGAAGTTTGCCAGGTTACAAAATGGAAAAAAACACAACTAATGTAGCAAAACGTTATGCATTAGCAGTAGGGAAAACCTTCCTCCTAAAAGCCTATGATAGTTCTAGTGGAGAGAAGTGTGGAAAGACAGTACATGTTTATTCCTGGGGATCAGTGACAACAGCAGTGGTTGAGTAGGAGAAAGGGCTGAGGAGGGCGGCGATGGTGTAGTGGCGGTGGCCGGAATCATTAGCAGTGAACACCACCTGGAAAAGGGAACACTTGTGGTCATTATGAGCAGCACACAGTCACAGCCACCTTATTAACAACTAAGCAGCACACCCCACTTCATCTGCAGAGCACTTTGCTGGCTCTGCTCAGTGCTTTTACCCTTCTGAAGGGTAATGCTCCCCGTTACTTTGTGATTGCCAAGGACTGAGGTATTTGTGAGATTTGGACTGAGGTTCACAAAGAGCCTCAGCTGTGCTGAAGCTGGATGGAAATACCCACACCTGAGCTGGGCAGACTGCTTTGTGATGTGGAATGGGAGGGTAAGGGGGAGGTATCTCAAATGACCAGTAAGAAAGACAGGGATGAAATTCCATCTAGGGAATTTAAATACAACACCTCTGTGATGTGTCCAAACAAGGCAGGCAGCTGGAGCCCAAAGCTACTTTCTGTACTTCAGTGCCCCCTCCTGTTTTTAGCACCACTGGTGATGGGTCAGTTTTTGCATTAGGAACTGAGGGGCTAGACTTGCCAGAACCAGGAGAGACCCTTGCCCTAAGACAATTCAAATCTGCTGCTCTCTGAATCAGTCCAATGTGACTTGAGACACCCAATTCTCAGGAAAGTATTGTCACCTGGGTTAAATTCCAGCTTTCTTTAGCCTACTATTTGATCTATTTTCTAAACCATGATGCACTTCCTATAAGTGGTCTAGAGAGTTCTCTCCATGACCAAAGTCTAAGCTTCTGGGACATGAGGACTGTAGGCTTCAGTTACTTGTCCACAGTCAATCCCTGAATTCTTCCCATTTCCCAGGCTAGCTTGTTGACCTGTATGTAGGCTATTATGTAAAGGAAAAGCTTCTTCAGCCTAGCTGGAACAGTCTCAGCCAGGCACTTTTAAGCACCTTCCGAGGTGTAGCCTTTACAACTTTCAGACATTCAAACAGTTAGGGAATACTTTTGAGGTTTTTTTTTTTTTGACCTGAATCACCCAAACTGCACCTCTGACTTTTTTGGACCTGAGACTCAGTCATTTGTTTTAGTCTTCCACAGAGCTCTATGAACTTGTGGTTTGAAATGTTCTACAACACCACCAGTAGCTGTTCCAGACTACCCAGATTGGAGAAACTTAACTTTAATGACAGATTAAACCTGAAGAATTTAAACAGATTTTTGGATGTGCTAAGTAAATGTAGTAGAATAGAGCACACAATAAATCAGTGTAGGACTAAAAGGAAAGGGAGAGACAGGACATTATCATATTGCTGGCCTGCTTGTAAAATTTGAGTATCAATGAAATAGTCAACTTTTCATTTCCCACTGTGGTAATTTCTTTACTTTTTTATACCTTCTTTTCTTTTCTTTTCTTTTCTTTTCTTTTCTTTTCTTTTCTTTTCTTTTCTTTTCTTTTCTTTTCTTTTCTTTTCTTTTCTTTTCTTTCTTTTCTTTTCTTTCTTTTCTTTTTTTTTTTTTTTTAATTGCGTATTTTGGTACTGAATATCATTTTTAAAAAGGCACACCAGAAAGAATTGTTTTTTTCCTGTGATTACATGTCATATTAGAATTCAGGGATTTTCATGTGGCTGATATGGGGAAAATACCTCTGATTTAAGCATAGTTTATTTCCTATAAAATTAGGGTTTCCAAATCTCTCAATTTCTTCAGCATAAGTAAAAGCAGCCTCTCTTTTTTTTTTTTTTTTCTTTCTTGTTTGTTTTCATAAACACTGTCTATTATTGAATAATGTAGCTCTTTTCAAGCAAGATTCCCTAGTGGTATGAGTGGGTGAATGGGCACAGCTACACTTTGGAAGAGCTGTGTCGGCATTTGCAGGGAAGTTGGCTGCTTCCTGTGGCTTAGCTGGATATTTACTGCCTTTATTTGCCCAGTACTTTGTGGCAGTGAACCACTTCACCAAATGATGCTGCTCCTTCACTATTAGAGGGCTGTGTTTGCTCTTTGCAGCTGATGCCACCACACAGGCAGTGTGTATTGGTTATCAAGGATATTTGCCACTACTCACATCAGCGTAGTCGTGGAATGCAGAAAGCCCGACTGCCTTCCAGTAAGAGCTGGTTTCAAACTTCACCATATATTTTCCCTCTACAAACTGTTCTTCTGTCGTGAGCTCATGAATCTCCCCATACTCTGTGGTTTTCCTGTAATGATTAAATATCCATATCAAGATTTTAAATATTGAATTTTTATAAATTCATTTAGACGCTAAACAGAAACAGTCAGTGTGGAATATTAAATAGCAGAGGTGACAAATTCTACATTGAGCAGTTTTTAATCATCTGAAATAATTCCTTTCCTCTGTGTTGTGAATGTTTCCATACATTGCAGAGTTTGTCCTTGCTACCAACTCACCCACATACATCACAAGTCAAAGCTGGCTGGTCTAAGGTCCCTCTTTTAGTATCGTGTTTAACTTGTACCAAATGTCCTCTGGAACCAAAGGTTACTGTCTTAGGAGAAGGATTGTCGTGATGAGAGGCAGGATGCCAAATCTCAAAATAAAGCTAAGCAGAGAAGAGAAATTTTATTGGAAAATTATTTTGTTCTCTAGCTATTAGCACTGAGGCTCTGGAGTTTATTCCTATACACTGATGTGATTTTATGTGACCCTTAGTGGTAATGTCTTGGAAAAGCAATTTCGCATAATAAGATTTTAATAATTTGAATTACAATGCCTTGGTCAAAGAGCAGGGGCCTGTTCCACTGGGTACCATATAAATGAGCAATAGGAATTCCCGGATCAGAGCTCATGTGCTCAGCTCAGAACAACAAAAACTGTGGATGAAGAAACTCCAGCAGCAAGAAGGAAGTATATCTGGCACTGCACCCTATTTGTTTGAAGAGGAGGCTTTTCAAGCTTTGTATGACAGCTGTTTAAATATTTACATATTTAGCTCCTAAACCCTATTTATCTCTTTCTCTCCTTTTACTTAATTTTCTGATTTTTTTAACCTTTTGTGTTTGTTTGTTTTTGTTTGGGTCTTTTTCTGCTGAAAATATTTATTTGATATTTATAGCACTTCATAAACACATGATTTAGTTGAAGGAAAAGTTAAGAAAGCCTTGACTGGGAGAACTAGGGGAACTTTCCTGTCTTATGGCAAGGAGTAACTGCCTAGGCAGAAAACAAACTTGAGTAGGAGGAGAGGAAGTGATTAAAGCAGTGACATGCTGCTTATGCGGGACAGAATCAGTTCTGCTATTGGGCTTTTCTTTCCCAGTCTCTTTCTCTTCCTTCACCTTGTTTGGAATCTTTGGTTAATGGCGGTAAATAAAAAAGACTGAATTACAGAGCTTTTGCTTAAATTAAGAGGTAACAGGATTGAAAATCCCATGCTAATTTTCCTTTTTCTTATTTGTCAAGACTGACAAAATCTCACTGTAGTGTAATACAAGTGTAATCAAGTGTATCCAGGGCAGATCAAACCTGCAGAGAATCAAAGTCCTATTTGAAATAAGTATCACAGTCAGTTTGTAAAGAGTATGCATCCATTTTCTTTCAGTTTAATTAATAATTCCTGATTTAATCTGTAATTACTGCTTTAATAAAAGAAGAAAGAATTCATTTGTGAGTCTCCTTGAAGCTGTGAAACAGAATTACTGAGATCCTACAGAAGAGAGGAAGTTAGCAATCCACGTACTTCTGCCTATAATCTGGATAGTCTAGACACAAAGCAGTTGAAAGGAAAAATGGTGTCTGCCTCAAAATCTTTGTTCAAAATAAGTTTTAGTATGAGAAAATTGTGGATGGAGCTGGAATGGTGCTTTCCCTAAGGGGTACTGCCCCAGAGTGCCAGATGTTAACCGTCCAGAGCAGCCAGAAAACTGGAAACAAGAGCTCACTTGAAAAGGCATGCCCACTGCCAGAACACTGGCACTTCCTCTATTTTAATTATTAAGTGGTAGCCATTCAATGCAACTGGTCTCACAAGGAAACCCTTCAGCATTACTGCTGCACTGACAGCCGACAGGACAGTGTGTGATTCAGAGCCTGGAGGGAATTAGCACAAGGCAGAAGATGCTCAGCATTCAGCACCAGTAGCAAAATGCTGCAATTGCTTCTGAACAGCACATGTATTTCTGTCTGAGTGGGGGACTAAATATAACACAGTTCCTTATTCTTAATAGGATGTGGACTGCCAGCATCTGCTGTAGGATGGACAGTTAAATTAAAAAGCTGTGCTTTTCCAGTAGAGTTACTACAGTGCCAGCCCATACTGCAATCCCAATCCTCTTTTTGACTATCTGGACCTTAGCTGTATATTGTGGCCAGGTAAAATCTGCACTGTCTGTACAATGATGTTTATGAACTCTTAGGACATACTGCATTGAGATAAACTGTGCTCTCAGATGCAGACTGACAAGGGACTATCTCAGGAACATGAGCTCTTATTTTGGAGTGAAAAAAAAAGGAGGGTTGGGCAGCCACTTCAAATACACAGAAGTCTTTTCTTTCGTGACTTGTAACCTAGGTCACATGAAAACTGTGACTGCAACTCTTGAACCACATGATAAGACCTAGATTTTCAAAAGCTTGTGAGGACCGGGAAGGTCAAAGCTAGTCATGGGAGGAGCTCATATAGAATCCAAATCACATGTTCTGTGCCCTAAAGCCTTCCCAAGCATGTGTCTTAGCTCCAGCTATCTCTTCTTGCATATTTTTAGCTAGAGCAATTTTGAAATAAGCCTCTTAATAAAGTCAGCTCCTACTATTCTAACTCCCCCGCTGCCCCTTAGACACCATTACTCAAATTCAACAGTTGCTAAGTATATTTGCTTAATTTCATGCAGTGTGCTTGCAAAATAAAAATAAGAAAACAAAATGGTAAAAACATAACAGCAACAGACATTTGTACAAAATGTAACTTTCCCGTGTGTATCTGCTAGGTATTGTAACTTAAAAATGTTATTCACCTGACAGGAGTATTTACAGATTGTGTTCCTGGACTTCATTCATATTTTCAGCTGTTTTAACACAGGGAAATTCTGGCTTCCCCAAAAGAATAAAATTTTAATTGCATATGAAAACTTAGTTCAAACAACTGTCATCACCAAAAGTCAATGGTATCACTGACAGCAGCCTTGGTTATGATGCAAGTCAAGAAAAAGGTCAAAATCTTTACCTGCAATAAAAGTTGTGATTTAATGCTCCTTCACTGCCATCCCCCAGCAAAATGGTTATCACTTGCCTAGGGTTAATCTTCTCAATTTATGTTTAAGAAGATGTGATTAGATTTTCTTGAGCATACTAACCCAAAGTGTCAACAGAAGTTGCCTAAGAACTACAGGATTTGTTTCCATGGGCTTGTTGAGAGCAGCATGGCAAACTAAACAAGGAAACATTCTTATGCTCCAGATGTGAGGGCATTTAATAATGACATGACATTTATCTTATTCTTCTGTAGGTTGTATTTTGTATTAGATGTTAAACAGTACTTGATGAAACATTTGAAATGATTTGGTTTCCTAATACTGAAAGGAATGCTCACAAGGGATAAGATGTTATCCTTGCCACTGCTTTCCTCGAAAAAAAATGGGTAATTTTTCATGGAGTTTCTCTGTTCATTAAAGTATATCAATCAATTTTAGGAGTCATTTGTTCCTAGGTTAACACTCAGCACTTGGAAGGGGAGTTGCTTGTTTTTTTCAGTCTTGTGAACTTTCTTGCTACTTTTTCAATGGGGAAAAGTGTTTTTTGTTTTTCATTACATAAAAAGAAACCATTCAGATCGAGAGTTATCTCTCCTTACAGTCTTCTTCTCTGGGATTTTCTTGGTTTTTTTTTCTTTTTTTTCTGCTTATATGTAAATCATTCTATAATAAAATCCCGGTAAAAGACAGTTAAATGTGCAGTTGGCTCCTGTCCATTCTTGTGCTTATTTCTGTGCTTGAATATTCTGCTGCTACTGGAGGCTTCTCTTCAGATATTTAAAAGTCTGATTCAACAAATTGTTGCAATGGAAGTTAAGTGTCTAAACACCTCAGCTATTTGAATTTTAGTAAACTGTGTTCTTCTGTTACCCATACAGCTGTCACAGACTGAAGGTTTTATTGTCTGACTCTCTGTGGTGTCCTAAGGTATTTGTAAGGATGCTAGGTGTCTGTTGGTACTGGTCTGTCATTCTGGAAAAAGACATTCAGAGCTAGAGAAATGGCCTCAAACTGCTGAGCTTTTGCTTCTGTGTTGTGTTACAATAGGACTCTTTAAAACTTTCTGGTCAAGGAGTTTCTTCCAACCAGCACATTTGGTACACAGCAGAAAATGAATAATGCACTTATTATTTGCATGTGTGCAGACAAAGCTTGCAGAGAAGATTTTGTATGTGACTGCTGCAAATAAAGCTCTATATCCATTGCATATGAAGATAGCTTAGTCTGGATAACCTACAAAATTCTGGTAAATAGGTTTCTTTTTTTCTTTCTATAGAAAGGAAAGATAATTCTTAGGAGATAATTTCTAGGAGAAAAAAAATAGAATAATTTCTAGGAGAAAAAAATAAAGATTAAAACTAGTCCCTCACAAAGATAAGATGAGCATCTGAATGTATTTTTGCAATTAGCATTTCAGCCACGGATAAGTTTCACTCTAAATCTAATGGATTTGAGATCAGAATTCATGTGCTGTGAGTGTGGCACCTGTATCAGAAAACATATTTCTGTTTTGATCAGTGCTCCATTCCTTTAACTCCTCAATTACTTGCGCAAGGCACCTCGAAAATGGGTCCAGAAGACCACATAACTTACCCAACAGCAAAGTCCTGCCAGCTTCCATCTTCAGCCTGTTTAAAAACTTTAACTGTTACATCAGATGCAGGGCTTCCTCTGACTGCATCCAGCACTTTCACCATAAGAGGGCATTTGGAATCAACAGAGCCATGGGAGACCTTGGGAAAAGGAGAAGTTGTATAAGAACTGTTCACTAAGCCTGCAAAAACCTTCTCCCAAAGAAAAGATGGATTCTAATTGCAGAATTACCGTTCACTTAAATGTAAGTTCTCTGAAAAATGCTATTCAAAGCTAATTTCCAAACAGCTATTTCTTAAGCAGAATATCTTAGAGCTTCATACTGATACTTTATTACACACACACAGATTGCTTGATCAATATTTAGAGTTGCTCCAAATGGCTCTAGGAAAATGATATAATGCTATACCTTTATAATGAGATCACAAATATGAAATTAGTAAATTCTTTTAAGTGCAGACAAAGTATGTTAACTGGGGAAACCAACAAAGGAATACATATGACATCCTTAGGCTGATAGAATATCCCTCTCTGAGGCTTCATAAGGAATCCTTAGTCATACCTCAAAAATATTTTTTTAGTACTTTAGAGAAGCACTTGTTTGGCAAAGCTGCCTCTTTATTGAGGATACGGGATGTGAGTCATGAGCAGACAGAAACAAAGGAAAATGAAAGGTCACACCACCCAGATCCCTGACCCTTCCATAATACCTCAAAATAGGTGGGTGAATGGCAAGAAAAGAAAAAAGTTTTAAGAATTCTGAAGATGTTACTATTAAAAAAAAAACCCCAAAATAGCATTCTGGTAAAGCCCAATGGTTACAGAATTTTATGGATGAGGAGGATGCTAGTCATCTAGAAAATCTAGATTATCATTCTTGTAATGATTGAGTTTGAATACAAAGAAACTCACCAGTGGTGCAGCTTCAGAGAAAAATACCAGTCCAGCTAAGAAAACAAAGAGCACAGACTGAAAGGCCATTCTGCTTGCTGATAGTGAGCCTTGGTGCCAGCAGCCAGGAGCTGAAGGGATTTGGGATTTTATAGCAAATCCAACAACAAAACAGGCTGCTTATTGGGTGCCCATATGACTCCAAAACTGCTGATTCTGATTATTTGCTTAGTAAATAGCCCAATCCTAGAGTCAGTCCATTGCTTCATGGCACTGCCATTGAAGTCAATGGAAGGACTGCAGGATCACTAGAGAAAAGAAAATAAGTAACTGACACAAACATGACCCTTGCCTGGGGAGATTACACTCATAGAAAGCCCTCCACAAAATAACACAAATGACCTTTGTTTGTCCAGAAATTCAAGCAGTTCTAGGAGAACTTCTTTATCTTGCCCCCAGCTTAATGCCTCAATGCTTTCTCTGCACCTGCTCCATGTTTCTTCTCAGTATATTCAATGCTTTCTGAGGATCAGATCCCATGTATGGATGCAGACTCAGTAAATGGGTCATGGAGTTTGTTCATTGTCGGGCTGAAGCAGTGCTGGATTCCCAATCAATCTCCCTGCTTGCTGGAAAGGAGCAATGTCTCTGTTTTGGGATGCAGCTTAGATGGGATCTGACACAATCTGCCACCCACCAGTAGTTTCTAATGATTCATCTTGCCCAACCTTCAGGTAGACACTGAGGTCTCCTCTTAGTCACTGGGAAAAGACCTGCAGAGAGCTGTCTCCCTGGGAAGCTAAAAGCCTCAGAAAAGTGAAATGAATCCTCTCTTGCACCATGTACCCCAGAAGGAGCCAAGGCAGCCAGCAGAGACCGGTAGCTTTTGATAACGTCGGACTAAGGTTCCAGTTGCCAAACCTTTATTATGCTGGGAATCTTATTTTACACGTATGTTTGTAAATTTCCACATTTATAAGTGTGCAAATGTACATATCAGAGGTTTTCCAGGGATGAACTCAGCCCCAGCCTAAGCTGGGAGGAGTCATCTGGGGGAGATGGCATGGTAAAGGTGGTTTTGTTCAGCTGCATCACATAAACTGTCCATACTGTACCTTGTGCTAGTTGAGAGACAAAGAAACTGCTCTGTTTAGCAGTTCCTTTTCTCCACATCCTAAACAACTCTGAGTCTACACTTTTCAGGAGCTGGCACTCATTTTTTACTGATTTCACAGTATCTAACAAAAAGCAGTTTTCTTGAATAAGGTTATGATGAAGGTCTTAGAGAGAAATCACAGATGGTATTCTCCAGAGACTTTCATGCCTTCAGGCTGCTTTATGCAGTTTGTCTCTCTAGGCAAGGTTGATTTTTAAGAAAAAAAATCTATAGTACAGTAATCTCCTGCACTGGGATCAAAGTGCCCTTTGTCCTTACAGCAAAGCAGGCTGATACGTAGGTAACATTCTACACCCACGTAAAAGTCAGTGCAAGGTGCCCAGAGGTAACAAACCATGCTGCAATCTAATGCTTGTGGGTTGTCTTCAGATCTTGGGAAGTTAAATGCTGCTCCTAGATCTGTGCAACAACATATTACTTCATTATTTTGTTTTCATTATTTGTGAACATTTCTCTGAAGCAGTGAAGCTTTGTATGTCTGGAAAGGAAATTATCTGTATTCTAGGGCAAGTAGGCTGTCCTGTGTTTTGCTGTCAGCTGTTCTGCAAAGAAATAACGCCAAGGAGTTTATGATACTGGCACTTGTCTGCATGACAAATTGCTCTCCTATGGGACAATTACTTAAAAAATAATGATTTTCTTCTAGGTTTTCCTGCAAAGTAGTAGTCTCTGAAAAATCAGGTCGACAGGGATGCATTTCAGCTCTCCATATTATTTTGCTTCTCTCTTTTATAACATTGACCTTTTGGCAACTGCTTCTTAGACTGAATAATGAGCATGAAAAATTCTAACCCCAATATGATTTTTTTTCTTTGTTCTTCACTTGCTGTTTTTTCAGCTGTCAACATCCCATACATAACCCAGACAGGGATTCTTTCACTACTAGCAGAGACACCAGTTCGAGTGGAAATTAGACTTCGTGTGTTTGTGAATCTCCATTCACACATTTTGCACACAACTAGATTATTTCTACAAGTTCTAAGATACAGGTGGACTCAGTGAGAAGGTAAGAAAAAAGTATCTACTGTATCTCTGATCATGAAGCATCCAGAATTTATACCAAATTCTATTAAAATCCATGCAAACCCAATTTAAAATTACTATAGCCTAATGAAAGCAATGCTAGGTAGATCTTTTTGCTTCCATTGTCAGCCTCAACTTAGCACCACAATGTGGTAATATTTTCTGTAAAATGCATGTGAAGACTCAGGAATTTGGAACAGCTGGCGGAGAAGGATAGTTCTCCCTCGGCAGAGAATCAAAACATGATTGTGGGAGGGAAAAGGAGAAAGAGGATGGGTAACTGCTGAGCATCCAACAGATGCTGATTGACTGTTGTCTGTCTGTTGTTGAAGGTTCTTGAACATTTTCTGTGCAATGGGATTCTGAAACTTATATACTGAATAACTTATCCCCGATAAAAAATAAGAGAAAGTGAAATGAAAAGGGGCTGAGCTCTGAGATGTAAGTGGGGCTGGGAAACTCTAGGCCTTCTAAAGGAGAAGGGAAGCTGCCATGAAGAGCAGGAAAGAGGGCAGCTCCCAGAGACTGCTAGCAGGATACATGACACAGGAAAAGTGGTGCAACACAGGGCCTTAGCACACAGCAGTCGCATAAACGCCATTTTGTAAGAAAAGAGTAAACTGAGTTACTGAAAACTCAACAGAAAGATGTTTAGGAATCCTAGTGTGGAAGAAGCTGTAGGGTTACATAGCTAAAACAGAGATAGCATGAGGCTATATAGTGCAAGCATCTGGGATCTAGGGGACTCATGAAACCCAGAAGAAGGGGCGCTCACCCAGCATACAGGGTTATTAGGGTGCTGGAGAACTGCCAAGAGTCCCTGGTGTACACAGTAACCTCAGCTTTATGCAAGCCAACAAGCGTGAGACCCCCAGTTACGGAAAAAATTAGATAATCTTCAAATATGTAAATGCTTTAAGGCTTATCTGAATTCCAAATTGATTGAAGTTCATCTCTGAAGAATTAGGATTAATGCCTATTTCTAATGAAAGTGTGTTCCCTGCTTGGAAGCAATACGGTGTTCAGGTCAAGAGCAAACATGTCCTATGGCTAATACTCTTGTTTATGTCAAGGATTTTTCCCACTATGCTACAGTATTTTTCTCTCTCTTCTATGTAGTCTCACACACTTAGGCTTGTTTTACATAGATAAGCTCCTTATTCTCTGCTGCATTCCCTTCTATTTGACTTTATTTACAAAGCCAACTGCTTCTACATAACAAAATGCTCAGACAGGCTGGAATACCTGACTTTGACCATAAAAACCTGTAAGCTTCTCCTGTGACATTGGAATGAAAGGGCCTGATAGATGGTAAGCCATTCAGTAATCTGGATAGAATTCCCTAGTACTATTTGAAGAATTAATGAATTCCTGGGCTCTGAAAAAAAATCCTTTCTATAATATAGAGACCTGAATGTGACACTTTTTTTCACTTCTCTGGAGTAACATTCCATGGGGACTTACAGGAAAAGACCTGAGATTTACCTTTCAAAGGAGCTTGCCTGAATTTTCTGAACTAGATTCAAGAACTCTATGAGTTTTGCTTCAGGTGTCTGCCAGCTGAGTTGTTGTGGCAGAGCTCTGGCACTTAAGTAGAGTGCTCAATGCAGTAACTGCTTGAAGCCAGCGAGAAATTACATATTTGCTAATTATGTAACATTTCTCCTCTCTGCAAAGCCAGGGATAATGCTTTTCTAATTAATAAATGTGCTCAGGGAGGTTCATGTTTGAGCTTGAATTTCAATCTGTAAAGAATGGTATTAAAAATGGTGGCATTGCAGGTATGCATGGTGTTTGCATGTTTATCAGCCTTTTTAGTTTTCATTTTCGCTGAGGAGTATATCTCTAGTTTGAGTTTTAATGGTCATTATCAGATTTTCACAGGACTAACACTGCCTATTTGTTTGGAAGTAAGGAAACACTACTGATCCTATGGTGAAAAATAAGAAAAACAGCCTTATTTTGTATCTTAAATCAAATCCAGTTACTTCAAAAGTGAGGAGGTGGATACTGTTAGCAAATAATTTTGAAGACAGATGGGTCGGGTTGGTATAAAATCACAGGGTTTTTTATCATTTCCAAGGTTGTGTCCGAGGACCATCCTGGGACATAGCTCAAAGTACA
Organism: Irena cyanogastra; assembly: GCA_013397155.1. Classification (NCBI taxonomy): domain Eukaryota; kingdom Metazoa; phylum Chordata; class Aves; order Passeriformes; family Irenidae; genus Irena; species Irena cyanogastra. Next base: position 26,337 of record VWZV01005816.1, read on the forward strand.
AAAAAAGAAACATATAAATAGATGATTCTTGCTTTAGGGCGTTTGTAATGTATTAATTCACCTGGCACCTGCTCATCTCAGCAGGCTCTGAAGCATCTAAACTCCAAGGTCATTGGGTACTGATCATTACTTCTTCATTAGCTACCCCTGTAGGTCTCATGATTTCTCAAAAACAAACTTCTGTTATTCTACTTTAATATGTATTCATGTCTACATACTAATCTATCGGTCTAGACAAGTGATTTAAAAGAAAAAAAAACCTAATTCAGTTTATACACAGAGCTAACTGAATATCCTTGTGCCAGACTTAATATTTCCTGTGTCTGAAAGATGCTAGAACTTGCCATGAGATCAATGTTTTTAAAGGTCAATCTATTTATTAGTAAAATGATTAGGTGGTTTGTATTTTAAATTTATCTTTTGTGCCATTCTTACAGGAAGACATACACAATAAATCTACAGCATGATGCAAATATTTCAATAGCAAAAAGAAACCTTAGCAGAGGTCACTATTTTCCTGGGGTCTTGGCTAGGCTCTTTTGGGAGTGTATTATATTTTTAAGAAAATTTCCATCAATTATCAATTTGTTCTCCATGGACTGCAGATATCATATGATTAATTAGAGCACAGATGACAACCAAAATCTTCCTCTAGCAATAATGACCAAAAGAGGTTCTGTGGGGTTAAATTACAATCTTTTCTTAGGTTATATATATTTGCTAAGCTATTGCAGCTATGTACTTTGTTCATCATCTTGCTGTTTAAGATTGTAAAATGCTGAGTCTAGGGCACTTCATTCTGGTACCTAAATACAAATAGGTGTGAGGAAATGCCTGTTTTTCCATCATGCAGGGCCATCTGAGCAGGGTCTTAAAGCTTCTGCAAATTTGCACAGGCCCATATTAGCCATTGGTTAGTGTTTTTTGAATTACTCAAGTCTCTGTTTAGTGGAGATCATTGTAGATACAGGTAGATCACCACATGGACCCACATGGATGCAGCTTCCATGTGAACAATGGCTGGTGTGCCTGTGGGTGCTTTTGCACTCTGTCATGTGCCCTGGGCCTCCCAGGCCACATCTCCCTCCTGTCCATCTGTCCCACCTTGTAATAAGATCCCCATCTGCCCTGCAATAAAATCCCCCGGGCATGTTGTTGAGTGGGAAGTTACCAAGTGACAGTGACAGTGACACATTCATGCCTTTCTTTTTATTAATTGAACTGATGCCTGCTTCCTGCCAAAAGCTCTGAGGAAATGCTTTACTAATCATTTTATCTCATAAACAGAGTTCCTGTATCCACCACAGGCTTCATTGAACTTTGGCATCAGCTTCCAAGCACATTTACCAGTGTCACAGTGACAAAACCAAATGAGTGCCTCGTGAAAATGGATCTGAGAGGAAACAGCCTTCTATCTTGTAAGGAATAAAAAGAAAAAGGTATTTCCAAAGGTAAGGAACAGAACAGATGTACAATGCACATGTACAATGCACAATGCAATGGTAACATCCTTCTTCCCTTTTTTATCTATTTTTTTTCCTTTTTCGTTTTGTTCTTCTTCAAATTTTAAAGACAAGAATAGAGTATACTACAACATTTCTGGGAGAAAAATCCAAGGGCTAGACACTTTTGTAATGTGGAACCAGCAAAAGAAAAGTGTTAATAGCTATTTTAGACAAGCCACTGGCTGTAGATTTTTTAGCTCTGAGCCAAAAGCTCTTGCTAGCTCTGCCTGTAGCAGATGTGAAAGTTAGCTCTGGAATCCAGGTAGGAAGTACTGGGCGAAGGCAGTATTCTAAACAAAGTAGGAGTAGCTTTGAGGTAGTGCTTCTCAGCATGTTACCCATACACTGAGCTGTATGGACAAAAATCATTCATGCTTCAAAATGCAGTAGGGTACGTGAGTCAACAGATTAATTGGCTGCTATTCCTTGGTATACTGTAAAGGACAAATCTGGCTTGTGTATGTAAATTCACAAACTCTCCAGTCTGCTTTCTGCATGAAAAAAATTTCTGCATTTCTGTGTGCCTTACATAGTGGCAAACACAGATTGCTGCTTAAATGGATGGACAAAGACAGTGTGTGTATACTTTTCCATGATTAAGCCTCTGTGGTTATATCCCCCTTTACCTGCTGCCAGCCAAGCTGGGAGACTGAATTCCGATCATGTAACAGGTACAAGCTCAGGTTTATAGAGTGAAAGCTTGTGAATAAGTCAATGCAACACTTGCCGCAGATAAAAATAGCAATTTCTTTTCTCACTATCTCTGAACTAGGTTCAGAACACCTCCTGTACCAGAAAAATAAAATAAATATCAGCTGAGCCTACAACTCAGCTGTATTTGTGACTCTTGTGCCACTGTTCTAGATCTACAGTCACAGCTATTACAGAATCTGCTTTTTGCAGCTGAGGTGCATTTTATCCCTGCCTTGTGTTTGTATATATTCTTTCTGGGGAGCTTTTAGCTTCTCTTTTTTGGCCTGCATAGTATATAGGCACCCACATACCACTGCTGAGAAACTGTTCAGTCTCTGGACTGTTCACAACCTTTTCTGCATTTGTCAATAATCATAACAAAGCAGAGGCTGTTGTGTGTTTAAGACAAACTTAAGCAGAACAACCACCATCCTATCCAGCAGACCTCTACGTGTCATGCAGTTTGTAGTGTCCAGGGGGTCCAGTAGTTGGCCTACAGGAGCCAGTTATGTCCCTGCTAGAGTTAGGAAAAATGATTATTGCCTGTACTCAGGTCTAAGAAGGAGGAAGTTTGAGTTCCTGACTCCCAACAGCTTGCTTTACAAACCTGGAGCCCACTTAGTGATTTTAAGCATTTTTAAAAAACTCCATCCTGCAAGTGGAGTGATCTACAGTGCTGGACGAGTATGGAGCTATCGGGGAATTATTCCCACTCCTCACTCTCACGAGGTGTGGAGGTCAAGCATGAATTGTCCTTGCTGTATTGCCCTTCTAACAGTAGTTCCCAGATCAGACCTCTCCTGCTCCTTGTCAGCCCAGCCTTCATGCAGAGCTGATCTGTCAGCCACATCTGATCCTGGGGCTGGGTAGTGCCCTCCCTGTTTGTAGGGCAGCACTATGGTCCCTTCACTACTACACAATGCAGTACACAGCATCCCATGTCTTCCTGAAAGTGCATCACAGCCCATAATACTGGAACCACTGGAAACCAGCTTAGGGAAATATGTACTGGTAAACTAAATTCATTTAATCCCCTTCATCTCTCTGATTTTCTCCTCTAAGCATGAGTCAAAAGAATTTTAATCCCTCTCATGTAGGCCAGAGAAGGCATCGAGGCCAGCAGCTTGTCCACACCTAGCAGAACAGTTGCCACACTTTCTGTTTTCATTCTGCCTTAACAAACTCTCAAGTATGGCCAAATAGACAAGTCCTTAGAATTGCTTGGATGCTTCAAAAGGCTTTGAAAGGTCAGATCAAAATCCTTACCCATTCTTGCTAACCAGCATTCTTCCTCAATAGAGGACAAAAGACTCGAGCACTCTGAATGACTTTATTCCGCTCTCCTTCTTGCAATTTAAAAGATTCCCTCTGTCCCCAGTATTGGACTTCACTACATTGTTGGCTACTGCTTTGTACTGATGATTTCCAATGAGTTTGACATCATTAGCTGTTGGGCTCCTGGTGGCAAGGAAAAAATAAATTTTAGCTTTTTCTTTAAAGATGATACTCAGCAAGTAGGTGCTTTAGTCTTTGAAAAATGATGAAAGTAGCATAGCTTGAGGTGGGAAAAACCAGCAAACAACTCCAGCTCACTGCTATTATCTGGGGAATATTTGACTATAGACAGAACTGTAGATCTTTTATTAGTCTCCGCTTGATGAGTCTATTGAAGTTTCTCCACAAAGTACAGAAAGTCACATGAAAAGAGGAACACATACTAATTTTGCTCTTTCTTTGTGCCATTATGAGAGAAAGGCTGCAAATAGCAGAAGTGTGTAATTGCTAGTCACACTCCTTTCTGTTGAGCAATTTGTCTTTTTTTTTAGACCCAGGGTTGCCATGCAGAAGTTGGGGAGATCTCAGTGCAGGGAAGCACTGAGTTATACATGGCTTGGGAGACTTTTTACCTCCTCTGCCTGAAGTGCAAGCAAAACTGTGTGCTGCATACATCCAGCTGGCTTGTGAACGGTGGATTTGTTTCCTGGACAAGTCCATGAGTTTTGTTTGGTCAGGAATGAAGAACTCCAGCAATCTGGAGCACAGACAGGTTCAGGTACAAAGAGCCTCTCTTCAACTGGGGGCATGGGTCTGCATAGGCAGGTCTTGGCTGCTCAGTTTCAGAGCAAAACATTACTGTAAAAACAAAACAAACAAAAAAAAAGCCATGTCCTTGGCTGAAGATAAACCCAGCAAAGCAAATTCAATCCTTTTAAAATGTAAATATTAATTTTAGCTTTCATTTTAACAGCACCCTTGGGTCTGTTGCCCTTTGGCTGGAATACCTCCCCTCTCTTCTCTGCTGCTGGGCAGCACTACTGGGATGAGAGCCCATCCTTTCCACTGTGCAGGGAGCAAATTGCTCAAGGTGAGAGGAAGCTGTTGTCGTAGGAGTCTTGTCTCTGGGGATCATGACATGTGCAAAAGAAAAGGCATCCGAGTTGGACATGGGAAGAATCTGATGAATGCCAAGCAGGCCATGCAGTCTCACCAGACACTCCAGGATGTGGCTGAGCCTGGTTGTTAAGCAGGTTTTAGCATGTCTTTGAGCTGTGTCTCTGTCCCAGACTCACAGCAGCACTGCGAAAGATGATGCCTTATCTGACTGCTCAACTCTGTAGTCAAGAAGCACAGGAAAAGAAAAAAGGTAAGAAAAAGAAGGAAAAAAAAAGGTAAGAAGGAGATGGAAAGAAGAGGCTGAGATAAAAAGAGCATGGTGGCAGGCACTTAAATTTACCTCTTTTCTGATGTTTATGAAAATAGCCAAACCTCAGGTAAGAGAGGCCTCAGGTATGCTGGTACTCTGTTGGGTGCAAAATGTCTCTAAAGAAAGGACAGTGAAGTCCAGTAGCTCTGGGCAGGGACCATTGCTAAAGAACACCACCCTCCTGCACCTCTCCTGAGCATCCCTGCGGCACTGTGGGTCTCCCAAAAATATGATGATTGCTGTTTGACCCACCAGTTAAGAACAATTTCTAGTGCAGCAGTTTTGGCCCAAAGATCCCTTCTTCCACATCCCCCCTTCTGAAGATGTATGATTTTAGTGGAGTTTGTGGACATGTGTGTCTGGATTAATCTTGTGTTTATGTGAGTAAAATTTATTAATTCTTATAAACAATGTTGTTTGCCCAACTGAGCTGTTCTTCGGGCAACTTGAAAGTCAGGTGCCTGCACTTATATTGTGCTAAAAGGCACAAGTCCCAGTAGCTGGGAAACCTGCTGTGCCTGCTCAGAGAGGGACCTTTTTTCATCTCTGCCCAGCAAAGAGAGGAATTTTAAGTCAACCTGGCTTTCCATCCTCAGTTTGTAATTCTGTTGCTAAGTGGCAATGAAAGAAGATTATCGGATCACAGATTAACAGAAACCTCTATTCAGTGCTCTGTGTAATTATACATTTCAGTTACTTATTTGAGATCTGAGCTTTAGCTTCTGTGCTCCTACCTCTGCCTCATCCCTCCCGAGATTTTTATCCTCAGGGTCTGATCAGGACTCTGATAAACTGGCCTTTCTTTTCCACACTTAGCCTCTACACCCTGGGGTGGTTCTGCCTGAAAGAATACCCCAAGGGTCACTGCTTTTAGGAGGGGGGGTCTCAGAAACTAAAATACTACCCTAGTCTTTTAGAATTATTTATTCCGGGAGAAAGCAGGAAGAGTATATAAAATGGTTTAAAGAGTTCAGACCCTTCAGAGGTTGCCCATTTGCTTCCTCCACTGATAAATTCCCTATTTTTTTCTCTCTTTTTCAACCTAATATGTTCCACTCTCTCAGGCAGAAGTGGCCAGCAGCATCAAAAAGTGGAGGAAGACACAAGCCTGAGTGGCCGAGGTAATTATTAAATGTTAAGGGTGAACCTCTGGCAGAAATTGTTTACAGTAGGTTTTGAGGGGAGCACAGTGGAAAGGGCACAGAAAAATCAGGAAACAGCATATCTGGCTAATGTTGGGAATGCAGACAGAAAAGGAAGGAGAAGTCTGGGAAGGAGATGTAGTTTGTCAGCTGTGAGGAGAAGGTGGTAGTACACAGCATGTACATTCACAGAAGTGTGAGGAGCAAAGGCCTCCTTATGGAGGAAAAATTTTTGATTATTTTAAGCAGAAAAGCTGCACCAGGGACAACCATGCAAGGAACAGGAGACAAAAGAAGGGCAGAGCTGTATGGGGACCCATCTCTGTAACTGAGCAGGAGGAATGAACTAAGCATTTAGCAGGAGCAGGGAAGGGGTTTGGTTGGAGAAATCACCTGGCATAAATTCAAGTAAAAGGAAGAAATGGCATGGAGGGATGGTGAGAAACAAGAGCTGCAAAAACAACAGAAGGGAAGGCTGTGTGCAGGGAGAGAGGATACACTTTCAGGCAGCGATGACCACAGACTGTCATACAAATAAAACACAGAAACAGAAAGCAGCAACGTATAAAGAAGCAAATCTGTTGGCAGTTCAATATACCCACTTTACAGGGGACAGGTATTTTCAATATCTTATGCTCAAGTCTCCAAGGAAAGCAGTAACTCAAGAACAAGCAAGGCTGAAATAATATTTTCTGAGTCAGTCTCTGTGTTTTAAACTGTAACTGACATTAAACATGTGCTGCCCCTGTGCCTACTCAAGACTGTTTGTTGGACATCCTGTTTTACAGAGCTCTTTGCAAAGGAGACACTGGGTTTTTTAGTCTCAAATTTTAGAAGGAATGAATACACACTGTCCTTTTTTTCTGAAGAGCTTGGGTAATTCTCCTGTCAACCCACTCTGCTGTAGCTTTGTGTGCAATTTCTTTTTGGAGGTAACTGTGCTGTGTCCAAACAGGACACTGTGCTCCTAAGATCAGTTTTAGCTCAGTGGCCAGAGCAGGGTAGCTGCTGCTTAGAGTAGTGGGTCCAAAAATGGAACTCCTCTTGCTGGCATTAAAGCACAGGGTAAGCATTCACTTTGTGGCTCCTACACCAGAACAGATTTTTCCCACGTATATTATGGCTCTCCTTCAGACTCAAAGAAGAGAATTGGCAAACTGCAGGAGGTGCTGGGTGCCCTTGAGGTTTGGGCACAGCACCCCAAATGAGATGAGGACAGGATGTTAATTCCTTTCTTTCCTCATCTGAATCAACTAGGATCTGAGACACAGTGTTTTTTGAATTTCAATCTGAAGAGGTAACATTGACTTCATCATGGCAGTGCCCACGGACAATTCCAGAAGTAAAAGCCTGGAAGAGCTTGCCGTGTGGAGGTGGTGGAAACCAGAGAAGTGAGCAGGCAGATGAACCAGCTTGTACTTCTGAACAGTGATATATAGCTTGTGATTGCTGACCCCAGGAGCAGACTGCTTTTGGGAAAAAAGAAAAAAAAAAAAAGGTTTTGTCAAGTATCAGGTAGGGCCCCTTCTGAAGTCATTCCGGAAGGAAGAAAAATACTTTTCAAAAATAGAGAGCATTCTCTTTTCATTCCTACAGACATCCTGCTGTTTTTGTGATTAGTCATCTGCAGTCTAAACTTCAACTTTAACCAGAGTTATCAAAAACTAAATTGCTTGTACCCATGAAAAATAAATTGCTAGGACTATGTCAGCCTTGCTGTTTGCCAGTTATGACAGGATGACTAATTTATCCCTCACCTTGTAATTACATATGTTCCCCTATACGACTGATGTGATTTACAGAAACTCCCATTAGAATGACACTTGCCTCTCATGCCAGGCTGAGCTCTGCTCACAAGGAAAAGAAATTTCTGAACTCTCTCATCGTGTCCCTGCCTAGATATTGAGGAGGCTACCAAGAGAACCCTGATAAAGCAAACACAACTGTGCCTTCATGGCAAAAAGGATCTAGTCTTGATCCTAGGTCAAGTTTAGTTTCCTCTTACAAATCTTCCAGAATAGTGAAGTGGAAAAAGAAAGAAAAAAAGATAAAAGATAAAACTGATAAAAGAAAAACTGCATTCTGCGGAAAAACTATAAAGCATGGACAGAGAAAAGGGGTGGAAAACATACCTTATTGCAAAGCACATAACAAGATTTTTCTTTTTCTGAGGGGACACCCTGTGCTGTGTTGTACAATATTTTTTATCAACCGCTTCCTAATTTTTGCTGATAAAAAAAAATCAACATCCATAATAGATCCCTTTCTAAAGATGTCATGGACAAGTTGTTCCTTTTGACTTAGAGCGATAGGCATACAGAAGCCACCACACAGTGAACTGTAGTGCTGAGATGCTGTTTTGTCTCCTCCTGCAGCTTGACTCATCGCCTGTATAAGCCCAACAAATAGACAGAGCTATCTCAGGTTAAGACTATGCAAAGCTGAGGAGAAAAAGCCTGGAGGAAATGGGGATGGAGACATTGCTCTGTCATTACTTGATGGTTAGAGTGCTGATCCCTCAGGGTACTATTTGTTAGCTGCAGTTCTATTAATCAGGTTGTGCTTCGTTTCTCTTTTCATTACAGCATGCGTCAAAACTTCTGAAAGAAAAATGCTGTAAGAGAGCCCTAAGGGATTCATCTTTTGAGAGCAGGAATGTGTCAGTAGGTTGCCAGAGAACATCTTATTTAAGAGATCAATGACAAAGTTGGAAAAAACCATTATTATTTGGAAGGTATTTGTTACCGACATGAAAGGAAGCGCTAGAAGAGAGGCTGTATTGCAGTCCGGGACCTAGTCCTTTGTTCCCACGGGCTTTACTGAGCCCAGCTGGTTACAGTTTAATGCCACTAAGGATGTGTTTGTGACCGAACCAAAAACCTTTCAGACGCAACGAAATGCTCCAGAGGCTGGAGCGGTCTGACCGACAGTTCTGCAGCCGCTGCGCTGTCGCTGGCAGAGGTGTCGGTGGCACCTCGCTGCGCCGGTCGCCGTGTGACCGCCCCGCAGCCCGGCTTGGCCGCGCCTGCCGCACCCCCGGCAGGCAGGGGACACGCGGTCACGGGCTGCCACCTGGTGGCCTTTCGGGCACTGCTCGCCTCCTCCTCACACGCCGGGCGTTTTCCTCCAATTCTAGGGAAAATACTTGTTGTTGCTGTTGTTGTTATTTTTGTTGGTTTGGTTTTGCTTCCGAGGCAATGGGGCAGGAGCTTTCCTGTACAGAAGGAGGGCCGATGGAACCCTGGGGTGCACCAGGAAGAGTGTGGCCTGCAGGCTGAGGGAGATGGTCTTCCCCCTCTAGGCAGCCCTAGTGAGGCCACATCTGGAGTGTTGTGCTCAGTTCTGAGCTCCTCAGTACAAGAGAGACAAGGAGCTACTGGACAGGGTCCAGTGAGGGTCACAAAGATGATTTGGGGTCTGGAGCATCTCTCTTACAAGGAGAGATGTGGGACCTGGATCTGTTCAGTCTAGAGAAGACTGAGAGGGGATCAGGTTAATCCACAGAAATATCTTAAAGACAGGTGTCAAGAGGATGGTGCCAGACCCTTTTCAGTGTCCAGACACAGGACAAGGAGTAATGGCCACAAAGTAACACTCAAGACATTTCACCTCAACATGAGGAGGAACCTCTTTCCATTGAGGGTGGCAGGGCACTGGAAAGTCATGGAAAGTCATGGTGTCTCCCTCTCTGGACACATTCAAAACCCACTTGAACACATTCTTGTGTAATCTACTCTAGGTGACCCTGCCTTGGCAGGGGGGTTGGAGTAGATGATCTCCAGAGATCCATCACAACCCTAACAATTCCAAATTCCATGAAGGAAAGATTTAATGGTTCTGCTTTGTGAAATGTGTTACGCCTTTGGTGCCTCCTGGGAAGCAGCTGGTCATCTGTTGGTAATAAAGATAACAAACCAATTCTTTTATTTTCTTTTCACTGACACCAGGAAAAATGTCAGCCATTCCTCTGTTGCTGTGATAAAGAAACTTATCTGTGGTGGCAGAAAGAGCCAGACATAATAAAAAAATCCCCCCAAAAATCATTCTGTTACCAAAGTAAACAAAAAAAAAAAAAAAAAAAGATGAAGGCAGATTTCCATTTCCCTTCCCTTTGAAAGCCTGGATTTCTTTTCTAATGCTCTTCAGACGAACTTAATGCACTTAGATATTGTCAAACTCCAACTCCTCAAAACAAAAAACCACCCAGTCTGCTGGATGAGTAGGTGGCACTGTGGAGTATTTCAATTCCTGTTGATCCTTTAATCAGGCTGTAGAGCACAGCAGGAAAAGTTAGACGTGGGAGAGAAACAAAGAGGGGTTATCTGAGGGGCAGGGCCTTCCAAAGGAGGCTTGCTCTGAAATCAATCCTGGTCGTACCAACTGCTGATTTATTTGTGGTACAAATTCCTTCCAGTGCAACAAACACTCCTCACAGAGTATTTCTCCCTAACACAGAGCAGATAATTTTGTAAACTCAGACTGAGCAGTATGTTCAGCACATTCTCTTCCAGAAACAATTTAAAAAGTAACAGCTTCTCTTCTTCTTCCACACGATATTGTGACACATATTGTGTCACACTGTCCTTTTCTCCTAATCTTAAACTTCAGCTGATGCAGTAAGAGAGCTTCAAATTTGTTTACAGCAGAACCCCACTGCTTGGAGGCTTTCCACCTCAAATTATTTTATTGCTCCTCAGACCACATCACACCAAGAACGTTTTGGTTCCATTCATGTGCATCAAAAGTGTTCTTCTTCTTCTTTTGTCGGAGATCAAAATACTCCTGCTCAGTGAAAAACCTGAATAAGATATCGGAGAAGTAAGTGAAGACACTCTGGGACAGCATCATGTTCTGCCCTTCCCTTTTGATTTTGCACTGTGGATGTAGTGTCCTGGCTCAGTCCCTTCCTTGCCCACCCCCATCCTGCTTGCTGACAGGACAATGTGAGCAGGAGAAAAGGCCTTGACACTTTGGAAGTGCTGTTCAGCAATAACTAACACATCTCTGGGTTAGCAACACCATTCTGGTCATAAATGAAAAGCAGCACCACAGGGGCTCTATGAAGAAAATTAATTCCATCCCAGCCAAAAGCAGTATGGTGGGATGCCAGATTGCACTACAAGTTATCAGTGTGATTTGTAGAAGGGAGATCACACTAAAGGGGTAAGATCTTTGGTAAATGATACACTGAAATACCTCTTATTAGTGTGTTAGTGGGTGTGTTGAAAGTTTATGATTTTTTACCAGAGTGTTCATTCAAATACCTCCTTCAAAAGACTTCCTTAATCCCTAAACAGCCAACTATACTTCTATACTGACCTGGATTAATTTACAAGTCAAATTTTACTATGGCTGCTTTCCCAGCTCCTGTTACTGTGTTATTGTACTTGCAACTTCTTTTAATTTGACACTGGTTTGCAGGAATTTTCTTGAATTTGAAAGGAGAAGAACACAATGGAAAAAGCAGCTAAATTTTTTTCTTATTTTAACCCTATCTTAAAAAAAAATATCCTATGTGTCTCACAAGTATTTTGAACTAAACTTTTGAAGTAACACAAGCAGAATGAGCCAGGAAATTTATCAGAGTTTATAATGATGGTTAACTCTACTCAAGTTGCAAGGGGTATTTTCATGTGAGAGAAGACTTTGTTCAGTTCCATTCTATCTTCCCTTTCTTTGATAAAAGCATCCTAAATAACATCAAGGGACTTGCTTTGCATGGTATCAAATATTTAAATGCTCATTAATTCAAAGAACAGGGGTGTGTGAGAATGACCCCCATGCTCCTTGTTCAGGACACGTCCTTGAGATCTGTTACAGCTTGTTTACCGCTGTAGTAGGGACTTCATCTGCCCCAGGTGATAGCCATTTATCAAAAATGCAGGAAGTTCAACTATTAACCAGCTCCACTAGAACCACCTGGAAAAGGGTATTCGAAACATTTTTTTAACCCATCTGACACTAAGCGTAATTTGCTTGCTTCCTTAAAGATATGCCTGAAAAACCTCATACAGAACCCTGACTGAAATGGTTCGGTTTGTTTGTGTTAGGGAAAAATATTTTATTCCAGTAAGGCAGAGTATAGGGAGTTCCAAGTTACCAGGACTATGAAAAATCAAATATTTGTATGGATCCATATTTCATCTCTCCCACCTGGTTCCCACAAAACCAAGGTAGGATGGATGACAAGGAAACTTTTCATTAACAGATCTATTATTTTGACAGTACCTCTCCTGGAGTTCTGATTCAAAAAGGGTGTGAGAGGCTTCCTGTCTTTTCTGCCATTGCAGAAATCAAGCTTGCTGGTTACAGAAGTGTAATGCAGGACGATAACAAAACAGGGCACAAAGGGCAAATCTGCCCATCAGTACTAGCTGTGCCACTGACAGGTGTGTGATAGATCAGGTGAGATGCATCACCTGGGAGATGCAATTTGGCTCCATCAGAAAGCTGATGCTGTGAGTACATAGTTCCTTCTAGTTAGAAGCTCTGCTTTTAGTCTTATTTTCAAGAAAGAAGTAATTGGTAATACTTAGGGAATAATAATAATAATAATAATAATAATAATAATAATAATAATAATAATAATAATGAGTAAATCTGCTTTAGAGAGGGACCTGAGAGGTTTTTTATAAGGGAAAGAAATCTAGGGAAGCAAGGAACCAACTTGACTAGAGTGGCAAGAGAAGGTGGCAAAAACACCCAGCTGGGATGGAGGCTGTCCTGAGCAATCACAGCTCTGCCCCTGGTACCCAGCCCAGGGTTTGTGTCCTACTGCTGTGCAGTGCCATGTCACTGCCACTCAGCTACTCCTAGCAGCTCAGTGTCTGCCACCATCCCGTGTCCCACAGCTTTTTGGGAGGCTGGATTCAAGGTCTGAGATGGATCCGTCAGCTGGTACCAGCACTGTCTGCTCAAACTCCTGCTCTCCCCCAGGGTTTAAACTTCAGCCATGCTCCAAAGATCTTGGATAATCATTAGCCAGGGAATCAATGCTGGTTTTGCGTAATCATTGTGAGGTGATATCTCTGAGTTCTATTTGCTCTAGCAAATAACAGATAACAGATCTAAGAGAAATAGGCTGATGAAACATTTGAAACGTAGGTCAGAAACCAGCTTGGAGCTGAGGTGGGAAGGCTGTAAACCCTCCTGCTTCCCCAGCACCCAGTCGAACAAACTTTGCCATGTGGTTTTCCCCCAGCATGTCCACAGCACCTTCTGGATGCACTCCTACCACATGGCTGAAGACACTTTCTGTTACATATTTCAAGGAAATTAGTTTCATGGTAATTTTAAAACCAGTGCTACCACTCCATACACATCAGTGTGTAACAGAAAATAATGAACTAAGTTGAGAGAACATCTGCACAGTGTGAATCCCTCTCTCCCTGGGCTTCCCTAACTAATACAAGATAATGTTGGAAGTTTCACCATTAGGCATGTTAAAAATTTGCCTAGAATTACATAAAAATACAATTTTCAGCTGTGGGCCCCACTGTCATGCCTCCTTTCATTATAGCCTCTGTGGCTCCACAAATGGGTAGCTGTAAAAATGAGGATAATTTCCTCACATACCAGCCCCACACAATAGGGAACAGGTATCCAGCTCTGCATTTGATTTTTGGCTGCCAGGGTGCAGAGCAGTATGAGTGGTGAGGAGACCTGACCACCTGCAGTGCTGGCTCCTGGGATGAGCCCACAAGGAGAAACTGGGAGCTGGTGACTGCAACCACTTTGTGTGGCTCAGGAGTCACACCGGCTACATTTGTGCAGCTGTTTCCTGGCAATGACTCTCACTAGTCACACCAGAGGGTTGGGGCACTGGGCATGGTTTATGGGGCAATCAGGGCCCTGCCCCACATAATTTTTTTTTTTTTAATTCAGTGATTGCTGTCTATGCAGGGAAAGCAGAACATAATTTCTCCTCATCCAGTCATCTTAATCCATCATTTTGCCTCAGATGTGTGCTGTCCTGTTACAACTTGACACCAAGCCTCTCCTGGATCATGCCAAAAGTCCTTTTCATCCAATACCCCATCTTTGTAGCAGCAACCACCCAAAGATGCCTGTGGAAGTAGGTTTTCCTAGCAGGGCTCTCAGCCTTTCCCATGTCTGGAAGCCATTTCTGTGTGTTCAGTAACCCCCAATGCCTCACTTTTCTATGCACATGGGCCTTGAAAAGCTACCTTGAAACCGTGCAAACTCTACCTGCTTTCAAAGCCTGCACTAGCAGCAGGCAGAGGCCAACCTTCCTGCCCATAAGGTAAGAAGAACAGACGGCTGCCAATGCACTCTGAGCTCCTTGGAACCTCAAAGGCCACCAGGAAGGAGAAGGGGCCAGCAGAGGAGACAGTGAGTGCTACCAGCTCCACCACTGCAGTGCACACTGAAGGAGTGATGCATTTTTGAGATACTTCAAGGCCATAAACACTTATCATTCTCCTAGGGATAGCAGCTGATTTACTTAACTTTTTTAAGAACTGATTTACTGCTGATAACCCTGACAAGCTTTAAACCTTTGATGGTGGACTATGGTCAAACTCCCGGGAAAGAATGCAGCCTGGAAAAGATTGTACTGTCTTGCGAAGTCTAGCCTAGCTCCAACTAGACACTGAGGGATGACACAGAAATACCTTCTTGTGGGTATGCAGGCTGCATCCTTGTTGTGACAGGCTGGTTCATACTCATGGAGTCCAACATACTTACCAAGGATTCATAGGTAACATAAATCACAGAAGAGCAGCATGGATCTAATCCCTGTCATGCTGGCATTTCAGCATAACTATGCTCTATTATTGTTAGATAAGAAAATTACAGACTTTCCTTTCCTTTTGAAGTCACAACAAGGCATCTCTCACAAAGATAAGTGTCTGGGGCTAGTCCCCTTCTCGGGGTTATCAAGTAGTCAGATGCTAACCAGGAACTTCCATTAATTTGGGTCTGTACATTCCTCCCACCAGTCACTATCATTGACAAAACACAGCTCCATTAGAAGTGAGTGACTTAATCTGATGGATGTTCTGCCAGCACGAACACATGCTGATATGCTGATAGCAGCTGCAGCCTTGGTACAAGACTAAGGCAAATAATGGAGACTTGCTCTTAATGAATCTATTCAAATAGACTCTTTATAAGCAGATCTGTGAAAGAAGTTTGTATACAAACATTAACATCCAGAAGATGTAAGAGTGTAAACCACTGCATGTTTTAATATGTTATAAAACTGAGACTGTATTATGCCGTGCTGTCTGGAAGCATAAACTGAAGGGTCTGACTCAAAGCTCAGTAAATCCACAGAGGTGATGCTGTTCTCTTGCATCAAGTTAGTACAGAATTAAGTGCACTTAACCACAAGGCAGAATTCACATTTTTGTCAGACTCTTTAAATAGCAGGACACCAACTTTTTTTACATCTGCATCTTTCAGATATTCCTTGAGGCAGTTTGGGAAATCTCAGCCCTCATTCTATATTTAAACTCTTTATTTGCAATAGGAAAGACATAGTTTTCACTGGGGTAGCTGTTTGAATGAAGAACTAAAAAATACAGTAGAGTTCTTTATTTTAAGATTGCATAAACCCACAAAGATACTCTATGAGAAAGTCAGAAAAGTGGTGACCACTTGGAACTGCAGGCTTGCTTAGAAATAAATACATGTGTTTTAAAAATGTAGTGTAAGAGATAAATAACCAATAGGTCCAAACAAGCAGGGAGTCTGATATGTTTGGAAATACTCCTCCACTTAACATAATGGCCCAGCTGTGACAGTTGAGCACAGCCATGGTTCCTAGTTTAAGTATTTATGTTTTTGAAGCAACTTTTACTATTAGTGAAACTAAACACACTGAGAGCATTTCTAGTCAAAGGCAGAATGCATCACTGGAAAATACAACACTGCAGCTGCAGGAAAACTCCAGGAGATGGAGACAATCTGAAAGTTCTGCAGGTCCACGGGCTTTGCAGTACCTTATGACCAACTTGCTAATTTTACAGGTATGAGATAAACATGCTACCTATGCCTCATCTAAAATACTACTACTCTGAGAAAACATAAGGAGTGTAAGACATTTCTTCCTGTATAAAATTAACTTCAGAATGTTCCAAATGGCATACAAATATTTACATGTCCACATATATATACATATTGTCAAACAGTGCAGTACTGTCTCCTGCTTTTATCTCATAAACTTCAAGGAAAGCAAAGTAAACTCAAATGTTGCAGAGCTAAAGGGAGCTTTCCTGTGGTCTTGCCACAGCCAAGGGAAGCTGTCATTACACAGCACTATACCAGCCACTCGAGCTCTGGTACCGAAACTAGTGGAATCTCACACACACAACTGTGAGTTCACAGACACAATTCCAAATACTGAATTGCACCTGTAAATCAGATCCTACAGATGTCCAAGGACCAAAAACTTTGCTGACAAAGCCACTGACTGAATCTCTGCCTCTAAGGCTAAGGTAAATCCTGGCTGTTTCTCCTAAGTTAAATAAAGTGAAAAATGTACACGATACAAATGCTTACTTGTCCACATCAGTGTAGACCCACACCAAGTAATGGAACTTTCAGACTGAGGTAATGAAAAATTGCAGTTCTCAGCTTTTTTGCTACTTCCTCTCTTTAACTGCTGTGGTAACATGCAAGTATTGATTGCTTAAGTTACAAATTCTGATAACCTGAAACTGTGACATCCCTTCAGGAGATCAACACACCACTGCACTGAAGGCATACCACCTTTGGTGGCCTGGGCTTCTCAGGAAGATTTCTTAGCAGGGCTCAGGAGGAGCTACCACGGCCCACAACACAATGGCAAACACAATGAGAAACCAATGCCCCTCACAGGAGGATTTCAGATACAATCAATAGCAGTTCAAAAACTTTACTTGTGCTTTGCAGGCTACTATCCATCACTAGATTGGAGACTTTTTTCCAGTTTTCCCATAATTATGCAGCTCTGGTTATGTGGTATTGTTACACTATCTGTATAATAAAAAGCAATTAAAAAAAATAGCAAACCAAGAAAAAAAAAGTATTTCCCACATCTTTCCATTTTAAAAGCATCCCTGTCAATGTAACATAACACCAGATTTCCTTACTTGCTTCCTGGTCATATAATCCATATTTATACAAACTAGTGCAAATGAGTACGTGTCAATCTGGAAGCTACAGTAAATTTGGATCTCATGGAAAAGCCCGAGGCAGGATGCATGCAGACACAAGGGAGCTGGACACTCCCACTGCTGCAAGGAGCCAGGCTATGAGCGGGTGTACTGCACTGTGCTGTATTTGGTGACCCTGGAAGACTTGCTCAGTGTGGCACTGGCATGAGGTGGCCCTTCTAAGTCGGAGCCCATCAGGTTAAGTGGGGAGTCTGTGATCAGAGCATTCTCTTGCCTTCCTGAGCTGGCACCTGCTGTCTGTTCAGCTCCGCTCTGCAGCCCCGAGGCTGTCACCACCCTTCCATTCAGCACCGCGCTGCGTTCCTCCGTCGAAGCGGGGAAGCCGAGCGAGCCCTGCTCTGCGGCAGGCACAAGCACCCTCTCTCGCTCCCTCACCACTACATACTGCGAGTCAGGAAGATCCTGAACTGCCAGGGTTCCTGGCCCTGCACCTGCTGACTTCACCATCCTTTCTGTAACCACCATGTTACTTCCGTGTGGTAAATCAGGGATTTTCACCATGCCCTGAATGCTCGATGCAGGTGCCAGTACTCTCTCTGTCACCACTACGTTCTCCTTAAACTGGGGGTCTAAAAAGACAGGGGCCGAGCGGGCAGGAGCCCCCACGGAATAGGATGTTTCTGTCATGGAGACATTGCTCTCCGCGTGGCCTGTGGGGAGGTGCCGGGCATTGTGCTGCCCAGAATGGGACGATGAAAAGGTTGTTTCTGTGACCATCTCCCTGGACAGGGTGCTTTCTCCTGTGCCACTGCCTGCATGCACAGGTGGGATGGACTGGAAACCACTACCTGAGGCAAAGGCTTGCTCAGAGGTGGAAGCATTTTGCTGATGTAAGAACTGTGACTTTGCTTCACTAAGACCAAAACCTGATTCATTCTTGTAGCCACTGTCTTTCATGTTGATCTGTCTACCTATACATATTTCTGCTAGGGTCTTAAACTTCTCTCCTAAATCATCAAGAAAATGGTCATCAAGATCTCCCTCAATGAAGCTGCAGCAGCCAACAGAGCCGTGAGGGGAGCCTGATTCTCCCTGGGAATAAACCAGGAGACAGTCTTTTGCAGCTTGCTCTTCATCTTCATCCGCAAAAGAGACAGCTTTCTGCAGACAGAAAACAAAAGCAAGCAAAAGTTCATTAATGCCAGCTCTAGACTTAGTAATTTTGAAAAATCAGAAATGCTTCAACAAAAAGGTTGAAATAAGAAATTTAACTGATCCCACAGAAACTGTCAATCAAGTGAGGGCTGTACCTAACATGTTTTTCTGCTTTTTTGAAATTAGTCTGAACTTGACAGTACCCTTGATGCGAAGAAAAATCTGAGATTTTATTTAAAACCTTGGATACCATCACCACCTGCAGTAAATATGCCATTTCCTTCCAGTAAATGTGTCATTTGTGATAATGCTCCACAGTGATGAAGAAATTGTTTTAGCTTTAGTTCAGTGAATGAACTTCACTTCTAACTAGGGTTTTGTGGGAGAACACCAAGACCATTTCTGAGTATCCTAACATTTAAACAAACATTTACTTAGTACATGCTGACATGTTATTACCTACCATGGCCCTTTACACTAGTGCACACTACAGGATGACATCCAAGATGCCCAACAGGAAACAAATCATAAAGTTAAATGGATTGGTAAAGTATGGATGCATAAGCCATCATGTAAATTCTTAGGCTCTATGCAGGCCACCTGGCAACAAGGAGGGCTCACGAGTTCTGGCTACAGTGCTTACAGGGTCAGCTCAATCTGAAAGCAGTCTGCCATGGAGCTGCTGCCGTGCTGGCACAAATATCTGTGTATGTGTTTGCATCAGCTCCAGTTCCAACAGTGAAGACAGCCAAATCCTCCGGGCCTGCTGAACCACCTTTATCTAATATGGCTCCTGGCTTGTGCTCAGAACCACCTTTCTGCCACATCTGAAGTTCTGGACTGCAAATTAGCTCAGGCATCTGTGTAATGTGCTACATATCCAGACCCCATTTGACTCTGCATGTTTATCCGCATTTGATCCTGGAAGTAGGCACACAACCCAAGATTCTGCCACAAAAGTCAGCAGCTGAAACTATTTGGTTTGGTTACTTGTCTATTTCCTTACCCCTAATATGAGATATTTTAGCCTCCCAGAAGTGGTATTGATACTGAGTATGACTTCCCTCCTGCAGACTTCATCAGGCAGTTATGCTTAAAGTTGTGTCACAAAGAGTGGAAGAAAAGGAAATTACTACTGTTGCATCTGTTCACCCAGCAGACCAGTAGCTAGAGCACTTGGAGACATTCAAGTACCTAAAGCTCAAATCCTTCCCTAGCCTGAACTGGTGATTCAAATCTGCACAGCTACTCTCCACATCAGCTGCCAGTTGTAAGGTGTGAAGACATTTTGTTTGTACAGGTGATGGTGCATGGAAGTCAAACTTTCACTACAAGGAGTTCACCAGCCAAAGGACTACTGATGTGCGTAACACGAAGAGAAGTAGCTTCAACAAGTAGGAACAACCTACTGGCCAATAGTTAGGTCAGTAAAAAAAAAGAAAGGGGATTGCAACATATGCCTCATACACTTTTGATGAATGGCCCTTTACCCAGGCTGCTGGGCAAACAGAAAAGTCAGCACCACTTACTGCAGCAGCTACTTTGAAAATACAGCCCCACCCACCGGTGTATGACATCTTCAGCTTATCTTTCAAAAGCCTGCTCTGTGGTAAAGTTTGGAGCTGTGACTCATGATGAGTCACTGGTGCCTCCCCAGAGATCAGTTTCATGTTCTTAAGTCCCTGAGATTTAGATCACACAGCCTTTCTCAGGGCTTTTTCCCGGGCAAGACACTCCTATGCTATTGCTGAATATTCTGGATCCCATCCACAAATACCTTCTTGAGAGAAAGGTCTATTTGTGTGACACCTTGCAAGCATTCAGTGCTAGAAGACTGAGCATTGTCACACTCCAAGTCCCACATATACGCTAATTCAAAAATCCTTAATGCCCCCAACTCCATGTTCACGATATCAAGACTGTTTATATCTACATATCTACTCATCTCTGTCTGTCATAACATGAACGATATTTCACAATGCTAAGTGTAAACATCAAAATACTGTTATTTTTGGGTCATATGCTTACATCGTTGAAGTAGTCTCTTAAGAATTCTTCATTCATGGCTCCAGCCGCTCCCACAGCAACTCCTCCTCCAGACACGACTGTCTTGCCATCTACACCTGCCATGCCTTCAGCTGCTCCAGCTGCCATGGCTCCATAGTTGGCAGCAGAAAGAAGACGCCTTTGCTCTTCCCATCTTTCCCTGGTAATAGTGCTGTGATGCTCTCCAACGTGAGAGGCAGAGCTGCCTGCTCCTATCAGAGCTTCTTCTCCACTCATTCCTGCTGCTGCTCCTGCTGCCGCTGCTGCTGCTGTTGTTCCTCCTTTCAATGTCCCAAGTGCAGTGGGTGGAATGAAGCTTAGCACTGGCTACATAAATAAGACAAATTAAGATGTGACATGAAAGCTTTGCTGTCTAGCACATGGAACTCACCAAACCAGCAGTGGGGCTGGGTGGGAACGGGGAGGGTGCTGTCTTACGACTTGTTTGAATTTGCACTTATACGTGTTGCTGCAAAGAGTAAATGGCCTACTAAAACAGGGTGCAGCTTCCACAAATGTATTGCCAAGAAAGTTCATGGAAATGTTTCTATAGATCATTGTTTCCTTGAAACTCAGAAGATTGAAAATTAAAAAGAAAAACAAAACCAAAAAGCCCCACCAAAAATAAGCTTGCGAAAAATCTAGGGAGCTCAGCTGTTCCAAGAAAAACCACCCAGTTTTCCTTAGACACAAAGTGGCGAAATATGCACTGCCTGCCCTCTCTGCGGTGCTGCCTGGCCTTTTTTTTTCCCCTAGAATTTTGGCTTCCTTGTTAATTATCTTTTAACAAGAATTTGGTGTGAGCATTGGCCCTGAATCAGTGTCTTTTACCTTCTGTTTCTGTCACTGTGCAAAAGCATGTCAGTGTCATGCCCTTTTTGTGAAAACCTTGTTTTCAAGCATAGCAACCAAGAGCAAATTTCTCTTGACATTTACTGTTCCCTCTGCAGATTTGCACTTTTTCTGCCTTTTTCTTTTTCACTAAGGAATTCCCTCTGTTTAAAAAAAAATAAACAGGGAAGTAATTTAAAACAGTCTGAAACTTTATATCAATCAAGGGAAGCTCAGCATTATAACCCATTATTTTGCTGCTTTATCACTCCCAAAGGGGTGCAGAGCATTCCAGGCTTGCAAATGCAAATATTTCACTCTCTATTGGTCCAATGCTTTTCCCACAGTCCTATCTTCTGCTCAGATATGATCAACATTTGCTTAATTGCTTTCCCTATATTTTGGGATTTAAGTGCTATGGTTGCTTTTTCTGCAGCTGCTGATGGAAGTCCCCTCCCACACATCCTTTGCTGAGCCTCACAGGGTTAATTTAATTGATGTTCATGTGTTGTTAAAATCTGTTGTAGAGCTTTGAAATATCCACCTGTAGTGTGGAAGAGGCCACAGGTGCCAAACTGAACACTGGGACAGAAATCAAAGAGAAGGGCTATTAGGGATACATGCCTTCTCCTCAGGAGCTGCTCCCTCACTGTTCCATTGACGCAACATCGCTTCGCTGTGGTCTGGTATGTCAGCAAACGTCTTTGCTCCACCAAATCCCTTTGCTCCCAAGCCACCAGGACACAGCAGCAGTAACAGTGGAACAACTACAGAGAAACAGAAGCTTGCCATTAACTGTGTGCTTATTAGGAACTTAGTATACTTACAGCCACCCTAAGTTTGGCCAGCTCCCACACCCAAGTGAATTTTCAATGAGCTAGTGATCAGTATGAGGGCTGGCAAGGACTGAAGACAGGTTCCCAAATATTCAAGGCATTTCCTAGAAGCATATGCCAAGGCCAGTTACCTAGAGAGCAAACTGACAACTAACACATTGGGGCCTGAATCCTGCAGATGGCCACATGTGTATGTAGCTGTATTTCCACCAGAGATCTCATATACCAATTCCAAGCCCTGGCTATCATTGTACAGCCTCAGCCTTTCTAACTCCTCTCCTTCTTTTACTACTAGATAACAACATGGCGTCATGTAAATTCCACCTCACCACTCCTTTGACATGCCCAGAGTGTTGCCTGGGGGACTCAAAATAACCCAGTTTCAGAAGAAGAGAATATTATTCCTGTGGCATGAACTTTGTTTTATCACAATTAGATTGTTGCCAGCACAAGCAATAAACTACTGGGAGTCGAAATGCAGCACTGCTACACCTGGCCACAGCATACTTATAAACATTCTTATTTTTCTTTTATCTCACCAAAGAACAATGTCACATGCTGCTCTGAGCAAGGCAGTGAATATGCAGTGACAGAAAAGAGTGGAGAAATGTGCTGTGGTTTGAGTAGGAAGAGCTAGAGTTCACCTGGGGATATCTCAGAATACCCAATGCATTCCTCACTGCTTCCCCACTTGTTATTTACTGCATCATAAACAAATATTAAAAGCTGTTTATATTAATTTTAAAATGAACAGCTTGAAATCCTTTGAGGGTGAAATGCTGATAATACCAAAATTAGCTGGGGATCTGCCATGACTTCCACAAGACTAGGAGCTTACACAGAATGTACCAAGATGATAAAACCTGGGAGCTGGACTGTTTCTTTCCTAATGCTTTGCAGACCACATTTACAGTGCTTCTGAGATAATATGAAACAATTACTTACGCAGCAGAAGTAAAAATGCCAAGATGATTAGTGCAACCGCTGCTGGTCCCAGACCCACTGACTTCGCGCCAACAAACCTCTCCTGGCACACACCATCATCTGCACACTCACAAACAGTCAGCTGCAGAGACTGTGGCAGAGCACAGCTGACCCCTTGGAAATCCTTTATTAGTATGGGAACTTCAGTTCTGCCTGGCTTCAGGTTTTGTGGTACCAGCTGTATGCTGGTGTCTGAGGCAGAAATAGAGGGAGGTTAAAGAAAAAAAAAAAAGACAAGAAGTGAGCAGAGAGAAAATAGACTCCTGTAAATTAACTAAAATACAACTGTTAGTCTTCCAACAAATCCCCTCCAGTTAAGTCCAGCCAATGCAATGGAATTCAGTTTAATTAACTGCTGCTACAGTATATCACATACAGTATATGCTTTTATTTTAATCCAGTAATTCATGCTGGTAAGTGAGCAGCCATGCTCCCTTGCAGCCTCAGACAATTGTGAAATTTCATATGACCACAGACTTGGCCTGGAAGACAGCCCAATCACCTGAACAGCATCAAACATGTCATCTGGATAGATAAAGGCTGAACTCACAGAGAAACAGCTTCAGTCTTGAGGAGATTATTGTAGACCACAGACAGAGATCAGGAGCCAACAAAACACCTGCTCCTGTGGCTATGTCACATCAAGGACTAACTAGGCAGAAGATCACAGACTGATTAAGGCTGGGAGGAACCACAGTGAGGCATCTCCACCGAGCCCAACCTCTGTGCTCAAGCAGGGTCATCCTAAAGCACACGGCACAGGATTGCTTCCAGACAGTTCTCGAGTATCTCCAGTGAGAGAGACTCCACACCCTCTCTGGGCAATCTGTTCCAGTGCACTGTCACTGCAGAGTAATTAAGTTCCTCCTCATATTCAGGTGGAAGTTCCTGTGCATCAGTCTCTGCCCATTGCCTCTTGTCCTATTGATTGGTCACCAAGAAGAGCCTGGCCCCATCCTCTTGACATTCTCCCTTCATCAGATATTTATAGACATCGATGAGGTCTCCCCTCAGTTATCTCTCTTCTCAAGGCTGAACAGGCCCTCTCAGCCTGACCCCATAAGAGAGATGCTCCAGTCCCTAATTTATCTTTGTGCCCTCTGCTGGATGCTCCAGAAACTCCACGTCTCTCTTGTACCAAGGAGGCAGAACTGGATGCAGTACAGAACTGGACAACTGGACACAGCACTCCAGATGCAGCCTCACCAGGACACAGGAGAGAGGCAGGATCTCCCTTGACCTGCTGGCAATGCTCTCTCCTAATGCACCCCAGGACACCATGGACCTTTTGGCCACAAGGACACACTACTGGCTCGTGGACAGCTTGCCATCTATGCCCAGATAATGCACCACTGCACGTTATCCATGAGAAGATAGGGATAGCTTGCTCCCAGCATTGTTCATGAAATCCTGGTCACCACACATGGGGTGTCAAGTCAGGCAAAGACAGTCTAACTGAGGGAAGGCAACACACACCAGAGGCCAGAGGACATGTCTTGACTTTTATAATCTTTAAGAGAGAAGGGAGCATAATGCAAATTATGGTTTTAATGCCTGACTCCATATATAGGGTTGTTTTATTGGTCTCACTCAGCCAAATTGTCAGTTTGACCGGAAGTAATAAATTACAACCTTAGGACTTCAAAGAATTGAAAGTAATTAAAAAAACATTTTCTTACCGTTTCCAGATGCAATTATCCATTTTTCTGCTGTCCCTTCTGGCTCATCAATGACAGTAAAGCTGAAGGGATAACTGTTTGGGTAACCATCCAAATCACGAGCTGTAACATCAACTAATTTTGCATCTGAACACACAGTCTGCACAGGGTTCACAATAACTGGGCAGTTATCATTCTCATCTTTAACTTGAATGACGACTGTGCCAGTGACTGTTTTCCTTGGGGAATCTAAGAATTCAAAATAGGAAAAATTAAATTGATTTGTGCACAAAAATTTATCTTAAAATAAGAAAAAAAGCCCTTAATATTTTCCAAAACCCCAACATTGCTGAAGTAAGTTGAAAGAGATCTCCCTGGAGCTTATGACAGCAATGCTCCATTCCCAATGTTAATAAATATATTGACAAAGTTCTTCTGAAGGCAAGCTGTTTTACTGCTTTAACTTGAAAAAAAAAACCTGTATGGTTACACAGTAACATGCAGATCATAAATGAAGAATTCTACTTAGACACAAAAGAAGTTCAGAGAGTCTTTCTTGCTTAGAAGTCAAGAAAATTTAGGACTATGAAGTCTGATGATAGGCATATTGAGATACTGGTAATTCCCACCTTGATAACAGGAGTTTACTATCAGACCTTTTTACAAAAAGTTCACCTCCATCTAGTCAAAGGAGAGAAACAGATACCTTGGGAACCCATTCCAGAAAATGTCTGTGTCTCTCCTTTGAATACTGAGACTGCACTTGCTGCCTAACTTTAGAGATGGGTAGGTTAAACAAACTACCCTTGTAGATAGGCAAACAAACCAATTTGTGTGGAAACAAGACCCTCTCAACTTACCGGTAGTTACACCCAACATGGTGATAGTGTAGGTGCCATTTACTACATGAGGTGATTCGTAATCAAGATTTTTAGCAAGTCGGATTTCACCTGTGACTGAGTCTATAGTGACCCAGTTTGCTGCATCTTTTCCTTTCATGTATCTGATGAAAAGAACACAAACATGGACACATTTACAACGATGAAAACAACCATCAGTAGAAAAAGCAGCTCCACAGTACATTTATTTGGCATTTAAAACGGAGATCAAATCCTTAAGTCTGAGGCCTGATGCTCCTGCCACAGTAATTGGTTACAACTATAAACCTACCCTGAATATTGAGAGCTGCTCTTCTTTCTAAGTCAAAGACTTAGGTATGGGTGCAGTACAAAAAGTACAATCAGGGAGTGCAACTGGAACACAAGACAGAGCTGCACTGCTGGGCACTGTCCTCTTCCCCCCATGTCTGTGCTCCCAGCAAAAGTTGAGCATTAGACAACCACAAAAAACTGTATTACAGGCATGAGGGAAAGAGGTCCATCCCCAGGTGTGCAACTCTGCTGTGCACCATTTGTAAAGGCCATGCTGGTGGTTAAATAACATTCTATCTGGAAAGCTGTGATTCAAAACCCAAGCACACACATGCAGACATGTCTGTGTTACACCCTTTCTGTCTGACTGATAAACGTTTCTGCATATTCCTTCCTAATTTTACTGGAGACAATGGAACCAGACTGGTAAATCTAACCTCAAAAGTAGACAGGTATGACAAACACACGATGCAAACACAGACAACTTCAGCCCAAACACTCAGGTCTTGCCATATACAACAAAAGAAGGAGGATTTTCATATCACCCGTTTTCTGCATAATAGAATACTGAAGATCATGATGATATTTAAGGTGTGAATTATCCTTAGCAGAAAATTACTGCCTTTGAAATTATTTTAGTTCAACGTGAAGATTTTGACAATAAGATATGACTTCTGACACACTCAGTTATGATGGTTATAAAAAAATTCTTACGTAATGTGCTCTGCTATTTTTCCAGTATCTTCATCATAGGCTTGATACTGTCCAATAACCTGTTTTATCTGCAGTTTCTCACTTGCTTCAATAATTTTTGTACCACCAGGGAACACAGGGCCTTCCCGCACATTGATGACTTTAATTTTGATTGGAATTGTTTCCGCTTTGTAACTGGATTTTATTGACTTGTGGAACTCTGCTTTGTTTGTAACAACAATACCCAAGTTTAGGCTTTGCATTTTTTCATAATCCAGCTCCTAAAGCAATAAAGAAAGTAACAAAAAAAATTTCAGAATTTGTCAGAATCCAATATCTAGACAACATGCATACATATAATATTTAAATAATACTATAGCATCCTTATTTAAGTAATAAGGATATCCATATTTAACTAATATTTAAGCAGTAAGGATCTTACAGTGCCAGGAAGTTTCTTGACCTGTTACTCTTGCTCATTTTAAATGGATGACACAATATGACTTCATATTATTGAATTAAACTTATTCAAGTTATGTGAAAGGAGTCCTATCATATATTCTGCCTGTGCTTTCAGGGAATCAGTCCTCAGTTACCTGGCTCCTCCAGGTAAATGTATGTGTTTGGTTTTTTTTTGTAACCAAATAATTCACTTAATAATGCTCCTTTTTTTTTTTTTTTTTTTTTAATAATTAGCAGTTTCCAGGTAAGGAAACCTGAGCAGGTAAAAAAAAGCTACTTAGGGCATTATGCATCTTCAGTACTTGCGACTAAAGAAATGTGAAAATTATAAAATAGACATTTCCAGTAATGGAAAATATTTTCATCATCATTTCAACTTGCAGATATTCATAATTAGTCTGTAGCCCATGGCTCATAGAACAGGTGTTGCCTGCAACATTAGCAGTGGCCAGGGGAAATAAAGAAATTTATACTGAAATCAAGGACAGCAGAAACGTGAAAGTTTACAGCATGTTAGTATTGTTGACCGAAGTGCAAGGGAAGTCTGGGGACCTCTGCCCTACTAGGTATATTTGAGATCACACAGAATGCAAACAGAAAAGCTTGACAAAATTATTATTTTGCATGGAATTACTGAATGCATTAAAAATATGGCAAAGGAGGAGTATCCACATATTTTACATATTGACTGAATAAACATAACTTGTCAACAAAGATGGATAAATTATTCTAATATTTAAAGTAGAATCTCTGAAATCTATACTTACCTTCACAACAGTCAAAATTCCTTCATTTGTTTGTGTATCTGTTACAATTTGGAAGAAACCACCTTCGTTGCCAGAAACAAAAGTAAAGTTTGCCAGCCAATTATCAGAAAATTCTTCATCTCTGTCAAATACTTTTATTCGCATAATCTCCACATTTGCTCTGTTTTCTTCAATGCTTCCTTCAAGCTGCAATTAAAAAAAAAAATTTCCACTCTTTAAAAAGATGTCATGGTTTACCTCATTTCATCAGTGCAAGGAATTTTGCACAATGTCTTATTATAGGGTACTGGCAGGTGTAGGAACATGCTAAAAATTGTACTTACTGTACGACTTTCAACAACAGGCAGATTGTCATTGACATCCAGAATCTTTACTTCTAAAGAACATGTTGCAGCATTCCCTCCTGTTTCACCACCACGGTCTTTTGCTTCCACCACCAAAGAGTAGCTACTTTGTGTCTGCCATAGTAAGAAAAAGGTTTTTAATCCAGGCTAAAAATTCTTCCTTTGCTATATGATTACATTTTGGTAATGTCTCTTATGGCTAGTTGTAACTCCTCTCAGCTAGAAGCAAATCTCACATACAAGTGCCTTCACAGATTCTGCTGGAGTAGACCTGAGACTCTGAAAAGGATACAAGACTTTCACATCTTCCCCACAAGAGTCAGACTGTACTTACACAGCAAAGTAAAAAATTTCAGTGGCCATGAACAGAGACAGGACCAGCGACACTTGCATGTCAGGACATAGGCAGAGCCACGTCCCTCAGCCACAGAGCCAGCATTCCCATCACCATCTGCTGGCCAGGGAAAGCTCTGCAAGCACGGGTCACATCCTGGCAATATGTGACCTTCCACGCAGTAGCACCTGTCCCAACTCTTTGAATCACAATTTGCATGGCAGGCTACAAAAGTCCAGATGCAGCCAGCAACTTTGCAGGTGGTGACCTAGGTCATCTTTGCTATGCACTCCCCAGCAGAAAGAAATGACGCCTTGTTTGTATAACTGCTGCCCTGCCTCACAGGAGGGCCAGAAAGCAACAAACATCAGGCTGGTGCCGTGCTAGGGAGGTGATGGGGGGGGATACAGCCCTAATCCCATTGCCTCCTCCCTCCAACCCTGAAAAGCATGCATCACACAGACAAGCTTTAATCCCAAGGGAAGTTAAGAAAGAGGAGAGGGCCAGCTCTTCATCCTGCAGGCAGGGCTGAGGGTGACACAATGGGCACCAGAAAACCACTACTAACAAACATCAAATCCGGAGGGTTTTTTACCTCTCTGTCAAGGTTTATTTTTGCCACTCGAACCTCGCCAGTATTCTTATCCATGCTGAATGCAGTGCTAGGGCTTTGGGAAACAATCCTGAAAGCAATTTTGGAATTTAGATTATTTGGTTCATCTGCATCTGTTGCATTTATCCTCATTACAATTGTACCTGGAAAACACAAACAAAACACAGCACTTGTTTACATCACCATGCACTGGTATATATCTTTACTGTAATGTACAAGATAAGAGCATTTTGTTAGATGTACTGTGCAATTTTCTTCTGATGCTCTTGACTTTATTTATTTAATGCATTAAGTTGAAGAAGTGTCCTTAAACCCAATAGGTACATGTTAAAAGTATACACTCTAGCCAACAAAAAGATTGCATTCACACATCTGTAACCCACAAAATTCAATGCAGAAATTAAACAACAGGATAAATTATCTTAGCAATTCTGACAGAAAAATGTAGACACCACAGAGAGCAGAAAGTACAAGCTTTTGAACAATGAGCTACGTTTCCCTCACACATTATTCTAAAGAGAACACTAATTATTTCTTTACCTGAACATTATTAAAACCACTGATCTGTATTGATGCCCTCCAACAGCTTCACTCAATATACATGGTGGTATCCATGGTGCAATCCCCTTGTAATTTATGGCAGGGGTTTTATCCTTTGGGAGAGGCTGTACCTCAGCATCCATAGCCCAAGTTTTAACATTAGCTGGAATGGCCAAGAGCCATTACATATGGCTGCTATTGACTTAACAGATTGCTGAGGTTACTCAATACCTCACCCAAGTGGATGGGCAAGAATTTGTTTCTTAGATTATATTAACATTGAAACAGACACACTGCCAGGTATTTATTAGGTTGTTTTATTCCAGCTTTTCTAATCTTCTTGAAAATAATCTGTTGCTCTTATGTTTATTGATGTCAACAGGAAAATGGCCATTAACTTGTTCTTCAATGGTTATGGCATATTTGCTTACCAGCAAACTACCTCTCCAGCCCACAAATAAAGCAGTGCTTTGGATGAGCATGGAAGAGTCAAGTCCCTCCCAAACAGGCTGTGACTACTAGGCCAGAAGGCAGACTGCATTTCCTGTGCAATTCCTGCAGAAGAACTCTGGCTCCTGGATTTGTGGTAGCTCTGACAACAAACCAAAGGTGTCACAAGAGGAAATATTGTTCTCTCTTGCCCCTAGGGGGATGCTCTCCCTTAACTGCACAACACAGCCTTGAATAAAAACCTTCATTCACACATGGATAACCTGGCTTATGTCAGCAAGAGAACATGCCCTTGCTAGTGCTGATATACTGCTCCAAAATGGATATTCA
Source organism: Irena cyanogastra (assembly GCA_013397155.1). NCBI lineage: Eukaryota > Metazoa > Chordata > Aves > Passeriformes > Irenidae > Irena > Irena cyanogastra. Next base: position 56,695 of record VWZV01005816.1, read on the forward strand.
CTTTGCCCCCTTGCATATACTGGGAAAAATTAAAAGAAAAAAATTAAAATAGAGTTACCTGTTTCGCTTAATTCTTCAATTGAACCCACAAAAACTTCATGTGAAAACACTGGAAAATTGTCATTTATGTCCACAACTTTAATTGGGAGGTCTATTGGCTCTTCCAGCTTTGCCCCATTCTTATCTAGTGCGTGGCCTCGGACCTGGTAATACAGACAGAAACAATAAACTAATCCAATGAGTGACTGTCATATAAAAAAACACATCTGCAAAACAGAAAGACATCCATTATATATACCAAAGTCTAAATACTATAAAAGCTTATTATATATGCTTATAAATGCAAGCAGGTAGACACAAATATCCAGCAATACATTATATATATGCATTATTTCAAGCAGACACATTTAAAGAAAATAAATAAAAAATGGAGGGGAGCTATACAGAAAATAATTATTTTTCAACTTACAAGAAGAATTGGAGTCTTTTCTCTGTCCACCTTTCCTGTTATGTTCAGGTCACCAGTCTTCCCATTGATAACAAATAATCCATAAGGGGGTTCTGTTACTCCTTGACCAGATATAGTGTAAGTTACTACTATTCCTGTATCTTCAAGATCTGAATGTATCTAGTAGGAATATAACAAATCAAATAGCACTCAGTAAATAAAATCACATTTAAAAGTGCAACAAAATATTTTTTCTATCTTGTAAAGAACAAACAAAAAAAATATTTAACATATTTCCCTGCACTCCTCTGGCTGTGGAGATGTAGAGGTGAATGCAGGAAGGGCTGCATGTTCTATTTGACAATCTGGTGCAGGGAGATGAGAAACATCCGGAGCAGGGAGTTGACCTGGAAGGTCAGACCTCAGCTAGCAAGTATACCAGGGGAGAAGGGAAAAGGTGGAGGAAAAATGGTCAGACCTGGAGATGCACACATAGAAGAGGCTAGAGATTACACCCTTTTTCTGCTGCTAGCAGATAGTCAAAACATCTGGAAAAGTATGCATTGTACCAGTATTACCATCAAGGGGCATCCCAAGCAGAGGGCAACAGCTTGCCACCACCTGCAGTCACTTCATATGCTGAAGTGGCAGGAGTGGTGAATTTAGGTTTCAACACTGGTGCTCACCCAGATGTGTATCACCATTTCACAAAGGATAACACCTGGGTTATTTATAGCTCTGTTTCTTGAAAGACTAGGCATACGTAATAATGCTCTATGTACATCCTTCTGCTCAAACAGCACCAACACATTTGGGACCCACCTGACAATTTCAACCCCACCTGAGCAGTGGGGTGAAAAAACTCAAAAGATATTGCATTCCCAAAGCTTAATGAAAAATAAGGCTACAGAAAGATGAGAGACTGAGCCAAACCAGACTTTAAAAGTAAAGGAAACAAAACGAAATGTGTCAATCTTCAATTGGCATTCAAGTCCTTTGAAATTAAAGACATATTTGTGCATGTGTTTAGGGAAGCTATGCTCTTATTTTACATTTTCATCTCTATTTTTAATGTGTATTGCATATTTAACTGCTTTCTGGGCTTACTCTAGCAATTGGATTCTTATAGGAATTGTCCTCCTCCTCCCGTATGAAAGCTGGAGGGACTGTCCATTCTCGCCTCTGTCTGACTAGGCTGTTGGGATGAGACAGCACACCACTCCTGTCGTTTCGATTATAAACCTGTGAAAAGACAAGATGGAATGTCAGCATTACATTTAGTCATTTCAGATAAATGCTTTATTGCTGCTGTAGCAAAGAGTTCTGAGCAACTTTTGCTCTTTCAATAGCTAGTAACTCCAAAATCATGGAGCAGCATCAGCCTTCTGAGTCACTATTTAAGAGCTACACAGTCCTCAAATTGGTTGAAGAGGAAAACTGCACTGGTCTTTTCATCAATACAGAATTAGGCAAGACAGGCTTTAAAAATATGAGCAAGTTTCCATGACCAGCGGTTGGTGAAAATACACCTGCTCTGGAAGATTTAAATGCTTGTCATCAGATGTGGGAAGAAGTTTGGCACTAAGGCTGTTTTGAACCACTATTTCTGCCTTACCACCGTGTTTATCTTCCCAGCATTACTGCCTTGCATATTTAACCTTCTCTCTGAAACAGAATACATGGAAGAGCAGGCCTCTATTCAATCCACCCAACATCTCTATTATCCCTGTTTAGCTACATCTCATTCTCACTCTGCATGAGGCCCCTCATCCTTCTGTCCACTTTAGTTTCTACTGTTTCTACTGTCTCTGTTGACTCCCAGTTTAACATATGCAATAAAACAGTGATTTTTCATCTACTGAGTTCAAAAAAGCCATCTACATTTTTACTGTGTTAGGGAAAGTTTCTTAAAGTTCAATGCCACTCTAGGTGATGGATGTAAGGATCTATTCACTTACTTTTCAGCTTTCATTTCTCTATTCATTATGCAGCTTTCACATTTCAGAAAATGGTAGAATTCAAGACATTTATCAACTGAATTAAGGCATGGCTTTGACATGCTGCTCAGAGAACCCTTCTACAGGCACTGATAAAGAAAAAGCTTTCCATTATATCCTACCTTCACATAGAGCCCATGTCCATAATTCAAACAGATCTGCAATGGAAATTACAATAGTCATCATTAATTCTATGTCACTTCAGCAGTACTAAATCTTAACATTTGTGACTTGCTTCATAAGAGCAGCAAAGCCAAAAGGAAGGTTTCTGATCTGTATACATTAATATTTATTATTTACCCATAAGAGCTTCTGAAAAATTCACCCATAACCACTGACATTAAAAACATACATTCTAACTACATAATAATTAAGTTTGGCACCTTTTTCCTAGAAGGAAACAGATTATAAGCAATTAATATTTTTTAAAAATAAATTCAGACTTTACAGGAATTTTTAAACAACCATTCTTTTAGTTCTGAATGAGTTCAGTACTCCAAAACGAGGAGGGTGTGCCATTGATGGAAACAAGTGTTGGTTGCCGGCAGCACTTTGGAGAAGCTCCTTTTTCTGGGCAAGTCTCAGAGTTTTGACTGTGGTGGGTTACCAATCACATCAGAGAAGAAAATTGGAGAAATGGTGTTGAAAGGTAAGGACATACCCAAACATCTGCTGAAGTGTACAGGACAGAATCAGCTCTCTTACAACCTTTCTGGGAGAATAAATGGCATCACTTATTTAAACAAGGCAGAGGCACTTGCTCTGACAAAACCTTGCATGCTAACATTCAGCATTGGGACTGCCCACCTCTTCACACACCAACATAAGCCAGGACAGCTATGCACAGCCTTGAATGACTCAGTTAGGTGACAAATCCTAGCTGGAAGAAGCCAACTTATCAGAGACCCCATATTTACGTTTACTTTCCAGGCACCATAGACTCTGCAAGTAACAAAACCCCTCAAACTGCAAAAAAATGTAGGTATTGGGAACCAGTAACAAAAAAGTAGGCTATTACAACATGGGAAACCTACAAATCAAGCTTTTGAACTTTGTACACGTAGCGAATACTGTTATTGGTCTGTGAACTATTACTACTCATATTTTGCAACTTAGGTGATTATTTTCTTAGGCACACTACTGCCTAAGGCAAAGCAGGCTCAGAAAAGGTGGTTTTCTGCTCAAATAAGTCAGTCTCTGACTGGTTTCTAGTCTGTTCACTGGGCTCTCCCTATTCCTCCCTCTGACTCAGTCTTGATTACTGAATTGATGACAGCTTCTTTTTTTAAAAAAAGATGTTATCCTGTACCCACACAATCCAGCAAACTGTGTTGAGCAATACAACAGATTTCTGTTTCAACTTGTTCAACAAAACTGTTTTTCAAATGGTATTTTTCCCAAGGTATATATTCTGAAGACAAAAATTATCAAGCAGTAAGTTTCCTAATGGATATGCATCATGAAGGGTACAAGATCTCACATCAAGCTGTTTTCATGGATGTTCTTAATCTTATTTGATTTTACTGATAGTATGCATTTTCAAAATTTATTTTCATGATTAGTGAGATTATACCAGCAAGAGTGACAGGAGAATTTTGCTTTATAGTCAAGATTTTCCACAGAAGCTGCAACCATTTTGGAAGGTGAATAATTGTCAAGATACCATCAGAAACATTCTTGGTTGTTCTAACTGGTAAACTGGAGGGAAAACTGTTTCTGTCTCAAAACTGAATGGAGACAAGAAGCACATGGTGAGAAGTTTCCTTGTATTGGAAACTTGAGAATCCAGTACAAACAGAAGTGTCTGAAAACCAAGAATAAGCAGATCTTCCATTGAGATGCATGTCAAAAATGTGTAAAAAATTCCACTAGTCATTATAAAAAGAAAATCTTTCATTAAACTAAGTAAAAATCAATTTGTTTGCATAGTAGAAAATGTCCCTCAAAACATTCCGGGTTAATGCTAATACAGTAAAAAATACTATTGCTCTTATATTATTCAATCTACAGTCCACAGGTAGCCTCGCAAAGGACTTAGAAGGTATCTACAAATATTTTTAAGAATGACAATTTTATTCACAAGATGCATAAATATAAGGGGAAAAATACATAAAGGGAGCCAGACTTTTTACTGAAAATTTTTAAAGATTCCAAAAATTTTAAATAGGGGGAAAAGCACTTTTCAGTGACATTTTCTTCCAGGACAAGTGAAATGGCAGAATTCACTGCCTGTTGAACATGTGAATTTTCCCCCCTCACTTTTTTTTTTTTTTTTTAAATATCTTACAACTGCCTTCTGTTAAATGGCTCAGAGTAGGAAAGCTCTGTCATTTGCTGTGCATCACAACCTTGGCTCAAAAACCAGACATCTACTGATGACACCTTTTGACCAGATCTGAGAACACATTTTCAGAAGAAAATGGGATGGTTACAAAAAAAA
>VWZV01005816.1:61616-194605 GCA_013397155.1 Irena cyanogastra
AAAAGGTCTGAGGCCTGAAGTAATGAAATTGGAATGAAACACTACAGGAAAGCAGCAGGAATAGGTAAGTGGGCATGGGAAGGATGGGAGTGACTGCCACGTATAGTGATTGCAATGCTGCTCTTGCCCAAATCCCTGCTCATCTATAGTCAGGCAGTGACTAAAGGACGGATTTTCAACACAAAGCTCAGATTTAAGCTGTAAAGCCATAAAGACTGAGTAACCAAGAAGGTACATGTCTGTATTTGCTACACCATGAAACAGTAATGCCTCAAAATGTGGTTTTTTCCATGTGCTGTGTGTTAGGAGATTTGGAGCTTGCATCTCCTGTGAGTCAGTTTGGTGTTGAAGACAACATGTGAAGACCTCAGAGAAGAAAGCAGGGGGGACCCTCCAAGGTCATCTACTAGTACATCTCCTGGCCCTGGGGAAAACAAGCTACACCCAAATACTTCCTGACAACTGTCTATTCTCTTCTTAAAAATGAGGGATGGAGGTCCCTCAGCCTCACTAACCTAAGGAGGCACCTAGATAGTCCTACAGATGAAAAGTCTGTTAATTTTTATCTTCATTTTATTATTCTAATTTTTAGCTCCTTGCAAGTTGACCATATTGCTGCTTGCATGATATTCAGAGTGAGGCACACAAATGTACATATCTAAATGAAAGCTAAGTCCCTAAACTTTCATTACAGCCAGCAGAAATATAGCCAATACCAACAGAGATCAGAGCGCTGTTCAACTTGCCCCCAAACAAGCCCATATTTATTTCTCTCTGAGCACTACTGATTTTAAGTATTTAAACCCAACACAGGAGGACTTGTAGAGCAAAGCATTTGATGCAGAGAATCCAACACCATACAACCCATGGTTTGATAGATTCTTCAGAATAGAATTAGCTTGTTCCCACAGATCAAACATCTACAAGCAGATGGATGCATCTCCCAACATGGTTTCACCCAGGAGGGATATAATTCACACACACTTGAGATTTTCTTCAAAAGTACAAACTGATCCAATCAAACAGGTACACTCAGCATCCACTGCATCTCCATATACCTCAACAGAAACTTAAACATCTATCTTGAGATGTCTTAGTCTCAAACCTAATCTCCTTTGCCAAGTTGACAATGCTCTGGTGCAATTCTCTTTTCTTCTACTCTTCATGTATCTGCAAGATTATCAAACATCTTACTCACTGGCTTTTCTCACATACCAGCTCTTTAATTTCCCTTAAAAAATCATAAAACAGGATTTCGTGACTTTAGATTGCATTTTTTTTTTTTTTGCTGTTCTGTAGTCTCTCCTGGACAGAATCACTTTTTTCTGAAGTCTGATATCAAAAGTAACATACCAGTTCAGTTCAATAGGATGGATAAAATACTAGACCTTAAATATTTCTCAGCTGCTTTCAGACCTCACCACAGCTGGGTTTCCCCTCAGTTTTGGAACAATATTAAAATGTTGAATCAATCCATAGACAGTTGTAAACACTTTTACCATGTTTCAACATGTTACTGCCAACAGAAGCTACATTGCTTTGAATTAGCTCACCTCTGCTCTTCGTAAAATCAAACATCGCTTTGTAATGGTTTTTATTTAACTTGTTTCTATGACTTCTGAAAATTAACTTATACTGACTCTGACATTACAGTAGTGATCTAATGTATTCAGGCCTGAATTTCATCATACCCAGCCTAAGTCTAACATCCCAAACATCAACGAAGTACAATCTGAAAAAGACATTCAGAGAAAAGGTAAATTTTGCTACTCCCATAATAAGATTCATATATCTTTGTCAACTATTCTTTCACCCAAATGCAGGAAGTGTTCTAAGACTTCTTCTCTTGAAGACATGATATCCACCCCCTTTAGAAATGGCCGAGAAACCTCCCAGTCCAATAATCCTCGATAGCTGTCCCCGCCCAGCAGGTCCATGGCTCTGGGTGTGTGTCCTGGACACGGTCCAAGTCAAGTCCAACCCTTTGGGTGCACCACCATCCAGCACAGCCAAACTTTCCTGGAAAAGGGTCAGAGGCAGGGGCCTGGGGAGATCTGCTGTGACCTCTGTGAGGTACCCAGGCATGATGATATAGGGATGCAGCCTGCAGGCAGGGAGGCTGCACTGAGAGATACTTCCAGGAAAAACTGGGAGAGGAAGAACTTACCATTCCTGATGCTTCTAAGGTAGAAGACGCTTTGAGAAGACACTACTACTACTACTTTTAGACTAATTTTGTTTTTCAGTAGTTTCTTAAGATTCATAAGAAATAAATGACCCTAATCCAATACTCTCAAATAAGAAACTTGACTTTTTGCTACATGAATGCCCGGATTAGGAAAAAACCCTAAAATTTCAAAACACAGCAGTGCCTCTCTTTCTCTTCTGACATCGGACAACTAAGCTAGCTTTATTAACTCTAATATTCTATCCAACAATGAGTCTTTTAGGCCAAATCGAGTTGACTCTCAGTACATCACATCCTGACCCAGCCTTAGCTGAAACTGAGGATGATGAGGATTGAGAAAAATAACGTTCTTTAGGCAAAACTAACATCATCCTGAGCCACTGCAAGCCCACCAAAATGGACAATGGTGTGGCTTCAGGTATTGAAGAGAGAATATGCAAAAACTTTTGTACAAGTGACACAATTTGGACAAAATGATGATAAAACATTTTCAAACCCCAACTACCAGCTTGCTGTAAAAACAGGTTAAACTGTTGCTGGCCAACTTATGCACAACCATATGTCTGTATTAAAGTCATCAGGCTACAGGTCTCCAGATAACAGATCTGATTTTGAAGGTTCCTGAGCTCAGGCACCCCCAGCACCTTCCATTCTATCCATGCAACAAGCCATTACTGATCCCTGCCCAGGTGCTCGGCAGCTCCCGGCACAGCCCAGGGTATGGCCTCCACCCTCACCTTTGTCTGAATGGTGGCAGCCCAACTTCCGCAGGCATTCTGCCAGCCTGGAAAGGTGAAAAGCAAAAGAAAATGCCGCAGATACAATGAAGAGTTTGTTGTAAACCAGCTAGAAAGAGCTAGAAAGCATCAGCCCAAATTAATCAAACCAAGCATTTCGTTCTCAGTTTGTTATGAGACAGTTGCTGCTTTTAGTCTGAGAAAGTATTTCATAGGACGGAAGACCTAAGGGTTGATGGCTGAAAAATAGCGAGGGAAGGGCAGGAGGAAGCCTAAAGAGTCCTGGATTGTTAAGAATTTGGTGTAATTTTTCTAAGGCGATAAAAGACTTCCAAACTTTCTGATTCATCTTCCCTCCTGGCACTGTTTCCTCAGAAGGGATATGCAATTTAGTAGTATAGAGAGTGTTGAACGTGAAGACGGCAACAATGTGAACTGCTCACTGCGTTCCTGTTCCTCCCGGCGCCTCACCCCACCCATTCCAGATACCGTTCCTGTTGGCATTTCCTACCTCCACCTGCTTTCAGGCAGCAAACGGCGATGGCTTTCATCTAATTCCCAGAAAAAGAGCGAACACCCGTTCCCAGCCACATGCAGCCGGCTTTGGGAAGGCTGCCAAGTCCCGATGGGAACACCTCTCTCCGGCGGCCACACTCGGGACCCCCGCGGGGGTACCACCGCGGCTCCATCCTGCCGCAAAGCAGCGCACCGGTACCGAGGGACCCCCGCGGCAAAGCAGCGCCCCGGTACCGAGGGACCCCCCCCGCACTCACCAGCAGCGCCAGCAGCCGCACCGCCGCCACGGGGCCTCGCGACATGACCGCCGTGCCGGGACGGGCTCAGCTCCTCCGGCCGCCCAACTCGGGAATGCCGGCGGCCCGTGGAGGGGGCCACAAGTAGCCGCTGGTGGGTGGAGTGTACCGGGAGGGGGCAAGAGGCAGGCGGCCCCGAGCCCCGCCCGGCCCGCGGCGGCGAGTCCCGTCCGCGCCCCGCCGAGCTCCGCCCGCGGAGGCTGCACAGGGCAGCCCTCGGAGCGCCAGCCCCGGCTTCCCCAGGGCTCCCGAAGTTTGCGGTTTGTTTGCCCGCTTCCGCCGAGGAAGGCGAGCCGGAGCGTGCAGGAGGTGCGCAGGGCTGCGGCGACAAACTCACACACTGACGAGTAATTGATGGGGGGAGCGCAGTCTCACGGGGAAATAAAATTGTGGGCGTTTTTAGGACAAGCTTCCCTGTAAATCCTCATTTTTTATACGCTCCGAGCCATATCCTTCCTACTTTTATCTGGCAGAGATCTTTCCTGGATACACCTGAGTAATTGATGCTTACGAAGGCATAACTGATTCTTCATGATGGCGAAACAATTAAACGTGCTTTCTTGTACATCCTCTCTTCTGAGGCAGTTACCTGGTTAATCTTTCCAGGATCACACTCAGTTGTGGTAAGTAACTTCAGAACCTGCTGGTTATGGTGCTATTTGTGATAGTATTGGGGTCGGAGAGGGGAACCAGCCTTACGGGAGTCTTTCTGATCACACTACTGCATGTGGTAACAATGCACAATAAATAATTCAGTGTCAGTTGCAACAGTTGTAATTTCCATGGCCATTGTGAAGGGAAGAGCTTTACCTCAAAAGTTTTTCTGCAGTGACATATATCTGTTTGTGTTATTTAATTAAAATATCCCGATTTACAGAGTTTGCTGATACCCCTGCATAAAAATAGTTGTCTTAATTTAAAGAAAACAAAAAGCATAAATAAGCCAATATATGCACAATATTAAGGGCTTTGGAATGCCTTCTTTGTTCTGTCACGGAGTCACTGTGCTGGACTGATCACTTTATAGCCACACAGAACTGTGCACTTTCACACGGCATACACACTGAGATCCTATGAGGATCTTCAGGGTCTCAAGGGCAGGGGTGTATTTTGGCCCAGGTTTAACAGCCGTTGTAGCTACTGCAGCTAATGGTAATAGAAGTACTGTGAAGTTTTCTTTTAGCTATTCCTGTTTGAGATAAATGAGGCACAGCATGTCTCAGAGAGCATTCATATTACAACCCTTTTAATTTGTTGATTTAGAAGTAGATTCTGCTTTTAGATGTATATTGCATTTCCTAGACTGATGGTTAAGTATTTCTTTAAATCAAAAGACTGTAAGAGAAGAACCATGATTTTTGCAACTTTCTTCTCAATCTGTAGGTTGCTTTGTGGAATTCTGAAACAGTTTTTTGTTGCTGATCCAGCACATTGTTAGTGAGGTGATAGTATATATATCTATATGTATGCACATACATACATATATATACCTGTATTTGTAACTATTTGCCAACTTTAAATGCTGATATGGTGGAGTAAAAACCTAGATGAATTTCTTTTGAAAAATCCTTAGCATTGATTTCCCTTTGAAGTCACATGTGCTTACAGGAGAAATGAATTGAATAGTCTTTTCCCAGAGCTCAATAGCACAGGTGCTCTTCTGCAAATTATCTTGCCAGAGCTTAGATGTCTGTTCTTAAGTTGCTTGTAGCTTAAGTATGGGCCAGCTACATGTCTTGAACATCCTACAAGAACCTCAGGTACCATAAAAAAGTTGTTTGTTGTTTTTTTTCTCTTTAACTTGGCTGCCTTGTATCAAAACCTTCTGTTTATCCCTATTTTGCAAAAATTATTCGCCTGCTGTTACAAAAAGAATGTCAAACAGTATCAATTTTCTTTTAAAACAGCTAGCAAGTGTGTCAACAACCGATGAGGCTGAATTTCTTTCTGTCTATCCCTCACTTTAACCTGGCAGCAGCTAAACGCTCCTCCTCCCTCATCCAGGCCGCAGTTCTGTCCCTACAATCAGTTTGCACAGGAGGATCCATTGAGCATTAGATCTTTGTTTTCCCGCTGGGCACAGCAGCAATTCGGAGTTCGCCGACACCGCAGAACAAAGAGAAAGTTAATCTTTGCTTTTCAAACCATAGAAGCAGCTGGGCCCTTCTTGGTGCCTCTTGAGGAGTGGGGCTTTCAAGGTGTGAGGCATGCACCAGGTTGCTGTTTTCTCAAAATGCAAACATCTAAAAGAAGTACAAATGTCTAAATTCTCTTGATAAACTTTTAACAGCAATTAATTATCATCTAAAACAGCCTAGCTTTTGTCAGGAGGGAGAGTGTTTGCTCTCTGGAATAATAATAGTAAGCACAGGTTGTCTAGCAAGTTACTATCACACCCTTGGCATGGTGGCTGGATCTTGGTGACTCCCCTGAAACCTTGCCTTGCCTCCTGCTCCCTACTCACGCTGACTAATCTTCCTTAGAGCACTGCCAGGAAACTTCTGGCTTCCCTGGGGTAGAGGACAAAGACATGTTTGATCAGACCAGCAGAGTCCGCCTCTGCTTCTTACAAAAGCAAGGTTAACTTTACAACAATTGTGGGTTTTGTTGTTGTTTTTTCTAGAACAATGCAGTTTCTTCTTTTTGACAAGTGATTCAACCAAATAACACAAGTGCAGTACCTAGGAAATGGTGTTAAGGTGGAAAACCCAGTGTATGTTCTTAGTAATGGAATTAATTTATATTCACATGAAGCTGTTATACAAATATCTTGAATTGTTTGAGATTTTGTTATTAATCTTTTCTGCATTGTTTAAAGATTCTTTACTGCAATGTGGTCGCAGATGCCACTCATTTTTTGGGAAGAGATCCCAGTAGAAAGCACTGTATCAGGGCATTGCACAGATCTATCAAAATAACATTTATTTATTTAAAACAGGTAATGGATAATGTGTAATGTGTAAAAAATTATACACATCACAGAGGGTTTCTAAACCCCAGACAGCTCTTGAGACCGGAGCAATTGCAATAGGTGCAGTCACCAGCTTCAAAGTGCTTGCACGACCAAGCACCTGCATTTTTTTTGAGAACAAAAATGCTCTAACTGAGGAGAGTAGATTAGCACCAGGATTTGATACTTTAGGCAAACACTTGGCATTCTAAAAATGGAGTCACTGTTGTTCCTGTGTGGGTTAACTGTGTTTTTGATTCTCCATGCCTCCTGTCATGCAAATTCAAGCAGGAATAATCCCCCCATTTCTTTTGCATTACCTCCTCTCTTTCACTTAACTGCTTTCTCCGTTCAGCTCTTTCCCTTATATGCATTCTTCTATCTGCTTATTTGCTGCTTGCATGGAATTTTTTTTTTCTTTTCTGGTGTGGCCAGGTTGTTTAACTTTTCGGGTGCCAGGTGCAGCTGTGGAAATGAGTAAGCCTGCTGAGCTGTGAGCTGTGGGATTGGCAGAGCTGTAAAATATCCAGGCCAGATCCTTGCCCTGAACACAGGCGTTTTGTCACTGACAGCGTGATATACTGTCTTTTATGTGTGTGTGAAACAAGGTGTGGCAGAGTAACCCTTTTGTTGCTTTCCTCTGCATAGAAACTGGCACTGTTCTGAAATTGCCTGTAGACTTCTGTCAAGGTGGTGTGGCTCTCTTTCTGGGAAAACTCACAACAGAGACCATTTAGGTAGACCCAAATAGACGATTGCTCTGCTGTGCAGCTAGTAGAATAGAGTAAAATAAATGGAATAGAATAGAATAGTACAGCTGGAAGAGACCTACAACAATCAGTCAGTCCAACTGCCTGACCACTTCACAGCTGACCAAAAGGTACAAGATGTCATTAAGGGCACAGTTGAAAAGCCTCTTAACTATTGATAGCTTGGGGCGTCAACCATCTCTCTAGGAAGCGTGTTTCAGTGTTTGAACAGCCTCTCATTAAATAAATGCTTCCTGATATCCTGTTTGAAACTCCCCTGGTGGAGCTTTGAGCTATTCCCACATGTCCTGTCACTGGGTACCAGGGAGAATAGATCAATACCTCCCTCTCCACTTCTCTTTGAGAGGCTGTAGGAAGCAACAAGGTCACCCCTTAGACTTCTTCTCTCCAAGCTAGACAAACCCATAGTCCACAGACACTTCTTATAGAACATTCCTTCCAGCCCTTTCAGCAGCTTTTTTGCTCTCCTCTGGACACATTAAAGCACCTTCACATCCTTCTTGAATTGTGTTGGGCTGCTGCACACAGTGCTCCAGGTGAGGCCACACCAACACGGAACACAACGGAATAATTTCCATTCAAGACTGACTGGGTGTGCCGTGTTTGATGTACCCCAGGCTGGGGGTTGCTCTCTGGGCTGCCAGGGCAATGCTGACTCCCACTGAGCCTCCTGCTGGCCAACACCCCCAGATCCCCTCTGCGAGGCTGCTCTGCAACCACTCCTTTCCTGTGTTACACTTGTGTTTGGCATAAGTAGAAATATTAGCCTCTTTTTGGTCTGTGAGTTTTCATCAGTGCTGAATGACTGAACTGTATTCAACAGAAAGATAATTTTGAAAAGTTGCACCTTGGAAAAAATCTCTGCTGATCTTACTCTGTCAATCTGTCAAGTCCAGTATTAGCTGCAATGGTACGGTGTAAGTTTTCAGGGACTGTAGATTCAGGAATGTGGCATTCCCAGTCTCAGAAGAAAAAGACTATTATTCTGTTATTTTTTCTGTCACAACTGAGGCACATGGGCTAACAAATGTAAAACTATTGTGTGTGCCTCTGTGCTATATCAGTAGGTAACCTTAGAAGGGGTTGGTTTAGCAAAAAAGAGGGCTCCATGTTAAAACTGAAGAACAATGCAGGCAGGAAACCAGATATCAACTAACCTGAAGTTTAGGCTGGAAATTGGAGGAGCGTTGAACTCTGATTGGTGAAGTTTGGAGTGTCTTAGTTGGAAATTCAGGGAGGAGAGCTCAATGGATTTTTGGGGCAGATTTCAGTCAGCTCATAAAAGATTCTATAATGTGTTTGCCAGTTATCAATAGACTGGTGGTGATAACAGAAAGTCACTTCACATTTTTATAGAGTCATAGAATGGTTAGGGTAGAAAGGGACACTTAAAGGTCATTCAGCCCAATGCAATGAAAAGGAATATCTTCAACTAGATCAGGCTATCTATAATATAATAATATAGCTATAATATAACTATATCTAATAATATATATCTATATATCTATTAATATAATATATTAATAAGAATAATTCCAAATTAACTAAAAAGACCCTCCAGATGCAACATATATACATGTTCTCAAATTTTTTAAGTCTTTGATATATATAAAGTGAGAAGTGCACTCAGGAGGAGTCAAATGATTCATGCTCCTAAAGATTAAGTGGTCATTCCAAAGATAAAAGGAAATCTTGGTTCCTGTGTCCTTACAGGCTCCAAGAAAATTCAGTAAGGTAGAAATCAAAAGCCCTGGACACTGGACTAAATAATCTTTCAAGAGGCCTTCCAAACCAATCCATTCTAGGATTCCATGATTTTTAAAAGGTACATTAGAAAAAAATTTATGTGCTCTCTGCATTTACAAAGAATGAAAAATTGCAAAAAAAGGAAGGTTTAAGTAAGCTACCAGTTGAACTTTCCAGAAGGAATAAAAAGACAACTGGGAGCTTGTTGAATCCTCCTTACTGGAAATTCTTAGGGTTAGGATGGCTATTTGTCAGGAAAGGTAGCGCTAGAACTGATCTGTTGAGTCTCTTCTGTTGCCATTTGCATTAGGCAAGTTTGACTGAATAAAGCATAGGTTAGATGGGACAGTGAACTCCAGTCCTTTAAAGCACCAGGCTTTCCACTTCAGTGTCTCCTGTTGACATGAGAGGGGCTGCTGATGTAGTCAGGTGCTGTTTATTAGTGATTAGGGATGTAGAATCACAGAATCTTAAGACCTTAAAGATCATGTTGTTTCAACCTCCCTGGATGGGATGACTTATAGAGAGATCTAGATAGATTGGAGCATTGGGCAGTGATTAATGGAATGAAATTTAACAAGTTGAAATGCTGGATTCTGCACCTAGGATGAAGTAAAACTGGACACAAATACACAAGTATAAACTGAGAGAGGAATGACCGGAGAGCAGCCCTGCAAAAAGGGGCAGGAAGACCTTCCACTAGATCAGATTACTCAAAGCCCCATCCATCCCAGCCTTGAGCACTTTTGGGGATGGGGCGTAGAGTCTCAGCACTCTCACAGTAAAGATTTTCTTCCTAATATCTAATTTAAACCCTCTTTCAGTTTAAAGCCATTCTCCGTTGTCTGTCACTACATGCCCTTGTAAAAAGTCCCTCTCCAGCTCTCTTCTAGGTCCTCTTCAGGTACTGGAAGGCTGCTGTAAACTCTGACCTTATAACTTTGTGTGCACTTAATTTTTCTTGCAATTACTTGGAGGGATGGTGCTGTGGTCTAAAGCACTTCCCAGAATTAGACTTTCCCCCCACCCCGTCTTTTTCCCTTTTGTCCAAGTTTTGTTTGTATTTCTTGACCTGTTACACATGAATTTCTCCAGTCCCTTTCTAAGCCTCTTGGTGCACCTACAGCTTACCATGGTCTATTTTATTCAGGAATATATTAACTAAGAAGGTCACAAAGATAAAAGTCAGATGTACATACCCATACACAAGAAATGCATTACTTTCCTAGTAGTATTTATCAATTTTGCATGTCCAATAGCTGTTATTTTGGTATTTATATTCAAACATTTGATCTAGAGTGGATTTTACAGTCAAATAGAATTCATATAATAGACATTCAGCATCAAAGACTCCAGATGTCCCTCTGCATATGTGCTTCAGGCATATTGCTGGCAATGTATTTATGAGGGTTACCAAAACACCTTAACACCTGAGCATCTTTGCAATCATTGATGAATTTGTAATCATATTCCTAAAGGGAAGAAATTAAGTTGCAATTCCCCTTTTCAAAGACAATTTATTGAAAATCCAGAAAAATGAAACAACTTTCCAAGATCCTATAGGGAATCCTGAGGGGCCTTTGTCNGGCAGTGATTAATGGAATGAAATTTAACAAGTTGAAATGCTGGATTCTGCACCTAGGATGAAGTAAAACTGGACACAAATACACAAGTATAAACTGAGAGAGGAATGACCGGAGAGCAGCCCTGCAAAAAGGGGCAGGAAGACCTTCCACTAGATCAGATTACTCAAAGCCCCATCCATCCCAGCCTTGAGCACTTTTGGGGATGGGGCGTAGAGTCTCAGCACTCTCACAGTAAAGATTTTCTTCCTAATATCTAATTTAAACCCTCTTTCAGTTTAAAGCCATTCTCCGTTGTCTGTCACTACATGCCCTTGTAAAAAGTCCCTCTCCAGCTCTCTTCTAGGTCCTCTTCAGGTACTGGAAGGCTGCTGTAAACTCTGACCTTATAACTTTGTGTGCACTTAATTTTTCTTGCAATTACTTGGAGGGATGGTGCTGTGGTCTAAAGCACTTCCCAGAATTAGACTTTCCCCCCACCCCGTCTTTTTCCCTTTTGTCCAAGTTTTGTTTGTATTTCTTGACCTGTTACACATGAATTTCTCCAGTCCCTTTCTAAGCCTCTTGGTGCACCTACAGCTTACCATGGTCTATTTTATTCAGGAATATATTAACTAAGAAGGTCACAAAGATAAAAGTCAGATGTACATACCCATACACAAGAAATGCATTACTTTCCTAGTAGTATTTATCAATTTTGCATGTCCAATAGCTGTTATTTTGGTATTTATATTCAAACATTTGATCTAGAGTGGATTTTACAGTCAAATAGAATTCATATAATAGACATTCAGCATCAAAGACTCCAGATGTCCCTCTGCATATGTGCTTCAGGCATATTGCTGGCAATGTATTTATGAGGGTTACCAAAACACCTTAACACCTGAGCATCTTTGCAATCATTGATGAATTTGTAATCATATTCCTAAAGGGAAGAAATTAAGTTGCAATTCCCCTTTTCAAAGACAATTTATTGAAAATCCAGAAAAATGAAACAACTTTCCAAGATCCTATAGGGAATCCTGAGGGGCCTTTGTCTCTTGTGTTCTGTTCTGGTGTCACAATTCACCTCCCTGGCAGCCTGAGCCTGCAGTGACTGGGAGAGGAGCAGACCCTCACCAAGGTCTTTGATACTGGATCGCTGTAAAATCAAAGCCTGCAGGTAAAAATTACCATTTGTTTTATGGCTTGAAACAAATCTTTAATGAAGGAGCTGGAAGGAAGCCTGTAATAATATATGGTTTGTTGTTGTTGTTGTTGTTGTTTTTTAGAGCTCTCTCAAAAAGTAGGAAAAATAAAAAAAATTAAATAGCTAGCTATCTAAATTTTCAGGTAGGCTTAACAGCACATGATGAACATCAGAAGCTGGGGTACATGATGGATTACAACTAAGCAGCTTTTGTTTTCTAAGTTGTCATTTTGTGACTGTTATACTTCATAACTTATTGCACTGTATCCTGAATTACAAGATGCTGTTGACAGATTCATCAAATGACAGATTCATCATTATATAAATGTGCATCTAAAACTGTCACCAGTTGTAAATTTGTCATTATTCTCCTTTTTATAAAATTTAAGTGCACTTGGAATACAAAATAACATTGTCTATTGACCCATTTTTGACTTTTGTCTGTACTCCCATGTATTTCAACTCAGGTTGCTTGAGCATAAAAAACTGGTGTTGTGTAACATAGTTTTGGTTCATTTCTGTTTAGGCAGGTTCTAAATACACAAAAGACAAATGATAGATTATCTTTGTTGCACTGGAATTGGCAGCATCATCAGACTGATAGCAAAGTTGCTATAAATTTGAAGATGGACAATTTTTTCTTCTAACTTAACTTCTTGAAAAGACAAATCATTATCTGAAGCATGTGTGAGTGGCCATATAATTCTGTATGAAACTGCAGAAAAAAGATGTCAAAATGTTAAGGAAAATAAAATTATAAATTGGATGGCATTTGCTTAATGCATGATACTGTTTTTAAAAACAGTAATTTACTGAGTTCAGATAAAAAAATAATTATTATCGTGAATACCGATCTAGAACATTAGAAAGAAATTTGACTTTAGAACAAAAGTGCTTTTCTGTGGTTCAACTCATTCTGGCCAATATGTAGTGAATATACCTGTGATGCCTGTGCTGCCCAAATACTGTGTTTTTAGAGACTTCTGCTGTCTCTCTCTCTGTGGCTTGTAGTCCAGCATTAATTTATAGCTGCTCTGAAGCACTGTTTCAGAGTTGCAGAGTTTCAAGTTGTAATTCTTGTGAGATCTGACACACATTTCTGCTTGACAACCTGAAATAAAGTATTGGAGTCAATTTGACACATGAAATAATTTTGGTTTGGAATGACCTGATTTTTTAAATCAACACCTTCTGTTTATTTTTTTTTTTATGAAAGAATGAGATTTTTTTTCTGAAAAAACCCCATCATTTTTAAGGAAACTGTATTCCCCACTGATAAATGGAAAAAAAAAATATTCTGAGCCACTCTATGTGAAACATTATGTTCCAAATGATCATTTATTGTATTTTTTCAGTGCCATTCAGAAATTATTACAAACAAATCTCTAATATTTTTATTTATGAAAACACAAGCCCACAGTAATATTACTTATTTTTTAAATAAAATTAAAATGATGCATTTGGTGACTCAACAGTAAGGAGCATTTGAATTATGCAGTTATGTTAATTCAAGCAAAATGGTAGATTTTTTAAAAAATTGTTGCTTAAATTGTGTGGCTTTTCCATATTGCGCATAGTAAGTGCCGCTCACAACAGTTTAAGAGTGTTATTTATTATCACGGAATTAGGACAGAGTGAAGAGTATTGAAACTTGCAGTTCAAATTGAGACAGTGCCCCTAAGACAGAAATCTAACAAGACCCTCAGCTTGTGGCTCTGTTTTCTTCCATGTCAGTATACTTCTCATCATGCCAAGATCTCACAGAGCCTGTTTAAAACTGTCAGATCCTATTCCCAAATAAACCCGAGTTTAAAAAAAAAAAAAAAAAAGCAAGCCCTACACTTGGTATTGCATGCTGCTGACTCTAAGTAAGAACATTCTTCTTGAGTGGTTTAAAGCAGAACTGATATCACTACTGTCTTTCTTCCCTGAAAACCATTCCTGCTTCATTATTAAACAATACAATTAAAGGTAAGACAACAAACAGGCTTTTAAATTGCAACTGGAAGAAAAGAAACTAAAGTCTGCTGGCCAGAATTACACTATACACTATTTTTTAAACAGTGAAGTTAGAAAAAGAATTTGAACAGAATTATTACTGAACTATTTGTTCACATCTTCACATGCATTTTTTTCTTCCGCAATTTGTAGTAACCTAAAAGAATCCTCAATTCACTAAGAAAACATATTTTAGGAAGTTTGTAAGAATTACACAGCAATAGGAGTTAATATTCAGAAGTGCACTGATAATGCAATTGCTGTTTGTTGTGAGAAACCAATATTAAAAGATGCTAGAAATATTTCAAGAAATTGTATTACATAATAATAATTAAAAAGTTGGTAAAAGATAGTACTAGAAGTAGAAAACCACCACATAACCAAAATCTGTCCTTTGAAACATTTTTTCTCTATTTTTCTATTAGTTTTCTATTTCTCTATTTTTTCTATTCATTCCTCTCCTATTTCTAGACATGCAAGAGACCATAGTTCAGACACTCATACTTCACACAGCATTCCTGTTCAAGGAATTCAGGATGTGCTCCTGAAGACTAGTTTCATTACTTTGAACAGAATTCAGAAAAAATATTTCTGATTTGCTTAAGATGATTATGGAAATATTTACACTAGACTTAATTTTTTTTACATTAAAATATTTTATAGTGGGGTTTGGCTGTATTGCATAGGCTTTTTATATACCAGATATTGATATATATTTTAAATATTTGCATTTTAATGTAAACAGGTGGTCAGCAAAATGAAAGAGAGTTTGTCAGTATTTTAGTGAACTTCTGCACAAATTCTCCAGATGTAAAAGGATATAGCTTTATATATATATTAGTACCTATTTTCCTTCTTTAAAGAATGGTTCCAGGAGCCATGATTACAGTTGGTACATAACTTATAGGGAAGACTAATCCCTTTGAAGTCAATGCAATTTTAGTGATACTTAAGATAATCAAGGCTACAGATTGAAGCAAAACAGCAATACATCAGATTTTATGGGGAGATCTAGCATGCTCAGTTGCTGTAGAAAAGACCCTGAAGTTATGGAAGGGAGCTTTCCAATAGGTAGCCTTGGATTTGGTGATATGTCCTGGGGATTACTGGTGTTGACAGTGGCATTGACTCGTGGGGCACTGCAGGCTGTTGTTGACAGCAGATCTAGTT
Source organism: Irena cyanogastra (assembly GCA_013397155.1). Classification (NCBI taxonomy): domain Eukaryota; kingdom Metazoa; phylum Chordata; class Aves; order Passeriformes; family Irenidae; genus Irena; species Irena cyanogastra. The sequence goes on from VWZV01005816.1 coordinate 76,760, forward strand.
GCATTTCTAAAAATATCTTTTAAAAAACCTTTTTTGGGTATCAGATTTGGAAACTGGTCATTCCTTCTGAGGTAAGTTTGGATATTGAGTTTCTTTTCCATTTTATGGAGTGGGAGGTTCACAGACAACTCTTAAACTTTTCACTAACCTATCTGTCAAAGCCAAAGAAGCAAAATTTCCAGGAAAACTACTGATTTGGTAGTCTAACAAAAAAATCTAGTCCCTCCCTATAGCTCTATTTTATTTACAATGAAGCAATGTTGGGTGTGCTATGGTTACTATACATATGATACAGAAATAAAATTAGATAGAAGATATATTTCAGTATATTCTGTATTATATATTTTGTTCCTTCAGATCATATTCTAAGACATGTTAAGGTATTATTAGAATAACAGAGTCCAGCAGAGCTGTTTTTGTGGGAAAATAAAAGCCAGATTTAATTAAATTTATAGACTCATAAAGACTTTTTCAATTAATACATTCAAATAAACTTTCAAAATATCAATGCAAAATACATTGACATGAAATAAAAATTCTCCACATTGCTTATTAGCAAATGTATATTGCTTCCAAGTGTTTTTTTCTTTTCAGGAAGACTTCGGCTACCAGTGTCAGTAATACAGTACTTGCTATTGCCTCCTCACATCACAAAGTTTCCAAGATTTTCTTTTCTTATCAGTATTTGAGACGAGAATTGGCACAGTATATTGTAGCCCTCCTAATATAACCTGACACTGGCGGTTTAAATGGTAGTCATAGTTTGGCACAAAAATCTGGCTAAGAGTTCCTGGTTGTCACTGAAGTCCTTTTAGATTTAAGCAAATCTGTAATGGCAATGGAGAAAGGATGAAGCCAACATCTTCTTGGGTGACAGTGTCAATGTGGCAGCAACTGCTGCAACAAATCGCTCCTCACCATGACAGGAACAGCAAGGCAGGCTGTGTCTGGGTGTTTGTTTACTGAGAACTTCAGAAAGTAATGGAAGTGTATTGTGTTTATATAATTATTATTTATAACTATTGTTGGTGGTGGGAGAAATGGTTGAAAGTGCCATTTTGTAGCGCTTATTGAATTACATGCAAAGTAAAATGATGCGTTTGAAAGTGCTTATTTAGTCTTGAGTTGACTAATTATTAACTACATTCTTTTCCTCTCTTGTCAGTGAGGGCCTATTAACGCAAATCTGCTTGTTGTGAGAGGTCACTCAGCTGCGCAGTATTTTAACATGTTTTGGTATGACATTAGTTCGTGCTAGTACTGTGTGCATGCAAGGATCCCCTCTCACTGTTCTCCTTGATAATCAGGTATCTCTCCGAAAATACTAGTCTCTTTACACACTTGCAGTGCTAGGTAGAGAGAAAGAAATAAATTTAAAGCTAACTTCTGTTTTCCCTTCACTGACCAAGTCCTGCATTTGACCTGAAAATGGGACACCCGTCAGAGATCCTTACACAAGCAGGAATCCCTGAAATTTTAGCGCTATTTCTCAGTTATAAATAATAACAATATTCTTGATGGGTGGCAGCTAATGAGTGTCGGTGCAAATGGCAATTTTGGCAGGAAGGGGTGCCAGCAGAGGCCTTACTGACTGGAGTACTGCACGGTGCTGTACTTTGTCACTCGTCTCCGGGAGGTGCCTGGAGATGCGGTGCCTATTCCCTGGCCAAGATGACAGTCAGCACTGAGCATCTGACCCGTGCTGCTCAGGCCCCCCACGTTTGCTCCTCCCAGGCTTGTTCCTCCCAGGCTGCTCATCCCAGACCCTGACACTACTCTCTCTGTGACCACCACGTTGTGGGCATTGGATAACTCTGAGGGAATATTTATTAGGCTGCCCGGCATGCCGGATGCAGGCCTGAACACCCTTTCTGTCACTACCACATTTGACCCATCTACCAAATCAGGAATGCTCAGAGATGCCGGGAGTCGGGAGTTAGGCGCGATTACTCTTTCCGTGACGATAACGTTGGAGCCCTCTGTGAGATCGGGGATATCTAGCATGCCACGCAGATCAGAGGCAGATGCAGGCCCGACAACCCTCTCTGTCACAACGACGTTGGATGCACGCAGAGGGTCAACGCAAAGAGAGGGCGAGCTGGAGGTGTAGGTCTCGGTCACCGTCATGTTGCCATGGAGCAAGGGATCCGGCATTGGCCTCGGGGGCTGAATGGTTGTCCCAGATGTGTAGGTGTTTTCAGTAACAACCGTTGTAGTGCCAGCGGTGGGAGGCATAGGTGCACTTCCATTGACGATGATGGTGGTGCCAGGTGGCGGGAGGTTTAGATCACTTTCAGGGCTGGGGAAGGGAATGTTGACGCCTGGCCAGGGTGGGTTGACATCAGGGAAAGGTTCAATCTCTTTACCCAAACAGATCTCTGCTAGTGTCTTAAATTTTGGTCCTAATGTATCCAAATATGTTTCATCTGAATCTTCTCCAATAAAGCTGCAGCAACCCACCGAGCCAACAGGAGTACCGACTCCTTCATGATCATAAATTAAAAGGCAGTCATTTGCCGGCCGACCTTCATCTTCATCTGCATACACAAATGCTTTCTGTAGTTTGAAAAAAACAAAAAACAAAAAACAAAAAACAACAAAAAACAAAAAAAAAAAAGAGGAAGAAGAGAATGAGTGATTTTTTTTCAGGTTTTAAACCATGGATACTCAAACCACAGTAAAGGTTCCCTAACCATAGTAAGGCTCAGCTGACTTTAAAAATAGGACATCAATAGGATAGACTATACCATCAAAATTTTTTAACCTTGAAATAAGTTTATTTAAATATTACTGTGTTTTATTCTTGTTTCTACCAACACGTAGAATCTCGGATTTGGTCTCTTGTCGATGGCTCTGTCTATGGGGCAAAAGGGACAGGCAAACAGATGCCTTCTTTGGGCAGCAGTATCTGAACAAAGTGGTAGGAAGAGGAGTGAAGTAGGATGGCAAGGGGAGCATTGAAGAGATGGGATGGAGGACTGTCCACAGTGGGGGAGACTTGGTGAGTCCAGAGGAAAGTCCATTTTGGGCTAGAAGGAAATCACCAGCTGGGGATGATGTTGAGGATCCTGGCGTGGTCATTGCAAAGAGATCAGGCAGGAAAGAGGAGAATTTAAAGTGAGTGCAGAGTGGGGTTGGAGGAAGCAGATGGAAGGGGAGGCCTGGGAGGGAGAATCAGAGAGTTTGGGGATTGAGATGGTCCAGGAAGATAGCAGCAGTATGTGGAGGCCTATGGCTGGCAGACAATTAATACATAGTGCTCCAGGACAAGACAGGAAGATTGCAGTCTGGGAGAAATCCATGCTCAGGACGTCAGGATTGCTCTGTTCTCTTCTCCACTGAACCTTGTTTAGATTTTGAAACATAGCAATCCTTATATCTTAATTGATATTTTGGTGACGTGCAATTATAACGTTTATGCCTCACAGTTCATGCATATGAATAAAAATACAGCCCATGAAACCATGTAAATTCCATATAGTTTTTTAATCTCATATGTAAAGGCTAATTTTGGTGTTGCCAATTGGAAAACTGCATATCGGTGTCACTAGCAGTTCACAAGTCTTCTAGGGAGCAGAAATGGGAATGAAAATAAGGAAGAACTGATGTTTAAAGTTCTTTAAGGATTAAAATGACTTCATCAAACAAGCTGTAAGGAAGTAGGAGTGAACAATTCCAAAAACTTATTAAATATTTATACACTGAGAAAGGTGGAAAATATATAAATTTGGTGGGTACTTATGAAGTTGAAATAATTTAATTGCTTCCTACCCTTACCTAGAATGTATCCATCAATTTTACAAAAAGGCTGTTGAACAATCCATCTACTATGGCAGCAGCTGAAAGACAGTACTACTACTGGTGTTGTAACTTTTCCTACCAGTGTCGTTAGGTTTGCTCTCACAGAAGTGGGAGCATCATGGAACTTTCAGTTTGAGTAGAATTAATTTGGATTTTCACCATGTAACCTGGGAAGGAGAATCTAACAGAAAGCATGCCCACAGATTTAACTCAAAGAATAGCATCTAATTACCTCAGAGAAATAGTTGTCCAGGAAGGCCATGTTCACTCCTCCTTCTCGATACTCTCTTATTGTTCCTCCAATTGACCCTTTTGCTTCCCCTGTTCCAGAAATTCCTCCAGCCGTTCCATAGCCAGTACCAGTGCCATAGCCAACACCAGTAGTTTCTTCAACACCAGAAGCTACTACTCCTCCTCCTCCATAGGTGTTATTATATATGTCTGAGAACAGAAAAAGTTATCCTTGCTGTGCTCTGTGAAACTTTACACACAATTTTTCAGTTGTTTTTACAAATGCTATAATGACACTTCAGAGTTTCTAAAGGTATTTTAGACCAATTTCAGTCACAAGTACATGCACTGGTACCAAACATTGAAACTGCAGTAATAATTAAATACATATTAACAGACACCTAAGCGCTTGATTTTATTCCTGAGGCTAGGCAGCATGTGTGCATGTGCTTTAGAAAATCGGGGATTTATTTTGATATTGGCTGTTATTTTTGTTATTGGCTGTTATTGAGATTATTTTGTCTAGTGTATATATATGTCGTGGGGTTTGTGTTAGAAAATCAGATAATGTTTATCTATGCAAATCATAAATGCATATTTTATGATCACATTGGCGTTAAAATTTTTTCCCTTGCACACTTAGAATATTAAGAGTTTTGTAAATCCTAGAAAATAAAGAGTTTTGTAACTACTTTCACATTTTCCAGTTGTGAGATTTTTTTAGAGGAGAACAACAATGGATCATAACCACCAGTTTATAATGCATAATGGAAATGGTCTTTAAGATAAGTTATAAAGTAATACTTATGGGATTTTATGTTTTCCGTATTTTTTAATACATAATAACAAGGCAAGAATTTTCTTAATGATCAGCACATGTTATGATAAAAAAATTGCATACAGTAGTCTTGACTATGGTTAGACTGAGAAACATAGGCTAAATGACATATTTTTTTCATTTTTATGAAATGAGAAGTCTGAGAACATTCCTGAGTCAGCAGAGAGGTTGTCTTACAGAGTAACATTTCTTCCTCTCAGAAGCTAGTGAAAAGGGATCTGTGCCAGCATCCTTCCTTCCCCTTCTGAAGTAAGGAATGGGGGAGAAGGAGAAAGTGGCACTGCATAGCTGGGCTTATGATAATTGAATCCCGAGAGGAACCTTATCTCAGAAGCATACATTTATTGTGTTATGTGTCAGCTTGTCTAGGTAAGCACACAAATTGTCAGTAATTAACTAGCTACTTGACATGCTTCCTTGTGAGAAGCAGGAAACTGGGAAGAACTGAAGATTTTACCCAAGTTATGAAAGCAAATATACTGGCTAAAGATTGATTTGTGCTAAAACTAGTGTCTTGAAAACACCCTCCATTCAGTAGCTGCACTGATAAAGAAAAATTGCCTGGGATTTGAAAGCCTTGGCAGATATTTCAAAATAAATGTAGTTTGCAGAAATTAATTTATTCAAAAGCTCAAACCCCAGACTTTTTATTCGTACTGGAGGTCCTACCATTATGAGTTTGACTATCTGCAGATGTGAGATTGGAAAGGTTTGGTTATAGCAGAGAAACCAAAGGACACCATGAATCTGAAGGCATGAAGTTCTGAAAGACAGCTTTATGACAGCATAACATAGAAGATTTAAGGATCTGCTTACCAGAAGGTTCACCAAAATCACCTCCTGCAGCGGTTGTTGGGGCAAGAATGTGTGAGACATCCTGGAAAACAACATTTTGACTCCTTGAATGATCACCTTGAAATTCCCATATGAAGAGCAAGACTTTGTGAATTATGTTAAGGAATTATCAGTCCAAACTGTTAGTGATAGTTAGTCATTATCCATGTCACCATTATCCAGTCACCATCTCCATTAACAAACAAAACAAAACAAGACAAAGAGACTACAAGTTTTTTCCTTGTCAACACGAACAATGATCAGTGAAGATGATTTGTGTTCCCTTCTCCTAAACTTGCACTGAAGAAACTTGCTAGTTATTTTGCTTCATCCGAAGGAACAGTGGCACCAGACTGTTATGCCAAATTAACTGACCACTGCTTAAAACATATAAACCCCATCAGCAAATGTTAATTCACCTTTCATCACCTTTCATATCACCTTTCATATCTGGCTGGCAATTGTTGACAATGCCAGACTGGTTTTAGATGACACAGTGTTACTATCATTTTCAATAGGAAAATGAAGCCTTTACACTAAGTATGAATTACTTCTGGTTTTAGAAACATGGGATGTACTGACCCTGTCTTCAGGCTGTGCACCTTCTATTCCCCATGGATGAATTGCCCCTTCTGTACATTCAGGTACAGGTTCAAATCCAGTTCCAACTCCACCTGCAGCGCCAGGTCCACAGCCACAACAGTCGCTCATTGACATCAAAATTGGAATCACTTAACAGGAAAGGAACAGGAAACAAGGATTTAGGACATCTCTTCCTCACAGGAATAGCTGCTCTCCCCAGAGTGTAGGTGCTCATGAACTTTTGAAAATATGCCTTTAAAATGTTTCTAACCAAGCAGCCTGTAAGTCTGGCTTTCAGAATCATTAGCTGCTTATGGAGATGCCTGTATGTGGAGATTCAGAATAATTTGTACTTTTAGTTATAGCAGAGCAACAAAGGGGTGGGGCTTTTACTCCAAATTTATGCTTATACACCTGAGAACAGACTTTGATCTGCCTCAGCGGAACTAATATAAGTGGCATACATATGAAAATTAAACAAACAGAACCAGTGTTGCTATGTATAGCATTCAGTGCTATTCTTTCCGGATATACAAGCATACATTTTTCTCTTCAAGTATTGCAACTGAAAAGAAATACACATTAGTAATAGCAGACATATGAGAATCAGTGGAGAATCCATCTGACTACAATGATCATTGGCTAAGGCTCCAGTTGCAGTTTTCACATTACATATATGCTTGATTTGAAAAAACAGTAGAGGCAAACCCCAAGCCCTAGTTTCACCAAATGTTTACATAGAGTGAGTCAGGTTTCCCGAAGTGCTGTATTATGCTTAGTTGTTTAAAGAACTCAGTGCTGGAAATTGCAGAATGCTTGTAATGGCCAGCATCAAAAACAGTGCTTATTTTAGAAAGGCAATGCAATATTAATTAATAGAATCATAGAATGGCTTGGGTTGGAAGAGATCTTAAATACCATTTAGTTCCAACTCCTCTGCCATGGGCAGGGACACTTTCCACTTACCAGGTTGCTCAAAGACTCATCCAGCCTAGCCTTGAACCATGGATCCACAACTTCTCTGGGCAACATGTGCTTCTGTCTCATCACTCTCACAGTAAAGAATTTCTTCCTAAACCTACTGTCTTTCAGTTTAAATCCATTGCTCCTTGTTCTGTCACTACATGCCCTTGTAAAAAGTCCCTCTCCAGTTCTTTTGCAGGCCCCCTTTAGTCACTGGAAGGCTGCCCTAAGGTTTCCTTTGGAGACTTGACTTCTCCAGGCTGAACAATCCCAACTCTCTCTGATTACTTGAACATCAAAGTGAAATGAAAAGGGGAAAGGACTATACTATGTACAAAGTGCTGCCTCATGCAACATGACTAAGGATGCATTTACTCCAGACTATGAGGGGAGATTTCCAAAGGCAGAAAGACAGTCTGTCCTGTAAGATAAACCATCTGGGGACTACAAATTGCACAGCCTTTTGAAGCTTCAAAATTTTGCGTTTGTTGATTCCTACTAAACAAAGATCAAAACATGAACCAAAACCCTCTCCTCAAAAAATCAGGGGAAAAAATCAGTTTATTCAGGTTTTGTAGTCAGTATTTCTGCAATGGGAAATTTTAGATATTGATGACTTGATGCCCAGGCCATGAAAGAAGGTTGATCAGCTATGATTGTGGTAGTCTGAGAAATAATTGCTTGTATAAATTCTAACCTGAATCCATGAAGCTCATAATTATTCATGAATACTAGAGCAAATGAATTAACATCCTGTTTTGATTTAGAAAGGAAATGCTTAATTTTGAATAAAAAATGTATGTATGTATAACATAAAATTTATGGAAATTCTTTTCGTTTAAAAGACAGTTTTTTTCTCTGTCAAATGGCCAATAGAAACCAGTAGATTAACAATCAACTGAAAAAGTAACACTATTTTAGAAGAATTTAAAAAATGCACTATATATATCATTTAGAAAAATAATAAAATTGTTTTCTTAATTTTATACTTACAGACAAATATTAATCCACCGAGAAACATCAGGCCAATGGCAGCACCACTAAGTGTGGTATTTGATTCGAATTGTCTGCCAGCATTTTCGTTTCCAGCGTAACTGTCATCAGTGGAGGCAGTATATCCATCCTCACCTCCGTCGTAGCTGTCAGTATAACCATGCCACTCTGTGTGGTCCTCAAAATCTCCTCCTCCAGGTCTAGTCTGGTCATAATCACCACCTTGTTGTCCTCCATCTTCCCGGTCTCCTCCACCAGTACCACCACCACCACCACCAGTGCCACCGCCAGTGCCACCGCCAGAGCCACCACCACCGATGATAATTATTCTTGTGGCCCCATTGGTGCAGTAATTCCGACTATCACACTGGCAAGCTTGCACGGGAATTATGTGTGGTCTAGCACAGCGCCGGCCTTGGCTATCTCTTATAACAACATAGATCCTGTAAAGGTAAAAGTCTATGTTCTGGCCCACTAGTTCTGCAGAGGAGTCTTGGAGGGAAAAAAAAAAGAGAAAAATATTTGGATGAAAGTATTGACTGTAAGTGTTCTACAAATCTATACTACTTGTGTATTAGGTTCACAGAACAGAATAAAACAAAGTGTTCCCTTTGCACCTCAATTACTTATGCATCTACAGTATTTACTCAAAGCTGAAACATACAATACTCATCTATGCTTGGTTTTTTTTTATTTTTGCAAAACCTGAGCCAAATCAGTCTAGTTGTCACTTCTAAACTTGAGAAATACAAAAGGGCAAAATGAAATTTTTTATTTCCACTGTTGCGTCTCCTGAATTTTATTCGCACAATGATAAAGATAAAAATTGAAAGTTTTATGCATTTCTTTTTCCTCTTTCAAGGAACTCATATATGTTTTTCAAAAAGTTTTTCAAAAAAGGTTTTTTTAAAAGTAGGTTTAAAATATATAAAATTACATATTTGCAACAGGACAGATTTAGGACAGATAGGAGACTCAAGAACACTTGCAATTGTGCTACCTGTCATTTAATGTAGTCTTCTATGTAAACAGTAAATTATGCAAATTCTGTCATTTGTAATGCATGGGATTTGATTAATTCATTATTTTGTCAAGTCGTATTGAAGGAAACTGGCAAAGCTTCACTGGGCACTGACTAAACCAATTTTCTTTAAAATAGCGCTAGATGTGACGGGTACAATAAATTTAAAAAGTTGTAATGTTAATTTGCCATTTTCATATGCCTCTCATAAAAGTAAAGCTCCGCTAACTATAAGCTTTATATGCTAATATACAAAATTGAGATTTTTTTATATGCTTAGGATTTTTTAGGTAACACAGTAATAAAAAAGTATCAAATTACTTAATTTTGATTTACTTCATTTTGTTATGAGCCTGTAAAGGCTCTTGTCATAGTAATATTCAAAATAGTTTTGCAAGTAAATTTTCAGCTTACTTTAAAATATAACACAAGTAATAATTCTGATTTAAATATTCTAATATATATATATATACACGTGCATATATTCAAATCTGGAGTAAATTCTTAGATTCATATTTAACTGAGATTTGAATAGATTCTAATAAGTGTTTTGTTTGTTAATAAAGTAACATCCAAATCAGTTATCTTAGATAAGAGCTTACTACTATGATTTATTCTGTTTTAAAATGTATGTTAATTTACCATTTATTCGTCTGATAATCCATGTAGTCTGAGGTTCACCATGTATGCTGAATGTGAAGGGGGTAGCATAGAGGTCACCATCCCTAGGCTTTGCTGAGATAATCACCGATGGGGAATTCATACACACTTTCCTCATTTCAGTATTAATAGTCGGGCAGTTGACATTGACGCCATCTATTGAAAGCACAATGGTGCCAGTAGCAGTATATCGAGGAACCCCTGTAAAAAGAAGGTATTTGTGGTCAGGAGGGAATGTTGGTTCTATAAATAATGCAGTTAAGGTTGGAAAACTAGGAACAGCAAAAAGCATTTAGAGAAATCTGGCACACAAAGATTTTATTTTGGAAAATTTAATCTCTTTTCTTACCTCTGGTGATAGCCAGAACCTCTGCTTGGTACTGCCCATTGACTACGTAGACTGAATCCCGGTTAATGACTTTGTTCAGCGTGATTTCACCAGTGTTTTGATTGATTCTGAACCAGGCAGCTGGATCACGTCCTATACTATATCTGTGTTTGGTGAAGTAAAAATACTCAGTGTTATGTTATGAATATATGTATTACATATTTATTTTGCAGATAAAAATTTGGCGCTTTGGAGCATTTTTCTTTAGGCTATGCTAGATCCTATTGCGTTTCACCCGTTTCCAGCAAAATCCATGTAGACTCCAGAAGATGTAGACCAGAAAAGTAATTAGGAATAAAGCAAATGCATAGAAGCCCATTTTATTTTGAAAGTGGCATCATAGTCTAAAAGTGAAATTTTTCTGTGTCCTGTAAACCTTTACTAGAAGCCTTGTAGATATCAATGGTTAAATTCACAGCTCTTCCTATAACATTCTACAGTTGTTTTTGCTGACACGTCTGTGTTTTAGGAAATGTTTTTCAAATACTTGTAAATAGGCTGTATTTATTTCTACATACACTTAAAGCAAATTATAGTCTCAGTTATTATCATTAATTTCAAGAGAAATAAGTGTAACATTTTTTTTTACAAGAGAATGAGCTAGTAGGGACCTCTTCTATTCTGATTGAAAAAAATATTGACGATTATTGGGATTTTCTGCCTGCTTTTCTTGAGATGCTAACAAATTCTCTCCTTGTAGCAAACGTTTCAAAAAAAACCATTCTTAGGCTGAGCAAAAAAACCCCAAACCCTATTCTGTCCTATTTGAGTTACAGCCTGTTAGAAAAATGGTATTTTCTTTGTCTTGTGCATAAAGCTAGGGAAAGTAGTCAGGAAAGACAAACAATTATAGTACAAAAATGGGCTATATAATATTCTATAATAATATAGAATATAATACTATATAATATATAGTATTATATGACACTATGTAGTACTATTCTATTGCCATTTATTAATTGCTAATCAATAATTACTGTTTTTTAAATCATCCTTTAAATATCTATTCCTCATCCCATCTCAAAATAATTATTCCATCCAGGGGGTTAAGCAGAGCAGAACTTACACAACATTTGATGCGATAGTTCTAGTGTCCTCATCCATGGCTGTGTAGGTTCCTACAACATAATTCACTCTTGCGCCTTCTGCCAGGGAAAACACAACTGAAGATGGATGAAATCTTGGTGGTTCAATCAAATTTTTTACTTCTACTGTGAGGGGTGTTCCAAATACTTGGTACTCATGTGCAACAGAGTGGTGGAATGCAGCTACATTCCTGACACCAATCATCAGTGAGTGAGTTCGGATGTGTTCAAAATCCAGTTCCTAAAAGGTAAACCACAGAGAACTAGATAATACATAAAAGCTCCTTTAATATTTTAAAAATATTTTTTATTTTAAACGGTTGAGTGACAGTGTTTTTACTGCCTGTTTAATTCTGTTAACAATTAATTAAAATTTTAAGTCAAGAGCTGAATTACAATATTTATTCATACCTTAATTACTCTAAGGATTCCTTGATTTGTAGCCCGATCTGTAACAATTTCAAAACAGTTATCTTCATTACCGGCTATAAAGAAAAACTCTGCTAACCAATTGTCTGTAAACTCTTCATCAGCATCCAGAGCTTGTATTCGTAGCAGTTCTGAACTGAGTGAATTTTCTGAAATACTTGCTGAAAACTGAAATGACAGATAAATACCTATTAGCAAACACACACAAACACATACATACATATATATATATGTGTGTGTGTGTGTGTGTGAGGAAAACACAACTCTGCAGAGGTTCTTTTGAAGGATGTTCTGAGCACAGTCCATGCCAATTTAATAAAAAAAACGTGTTCTGGGAAAATTGTGATTATGGTTACAGATTTGAAAAGCTGTATCACCTCCAAGATTTGCAGAGGCATCTTAGAGGAAAAGGAATTGTGCTTTCTATAAGAAATAGTCTTCCAAGGATTGGGTTATTCTACATAATTTCATATTGCAGGTATCTGGGCACCTGTATGACAGAATTTCTCTAAATACAAAGAATACAAAGAAGTCAGTCCTGACAGTGTCAGCATTGACATCTCTGAATACAAAAAAAATCTCTTTGTATGTTATCAGAATTGTTGCACAAGCGACAAGGATTTTATTTTGAGAACACTTTGAGGGAACAGCCCAGAAAATCTTGTGGAGCACGTAAATGTGAAAGTTCTCTATGGGTTAGTAAGGGCTCTGTAATCAACGGGGCTTTTAAACAGGGTTTTAAATCAGTGTTGCTGCTTTTATGATTGGAAACTTACTGAGCTTTGAGCAAGAGTTGGAAAGTTGTCATTAACATCGATAACTTTCACATTACAGCTACAAAGGGATGATATTCCATCTGCAGCCCCATCCCGGTCTGATGCCTTCACAACCAGAGTGTAGCTACTATGTTGCTGTCACAAAAAGAGAAATGAGTATGTTAGAAAACCATCTGTGCATCATATAAATAACTCATACTTGCTACTATTTCCTAATGCTTGCTACTATTTCCTAATGCGGGAATTCAACTTAGACATTTTATTATGACGCATCGAAACCATGCATTTCGCCATTACTATTTGTAAAAACCACAGCCTTTCTCTTCTGTATTTTTCTCATTCTGATGGCATATATACACTACAACATCATGCTATTTAGCTTTGGAAGGGGAAATGTTACCTCTCTGTCAAGATAATTTGCAAGATGGAGTTCTCCTGTGTATTTATTCATAATGAACATGGGTGGACCAGAAGGTTCCTGGCTCTCTATTTTGAAGGCAATTTTAGAATTCAAGTGGTTAGGTTCATCTGCATCTGTTGCAATTATTTTCATCACCAGTGTGTCTAAAAATAAATAAAAAATAATACTAATTAAAAAAACCCCACAAAACAAACAAGCAACAGCAACAACAGCAACAACAACAACAACAAACAAAAAACCCGCCAAAAATCTCCCAAAAAATCTATTGAGTTCCTGCAAACAACTCATCAAGACAATGTTAAAACAATCATGAAAATTATAGAAGGCTATCTATTCCTTGACATTTACAAAGAAAACCAAAACTTTAGTTCTGTTCTACTGATTCTGACAATGTTAATGACTTTAAATGAATTAAAAATCAAAGTCAGAAGGAGTAATGCAGACTTTCACTGAACTTCTTTAAATCACCATAGGGAATACACAAATGCAGTAAGTACTGAGCTTGTAGAGATTACTATAGGATATCACAGCTTTAAATGAGAATTTCAGGAAAGAAGAAAATGAGTGTTAGGCATCATTGCCTCAGTGCTATTTGCATGTCTAATGTTGATTGCGGCGCTTTTGGTAAAAAGAACCATTTTAATGGTTTAAGTATAGAATTATTTAGTAATATTCTGCTGCAATTGCAAATACACAGGCTACAAGTACAAGTTTTTGAAAGAGAAAAATGGGGAAAAATGTATTTTACATACCCTCCAAGGAAATAAGTGTAATGACATTTTTATTCTAATGAGAAGGAATGCAATTATTTATTTTACATTTTCACATCTGAAAGAATTTGCATGATGGTATGGTTAGAAACTGGAACATGTAGCACTTGTGTGTGGGAGGAAAGGGAGAAGGAAGCATTGCTGTTTAATTTATAGCAATTAGCCCAGGCCCTGGCTCAAATAGCACTTGCAGAAGTATCTGTTGCTCCCTCCTCTGCAGTGGCCCTGACCAATGTATGTCATTGCCTAAGAAAAGCAGAAAGAACACCCCAGGTTTATATTAAGTGTATTCTGTGATCTCCACTAGCAGTACTGTGAAAGGCACAGCATAGTTACTCACTGTCCATGCTGCTCTCTTCAACAGATCCTGTAAATACAGTTTGCGCAAATACAGGAGGATTATCATTTATATCCAGGACTCTGACTCGAAGTTCAAGAGGTGGTTCCAAATCTATACCAGTCACTGAGTGTTTAGCAAAGCAACGTATCTAAATAAAGAGATTTACTCATTTTAAAACCAAAAGTTAAGTAAGCAAAGTAGCAATCTGAAACAAATGAATTTGTTGTCTGCCCCACCCTGGATCCATCATTATAAAGTTCAAGAAAAAGGGGAGTACTTACAACAAATACTGGTGTTATTTCCCTATCCACTATTGATGTTATATTAATTTCTCCAGTTCTTGGGTTAACAACAAATATTCCATAGGGCGCACGATCAATTCCAACTCCAGAGATGCTGTATGTGATTGGATTGTCTTCTTCACAATCAGATCGGATCTACAGTAACAGATAATAATAATTTATGCCAGTTTACTGAGGACACCTTCAGGGTTTTTTCTCCTATTCTTAGATCCTATAAAAAGTTCTGTATGACTTCAGTTTCTCAACCACTTACTACAAGGTTCAGTTGACAGGGTCAATGGAAGGCTCTTCTACAAAACATCAACCTAGACATCCATCTCCCCTTAAGGGCTGGATAGGCTTTCTGTTTCTCTTAACTCTGTCAGGGAAGTGGAGAGAGAAACCTTCAAGGGTATCACACTGTGGCTGGACCTCAGTAAGTGAATGCTCATAGTGAGAGAACAGGAAGGTATTTCTTTTTCTCTGTTTCCCTCAGGTCATGTACAACCTTTGAACTTCTGCTCAAGGGTTTCTCAGGATGAGAGAGAGAGAAGAAAAATGTCACTGGCTGGAGCTGCCTAGAAAGTAGACTCATGGCCATGTTCTAGAAAGCCTCTGGTCACTCCTCAGCAGCCACATGGATTCACTTTAGGAGACTGTCTCAGCAGAGCTGGGAATGTTGCATCATCTTTCTTTTATTCTACATTCCTTGCTTTTACTACTCTAAGCATACGTATTTTTAAATCTCTCTGCTTTCATCAGCCTGTCTTTGGCAAAACCTCCTTGTCAGTGAATACTTGTGTTTTTCTTTCATTCTACTTACTCTGGCAATTGGATTCCTCTTGGAATTATCTTCTCCTTCTCTACAAGCTGCAGCAAATTTGATCCATTCACGTTTTTGTCTTCTAAAGGTTTTCCATCTTGCCATTCCATTTTCATCCCATTCTTTTACCTTTGACAGAGAGTTCCAGTATAATATGACCTCAATCCATTTTAAATAAATACAGACAATTATAATTTCCAACAACAAGGAGAAAAGAGATTTTTGTAGACTGTGTTCTTTTTTACCATGTGCTTTTTTACATGTCTGTGAGTCCCAAACTCTATGACTGTACATGTTATTTTAAAGTCACTCATTTTTATGAGATACTAATTTAGATTTAGGTGAATTTCTCTTGAGAGGGTGAGCAGGTTATTACCTGCAGCTGTTTAATATTTAAGTATGTTTTCTCTTCAGATTCAGAAGTGTCTTAGCTGAGTATTTTCCATGCAATTTTTTCATTTGTTACATTTTGTTTAATCAGAAAAACAGTTTCTAAATAAATATATATTACCTCTACATGAAATCCTGTGCTGAAATCCAAGAGAACCTGCAAGAAAAATAAAAAATTTGTCATGTAGAAATGCAAGGCAAAATACAGCAAGCAAAACCCAGCTGCAAGACATTGCTATACTGCAGGCCTGGAGCAGGACTTTTTTTCAAGCCTATTGCAATAGCTTATCTAGCTGCAAGATTTCCACAAATGAGTTTGTGAAATTCAATTTTTTCTGTATCCAGTGCCTAAATTCCTTGAGTTAAAACCTTCAAAATCCATTCTATCTTTCAAGACAGAACTTTGAGTTTGAATGGGTATGCCAGAGCAATTTTCAAGCTATACCTTCATCAAAATAAAGTTTTCACACAGATTTTTTACACCTCAACTGAAGAGAGAAGTAGCTGCAAGAGTTGTTACCAAACACTCTAGGAAACTAGAGAAGTATTTATCCTAAATAATTTATTCTTTTTTTCATTATGTTTTTCCAATTTACAAAATCAACAATAACTCTGCTGTACTTAATTATGTGATTTAACCAAAAAGAATGAAAATGTTTTTTTTGGAAGTTCCCAGTGAGTTTGAAGACATTCAATGTAAGATGGAAACCCACCTGCAGTTTTCAGGCAAATTTCCCTGGAGTGCAGTAGGTTTTGATTTGAGACTCAACTATGCAACTAATCTTAAGTAAATAAAGGTAGCAGGATCAAATGCAGTATGTAATTACTTTAAAGCTAAAATTTAAATGAGAGGAACCTAAATTTCTTGCTTAGCACAATTTAAAAGAAGGCACAATTTAATTAACTTTATTCCTAAATAAGGTGTGAAAATGAAGTGCACTTCCAGAATGTACCTTCTTCAGAGCATCTCTTTCAGGTTTAGGACCTGCTTTTGCTCTCTTCAGACAATAAAGGGTGAAGAATGTGGGATTTTCAGGACTAGATTTTTGTTTCATTCATCATTGGAGGAAACAAAATATCCAGGTTACTCAAAAATTATTGCTGTGTTACTCTTTTCTCAACAAATGTTAACAGCTGCAGTTAAGAGCATTTCAATTCCTTATGATTTCCCATAGCTTTTTGTTCTCGTTTGGTTTCTTTGTTTTTTGTCTGATATGTTATATCTGTGGGGTTTTATGTCAGTTTTACTTGGATAAAATCTGTGACAATCTTTTATCCTTACATCATGGGACTTTCCTCACTTCAAATTTATTGCATTGTACTGCCAAGACTGAAACAGGGACACAAAATTTTTTCCACTTCATGTCAAGACAACTTCTTTCATGCAACAGATTAATGAACAGCAGCTTCACCCTCCTTCCTCTCTGTCTCTCTCTCCTCCATTTGCCTTTATGCTGCAAGGATTCACCATCTGTCATTTACAAAACAGAGTTTCCAATGATTTGGTTTTGCTCAAAACATTCTCTGAGACCTTGGCTTATAATGGATGCCTTAATCTGCTTCTCAATGAAGGAGTTTAGACTGTGGATGTGCCCATTTGATGTGCATATGTAGCCTGAAATTTTTTTGACTATTCACAGAGTAAGGATTTTTTTCCTTGTTTGAGCCAGCTAATGATATAAATGGTTAAGAAAATTACTCTGCAGGAGAATCACTACAATATGTTCACATTGTGCTAAAAGCATCAGTACATCTTTTAACTTATATTGAGTTTATCACTATTTAAATCTTCAGCTTCAAAAGAGGGTTCAAATTCACGTGCAGCCATTCCGTTCCTCATCTCAGAGAAGGGACAGTATCAGACTCCATGTGAACAGCAGGGTTTGTTCCCCCCAGTGGGAGCTGAGTCCTGTTCTTTTGTAATCCCCCTTGGAACCCAGGGGAACATGAATAGTCAAAGGGGCAGACTACACCCTCACAAGAGAACCTGAGTGATGAGGTCCACCAGAAATAACACTAATTGAACGTCTCTTATCAGGCTATCCCACCTTCTTTGGTGAGCACAATGAAATCCTCTCCACCCTTAGGATGCAATCCCTTCTGGCGTGCAAACAATTGTCTTGACCCAACAAAGTATGGCTGTGCACCTCCCAGTGCAATGTTAGTGAATCTTGTCTGCTGTCTGCATCATGTGGCCTATCCTGTTACTTAACAGTGAGACTAATACCTCACACCCAGCCACATCACTCTCACATTCTGAAAAACTGTTTTAAGTTTTTCTGAAATAAGAATTATACCTGTAAAGAATTCTATTACTTAAAGACATGAGTATTCATAAACCTTTTGATTCTAGCCTATAGGGAGTTCTGTTTTCAAGCAGTGAAAAATATGTATTTTACACTGGTGTCTCATCCTTTGTTTTTGAGCACCAGTAATGGGAACGTCAAGAATTTGTCCATTGCTGATGCTGGGGATTGTAAATTTAGGCCCTGTATTTTCATACTTGTCCTGTGATAGCTAAGGAAAACCCCATTTTGCTACTTGTTGGTAATGGAAAATCTTGAGTTCAGAGTCCTTAGTACAGTTCATGTTATTATTTGAAAAGGCTGAGCCAGTGAACTTAGTGGCTGTGTTTGGTATGTCTCTCAGTTATGGCTGTGGTATAGGAAGGAGGGCAGACAGACATCAGACAAAAATGTGTAGTTTACCAGATAAACCGGAACAATTTTGAAGTTACATTTATCCTGCTTGACTTAGGGATAGAGGCTCCTCCATCTCCCTAACTAATGCCTGCTGGTTCTCCACTGCCACCAGCAGCTAGAAGTCTGCCCCTAACCCAGTTGTCTATTTCTAATATTTATCTGGGATGTAAACCATTTTTTTTCTAGTGCTATTTCCAGCAGCTAAGTCTCCTAGCAGCTAACCCCAGCAAATTTCTAGGTAGTTAAAAAAATTCCCTTCTAAACCCATATCCAAGTACAGTACTTTCCAAAGACACAAGGGATAAATAATAATTAAAGCAATAGGAGCCACTGGAATGTGTGGGATGCATCCTGAGGACCTTGGAGTAGGCAAGCTGGTCAGAATGATGCCAAGATTTGCTGTCCTATTAGTATCTGAGAGACTGTGAAAAAAAGGAAGGTGCAGAGAATCTAGAGGCTGGTTGCACAAGCTGTTTCTATTTTGGGTTGTGAGATGTGCAGGCAGGAAACAAGTTTATGGTTTCTATCATTTGCACAGTGTTCTGTCTGAAAGCCTGTCTTTTATTGTAATGATACCTGGACCCTGTGTCCAAAATGACACCTTAGAGTCACACTGGAGTTATTCTGGATTTATTCTGATGTAACCGGGGACAGAATTAGTCCCATAGGATGTGTACTGTTCTTTGCACCCTCAAAGCAATTTACAAACAAGAATTAACTAATCATTAATTGAGTACCAAGCAATATCATACGTAATTACGGAATCCTCCCTGCTCCACCTACTCAAGTCTAAATGACTGAACATGCCTTTAACATCTTCCCAGCATTATTCATATGAGATCTGCTTCTTTCTCTTTGAAGTCAACAGTGGCATTGTTGTTGGCCTGGATGGGAGGAGTGCTGAGAACTCACACGTATTGTGTTAGTCATCAGGCCGCCGTGGTAGCTCTGGTACTGTCAGCGTTTTGGGGCTTTTACGTCTTTCTTACTCATCCAAAGCCCTGACTAGAAAAGGGTTGTAATAATGAACCCTTCTCCTTTATTCATTCTGCATCTGTTTACAAAAATGATACATCGGTGCCTATGAAATAACGAGAAACAGAATTCAAATATAAGACAAACCCTCATATTTTAAAAATATGCCCTTTTATCACTTTTTAATTGAAGCATGATTTTCTTTTTCTGTACTTCAGTTTTTCATATGTCACTTATGAATGTACTTCATCCGATTTAAAGGGAAAGATTTTCTGGATGATTTTTCTGGCATTTTGTTTTCTAATTCAGAGGAGGTCAGGTGTTTCCTATGTCGCCAATACTTTGAATTGCACGCAGGATGGAGAATCCATTACTATTTTAACAATTGTGACAGGAATAATTCAGGAATTATGACAGTGCTCATGTCAGGCTGAAGAATATACTTTGAAGTTTTATTGATTTTAAAGTAAATTTACTCAAAGAACTGACCACTTTGGGAAAGTTTCCACTGAGATTGTTTCTGTTCTGCTATTGTATCTTCTACTAAATGCAGATACAATACATTTCCATAGAGTAACTGAGCTTAACCATTAGAAAAATGAACAGAAAAGTAATTTCAATATAGGGTGTATGTCATTATCATTAAAATTTGAGTTTTTCAAATTAGTCATGCTAAGTGCCCTCAATAAATCTCCTCAATAGAACCTGAATTCTGATATCACTTAGAGTGTTCTGGCTGCAAATGCATGTTTGCTTAATGGCCATTTTACTTAAGAATGTAAATCTGCAGGCTTAAGTACCTAATCTTAGGTGATAGTTCCTGGATGTGGAATTACTTTAGTTTATATTTCTACAACAAAACTATTTGGCAGAAGTACCTGCCGGTTCCTGATTCAATTCTGGCAGATGTTTCACATGAATATACAAGAAGAGGATGTAGCTCCTGACTCTTTTTATGTGCAATCAAGTTATAAGTAGGACGTGTAACCGTAGCTTTACAACTGGGGAGGGGAGGGGGCAAAATAAACCTAGATAACACATGGGAAAATGTATCCAGACAAAAGCGCATAAGAGATGTGGTGAATTCAAAATTATTGGCTGTCACATGATAGCTGGCAGGAGAAGAGTCATACCTGATCAAACAGGTTATTTCCATAAAACGTGTCTGTGCTAGTATCACAAACAGAACTCCCTTACTCATGAGAATAATGTCTTTGAAGTCACATGAGCAAGGGTTGCAGAATCAGTCCCACCAATGGTGAAATCCATAGAGAAAATGATTTGTTTCAGGGCTGGTAAGTTTCCTTTTTTTTGAAAATGCGGTAGTGTACTAAAATATGTACAACTCCGTGGTAATTTTATTTGATGCAACTTATTAACAATATACTAACCAGACATGCCATTCAGACAGGTGATTTTCATGAAAGATTAGTTAAGCTGAAAGTCAAAATTCTTTCTCAGAATACACTAAAACTGGATACATAAATTTATAATTTGTTTGATCTCGACAGTTTGTCTGCCACCTTTCTGTAAAGCGTTGAAAGGGACTATTAAGCCATACAGGCCATCATGAACATTGCTGAGCAGAAGAATGCATAACAAGAACGAGGGTTTCCTCTGGGTAGTAAAAGTTCAAATATTTGGTAGTCATTAAAACACAATGGCATTTTTCAGAATTGCTCTTTTTTTCTGACCCGGCACCTACCCTCCATCACTCACAATTGTAACAACAATATACTGAAAGAATGGCTCCAGAGTTGCTGAGAGAAGTAAAGCAGCAAAATGTGTTTTGAATGGACAGGTCTTAGACATAAAACAGTCAAGCGTTTTGAACTTCAGCACACTGGGAGTCTGCATCACCAGGTAACTGAGTAAAATGAATAGTCACTAGTGGTTCATGAAAATCCAGAAGTGTTAGTGTGATGTGCAAGAGTCTCAGACACCTCTCAGCTGCCTTGAACAAGTAGAAACTTATCTGAACCATAACTTGCTTTTGCCGAGTTTTGCCCTTGTTTGCTTGGCAGCTGCTCTCTGTTAATTAGTTCTACTTTACTGATTGACGAGCTGTCACCTAAAATTAGTGGATTGTATTTTCAGAAGGATTTTAGGATTTCTTAATCTATAACACAAACTTTTTCTCAGACTATAGCATTTCTAGGGAAGTCAGTAATGAAAAGTTAACAAATATTTATGCATACTAATACACTGTGTAAAATGTAAAACTGCATGAAAACCACAGGACATAACTATAGTAGAAATCCTGCTCTTCTCAATCTTCAGGGCCTTAAACCTCTACCAAATTTCAAGAGGTCAGCACAGATGAGTAAAATTAATCCGTACAAAAATCAGATTGCAGGAGCAGTAGGGCACCCATAGCCCTACTTAAAAGTCCCTTCTGGGTAATTTCCATGCCTTGATGAACACATTGAACAACTATGCCACTTGACCATAGCCACAACTTTCCTTTTACAGTGAGAAAAACAAACCCAAAGAGCAACACTTTCATCATGCATTCACTTGCTCAGCACATGGCGGCTCAGGCACTAGTGCACAACAACACAGGAATCCTTTGCAATGTGAAATAATAGGCCAAGTCTTGATTTTTACCTAACTGAGATCCCTACATTTTGTCATTTTTTTCTCTCTTGAATATAGCTGTAGGACTTGGTCAGGTCTGAAGTGATCTTGCTAATTGTTTTAGAAAAAAGAGATTTGAATTTTTTAGAAAAAGGTATTTCCTCAACTGATAAGAAAGTAAAGATATAGAACCAAATTATATCCAACCATTAAAATTTTTATAATTATAAGCATTTTATTAATAACTGTGACCTTTAAATAGCAGCCACAGAAAGCATTTGCCTGAAAAATTGTGAAGTAAACATACAAAGTCACATCTTGAACACTAACAGATCACCGAAAGTCTAAAAAGAAACATTTGTCACTATTTAATGAAAAGCTAATTTAATTAGAATGTTCAGAAGTGCTGTTTAAGATGAGCAGAGCTTTGGTTTTTATAGTAAATTTCACAAGATATTTTTGGGGAATAGTTTACATTGTAAAATGTAATGGTCTGCTGAGGAAGATGAAACTGGCGTAGTCACAGAGTTTACAAATATTGTTTTAAAATCCTACTTACCAACAAAAGGAACAGAAAAGCAGCCGTTCGGTGAGGGAGCCAATCCATGGCATCTGACTTCTCAGAAACAAGTCCAACTGAGTTGTGGTTGCAAGCCTGTTCCTGTTCCCCTCCCCCCCCAGCTCTGACGACTATTTAAAAAGTCACTCTGTACATGTCCTTATACTCAGCCCTTCAAGGTGTCTCTGCCTCCCTCTGAGGAAGAACTGAAGATGCTGTATAACAGAGTGTCTTTCCCCACCCCAAAATCCTGGGCTGGTCTCACCTGAAATGCTTGACAACATCATTATTGCTTGCAGGTAAAAGCTAAGAGACACACCTTAATTCTTATTGCACTGAAACCCTTTGTTGGATACAAAAAGGTACATTTTAAAAACGGAGGCAAGCTTCGCTGAGAAGATACCAGGTGATTTATAAATTACTCACAACATAAGGAATCATTAAAATGGTAACTTATCATTGCTTTGAATGCAACTTCCAGTTTTCTCTTTGCACCCTCTATAATGGAAGAACTAAATGAACATTACGGTAAAGAATACGGAATTTAAAAAATTATTCATTTAAATTAGAAGTCCATTTGTTTACTTCCAGGCACAAAGGAGTGAGTTCCATGCACATTGTTCACAGAAGTTAAGCACTCAGACCAGAATGAGACTGTCACTAAAGAGGTATCATATTAATTTTGGGGAAAAAATAGTGCTTTATTCATGAAGCTGCAAGAATATCTGAAGCAGAGGAAAAAGATTTTCTACCTTTACCAACTGCAAAGCCTCCTCATGCCATACCTTTCCCTTCCAATGGGCTGTGCTCTCACTGACACAGTGGAGAGAGAGAGTGTTAGAGAAACCGGAGAGCTGCTCAGAACGACAGGTAGTGGAGGAGAGAGAGGATGTGCTGCACAGCTCTCTTCTGGCCTCGTTATTGATGGCAAGAGCACAGTTTTGTGCAGGACGAAGAAATCACAAAGCATTCCACACTTTGCTCTCTGTTCTACAGCACAGGCGTTGTTAAGTGCCTCCTTGTGTCTTTGGGACACCTGAACCACACCTTAATGGGCAAGGAGAAGTTAGAGTGGCCTTCTGCTCCGTGACTGAAGCTGAGAGGGGGGTGCACACTTCATCCCCAAAAGTGCAATACCACCAGCATGCTCCTGAGCCTGCTGAGCCCTCCATGGTGCTTGGCATCCCCCAGGGCTGGACTTGAGCTGGGAAAAGAATGCTCAGCACCTCTGGGGCTGCTCAGCCCCTGCCAGGGTGAGGTCCCAAGCTCCTGCTGGGTAAGCAGCTTTGCAGCACGCCGCGTCTCCATGCCACTTAGCATGGGTGCTTTGCTGTCTTGGGACTGGCTGGGGCTGCCAAAGCCAGTCGAGCACGTCCCATTTGTCACTCAGCCCTTGGTACCAAGCTCAACGTGCCCATCAGTGAGTCAGTGTGGCAGACCGGGACAAGCAGTGTTAAATGGACCATATCTGCATTTTCCCTTTTCTGAGAAATTCTCAACTATCTGAAATTTGCTTTTGGCTTAAGTAAAAAATTGTTGTACATATAAAATATGAATATTCTCTTATGAACCCAAGTATGTTATTTCAGAACTTTCGCTTAATCATATATTAAAAAAAAGTCAATTTAAAAGCATTTTGACTTTTAGATTTTTCAGTTGTTCCATTTGTATGGATTTTTTTTGTTGATTGCAGAATTTGAAACATTATTTTTGTATTTTTTATTCTTTCACACTAGACTGATAGCCTAGAAAGTCTGACAGTATGTATCACTCAAAACCGTTCCTGGCAAGGCTGAAATTCTATTTTGACCACTGGATAGAAGAAGTTATTTCTTGCAAATGCAAAATAGGCATGTTCTTTTATAGACCAAAATATCTCTCACTAAGTCAAAATTTTTTATTATCACAGAAGATTATTTGATCTACAAAAGATGATAAAATGCCTCAAACAACAATAATAGCCCCAGCAGGTGAAAACAAAAGTACCAGCTATTACACTGTATCGTTCTTTTCCATATTTCATTATGAAGAGTGCACATGGATTTATGAGAAAAGATAAATAAGAACAATTCTTCAATGGGAAAACCTGTCATGAAATTTCAAATAGGATTTCCAAATAAATGCTCAAAAAATAATTTTAACATTTAAAATGTTTAAAAAATAGTTTTGTCTAAGTGAAAATGACTGAAAAATGGACAGTAGTTTGATGCAGCTTGAAGAAGAAATCCTAATCTCCTGACCATTACCCTTTAGGAATACGAGAGTTAGTAAAACAGTATTAGTGGCATCCACCTAACAGTTGTTTTGTACTCTTGGTGTTTTTCTCTCCTTTATATTCTGGATGAAGATTTTTATGTATTTTTCTCTTACCCCTGTTAGCACCTTACAAAAGAGTAGAGGAAAGGGTCATGGATCATTTTGGAAACAGAGATACATAATTAAAAATATAATTGGTGTATAATGTGGTTAATTAAAACTTTCCTTTTCATGGAAAATTCAACCAGTCACCTACTGATATTACAGAGGCAGCTAATAGTTTGCATCCTAGTGACTCCCATTTTCAGGAATTACCTGACATATTTGAGTGCTTCTGAAAGCACCCTTTTTCTATGGCAGTGGTCTTGTTACTTTTAAAACACAGTTCTTGAGTCAGTTCTTTAAAATATGTCTCCAAGACTGCAAAAGCCCAAACCTGCAGCTGATTTCAAACCTGCTTCATCCATATTTGATGCAGTCTACTTTCAGACAAATAAATACATATAAACACATTTCAGCCAGCTTTCTGAACATTTCACAGGAAAATATTTGGTCCTGTACCCCTCTTGGCACAAAGTCCCCAGTATGACTCACGCCTGCCCCTGTTGTGGGGTTTGGAGGGGAGGTGTTTGATCCAGGCCAGCAGTGAACAAATTCCCCCTTGAGGGTCTTGTATCTCCATGAGATAATAATGAACGCACACCCTACTACTGCACTTGCAGATGAACCTTCCTGTGTGGGAAGTGAAAAACCCCAACAACAGAAGCAATTAAACTTTTCTGCTCTAGCTTTACCATCTTGATTAAAGGCAGCAGGTTTACTTAGCAATTACCTGGAGAATCTGTCATACTTAAGTTAACAAAGACCTCCATTCTGAAAGAGAAATCTAGCCTAAGTCCTGAAGGATATGTTTTCTGGCAAACACCCAGGAATGTGGATTTGAATTATTTTATCAGTGTTATATTCAGATCTATATGGAATGATACAAAGGAGAGTTTCTGTAATAGGAAGAGAAGGCAAATGGGAAATGC
The DNA here is from genome assembly GCA_013397155.1 of Irena cyanogastra. NCBI lineage: Eukaryota > Metazoa > Chordata > Aves > Passeriformes > Irenidae > Irena > Irena cyanogastra. The sequence goes on from VWZV01005816.1 coordinate 102,486, forward strand.
CATGTGCTCTGTCAAAGCAGTGTGTGATAACTTTGGTAAGATTTACCTTGTTTTAATGTGAGGAACTCAAGGCATAGCAAGATGCAGCGACTTGTCTGAAATACTCCAGCAAAGTAGGGGCAGCACTCTGTCTCACCTGGTGCACTTGGAGATAACTTATGAGTGGCATGTGGCAATGCACTCACCTCTGATATACCTTATTTTACATTTATGGAGCTGAAGCTCCTGGGACTTGTTTGACAGGTAAGGCACACAGGCACACTTTGCAATGCTTATGATACAAGGGATTCTGTTTCATCATATACTTATGTTTTGATATATTTTGGGAATTTCACTTAAATCTCAGCAGGACCACAGTTTTTGCTGGGAAAACTTTTATGCACTATGAGCTTCTCCTGTCAACATTATTTTAGATTCCTAAGCATACATATCAGTCCAAAAGAATTTCTCTCATTAGACTATCAACCCATCTGTCTGGGAATGAAATTGAATGTTAAAATTGGATTTTGGCAGAATGATGCCTAAGGCAATTTTCAGTTTTGTCAAAATAGATTATTTTTGCAGCCTATTCATTCAGTTTACCGCAGCTAGGGACTGTTGATACTAATAATCACAATGACAAAAACATTGTTTCTGAGTCGCTGAAAATGTGTGGGGCAAACCTAGGAATATAATCAGAAAGAGACAGCCTTGCCACTGAACTATAAAATGTATATAAGAAAAAGTGTGCAGAAATAAGAATGACTAGAGCTATGCAATGACAAAATTGCTCACTCTGAGATAATTCCGGTCACCTCTGTCAAACCTTTGGATTCAGCAGCAACAGAAAAATAGTTGGATTCATAAGAGCCCTGAGTGGCAGTCAGTCGCCAGCTATTTTTTCAAGCAATTAGAATCTCCTGGTTGCTTTCTTATTCTCCCATTCTGGGGTACAAATTTCCTTTTATTTTTAATGAACAGCTAGTGAGTTTCGTCTTCTGCTGAAGCCAAGTTCAGTGGAGGATCTAGGCTTACATGCAGGATATGGATGCCTGAATGAGTTACTGCCACAGCTCCCCCTAAATGATGAGTCCCACCACTGAAAGTCAGTCTTGTCATCTCTCTATTATTGCAATCCTGGGAGTACTTCCCAGCTCCTGGGCCTGACTGCACAGCCCAGGAACTCTCCAAGACCCATGTCCAAACCATGCTACTCCCTTAAGTTTTCTGCATAAGTCTGCAGCTCTGCAGTGACAGAGCACAAACTTCTGGTGTAAAATAGAACATTCACTGGCATGGCAACATCTGGGAGGTGAGATGAGAGAATACATGAGGTGCTGACCAGCGAAGTTCTTCAGAGGTCTTCAGGTATCATCTTGGAAAGTCAAGAAAGTCTTTGGACGTTATAGCCCTCCCCATCTCTCTCCAAGCCCAAAGTATACTCCATCATTCATTATTATCTCCTAAAAAGGAAGACTTAATTGAGAAGGTGGAATTCACTTACTACTGAAATTGTCCCAAGCTTCTTCACTTTATTTACCTCTTAGAGGAAAAGAGGCTAAGCAGATTCTTCTACTCTCATTGAGTTTACTTAGCTTATCTTCAGTGCCTAGAAAGGAAGACCTGAAGGCAGGGCAATAGACATCAAATAGGCTCTAGAAAGCAGCAGCAATCCAGGAGCAATAAAGATCAAGGAGCTCTTTGCTCAGGTAGTGAGTTTAATATGTAGTGGCCAATCTCACAAATTATTCCTTTAAATATGGGGATGATGATCACCTTAATTTCCTTTTTTAGATTTTACTGCTGATTGATTATTCCTGAGTTTGGTTTTCAGAAACCAGATGCAGCCGCTCCCCCTCCCTCCAGCAAGATCTAAGGATGGTTGGCCTTGGCTTCATAGCAACCTGGGTCTCCAAAACAGTAGACGCAGTTCTGTATAAAAGATTTCTGGTGTTTGTCCAGACTGGATTTTGCTTTTGTTTCTGGTGAAAGAGTATCGGTTTGTGGGGAGTGGACTCTGCCTTGATCTTATCTCACTCTCACCACAGAGAGCAGCAGAGCTTCCCAGGATCATTGCTCTGAGCAGGATGCAGAAGTGCTGGAGATAGGTGAAGGCAGTGGCCTCCTGGTACAGAGAGAAATTCTAAACGCATACAGCAAGAGCACTGGCCTAACTGTTACTTCAAAGTCAAACGAAAGAAAGGAGATGTTCAGAAACTTCGGCAGTTTTTACTCAATATCACAGAAAATAATAATCCTAGAAACTTATGGTTCATATAACAGAAGGTGAACATCTTGTATTCCTGGTGGGATTAGCAAAGTCATCATGAATCCATACCTTCACTGGTTTTGGCCTGTGATGGTGATTTTAGAGCTGTTTTTTTTGAATATGCTTAGGTGTGAAGGGAAGTGTCCTTGGAGCCAGGAACTGAAACTGAATTATAAGTGTACTCATTGCTTACTCGAGGGAGAAAATGGTCTTAGTACAAGAAAGTTAGGCAGGTGACTGGCAGGACCTGTGTGCTGCTTTGCTGCGGGTTGCTTGTATCTGTGATGCTGCACGTAACAATAAAGTTGCCTGTATGTTGGTCTGCTTTCTCCTGGTTTGCTAAATAAGGAAATAAAAATAAAACCTTCTGATACAATAGGAGAGAAGAAACCTGTTCAGTTCAGACAGCAAGCAAAGGTCATGTGAGTGCAAAATAAACAGTTTATATTACTGCTTTTTAAACATAATGTTTAAAACATCGCTTGCAACATGAAATTAACTTCCTTCTTGTTAATCAAAGACATTGATTAAGAATTTTATATGAAAAGCAGCCAATTTATAAATGTATCTCTGTTTATAATTTGCCTGACTTGCTTTGGGTAAGGGTGAAATTGATGTACTTTTCTGTGCTGTGATAATGTCTGGACAGCATTTTGAATATCTGAATATAATCCATTGCAAATTTCTATTTGGATGTGGGGTTAGAGACAAAGAACCACACACAAATGAGGAGCAAAGGGAACACTGCTATTTATTTGACTTCAGAAGCACTGGAGGGCAACTGGTCTCTGCCAATAAAACACATGAAAAAGTAAAAAAGTAGTTTTGAAAAAAAAAAAAAGTGAAGAAATCCCCATCTGCTTCTGGAATTGTTTCATAAAACGCCTTACTGCATTAAAGCTATTGAAAAGTTGTTCTTTGTAGTACCTGTGGCATAGCTAGATAAATAATGAGAGATTGTCAGTACTGAAGATACTGTAATGTTAGTGAAACATCCATCTGCCACCAGAAACCACCGACTATTTATATTGCAAATATTTTAACATTATTATGTTTAATTATTAAAAAAACATTTAACATTATTATCTTTAATTATTTATTTCAGTTTTTTGAATCATCAGTATTATGTGAAACATAGTGGTATCTGATTACATTTCTGGCATTTAAATAATGCCAAAAATTACATTTTATCCACAGAAGTTTTAAAAAATGCCAGACAACCAGAAAAAGCAGTGAAGTATGTATGAGAGAAGTTAAGTTTGGGGTAGAATAGGTTGGCTGAAGCAATGTGGATAAATAAAACTCTGGCATAATGTTTGATATATGTTCTATATTTTACTGTCTAGACCAAGTTTTTTAGTGCCTAGTGAATAAAATTGATAATATTAATTTGGAAATTTTGCTTTTACAGTATATCTTGCTTAACTAAAAATAAATTAGAAATCTCATGAGCTGTCCCACTTACAGATAAAGAAGACAACCTCTGTGCTGGGACAAAGAACAGTTATAATCCTAGATTTAAAGGAGAAAGTGCCAAGAAAATAAAGATCTAGGAGGATAGGAGCAATATGGAGCTACCCAGGACTAATTTTATGACAAGCAACACCTCTAAAACCTCTTACCAACTAACAGACTTGTGAAGTCACATGCAAACTTCTAAGTGGCATGACATTGAAACCTGTCAAGCACCACCAGATTAGTGCTGCTAAAATAAGGCCTGCTAATTAGAAAACCATGTTGGATAATAGCATCACAGCATTGCTTCAAAAGAAGATGATTTAAGCAATCTAATTTCAGCAGTTAGTAAAAAAACCCAAACAAGTACAACAAATCAACAACTAGAAAACCTTGGCCTGTAAAGCTGAAGTATGAACCCTTATACTCTGGTAGTTAAAGGTGAATTTGATCTAGACAGTGAAAATTTAGGTATCACTTTCATTAGATTTGACTTCAGATAAACAAGTGGAACAGCAGAAGCATGTGTGGGCAAAAAGGGCAAAGCTATAAAATTGTCTGGAGCCCTGCTTCACTCTTCTGGTGTTCCTCCCTCAGCTGACTTGCTAACTCTCTGTACATGATAAGACGATAACAGCAAGGTTAAAGTCTGAATATTAGCTTGAGAAGCTCAACATTCATGACAGGATAATTCAGATTTTTAGAGAAATATTCACATGCATTTTTTATATATAATTCCAAATTCATATTTAGGCCCCAAATGAGCTAGAAATGCATGTCTAAACTAACACAAACAAACTCATCACCTGTAAGTATATTATATTAAAATATTTGTGGATTTGAAACCCTGAACAATATTTTTACTCAGTCTTAATCCTTTCAGTATCCAAAAGCAAGTAAACTCCTGCAGCATAGTGCTCTCATCCTGCTTTTACTTTAAACTTTTTTCCATTCTTGTCAAGAGATGTCTCATTCCCATTTTTGTTCAAAGTCCTTTTTGCAGGACAACTGTTTTATCTCTGACACTCTGATATGTTTCCTTCCTCCTGAAAACTGCTAAGCAGGATGGGCAGATAAGAGACAGACAGACAGACAGACAGGCCTGCTCAGTCCAGCTCTCACTGCAATGGAGCCAGAAGAGGGGTAGCAGTATGCTCCTTTCAATGCCTTCAAACGTGGTGTAAGGAGAGGTTATCTCCCAATCTCCCCTTCTTCCTGGGAAGAAAGGAAGGAGAGATGAGAGAAAGGAAAGCAGTGCCTTTCCCTCTAGCCCTTATAGCCTGTACTCCAATTAATGGGTATGCCTGACAGTGATTGGAGAAATCCCAGTGCAGCCTTTATATAGCAAGGACCAAGTATTTGTGCAGCAGATGCTGCTGCAGGGCATGGTCAGCAATCTTCACCTGCTGCCTTTGCCGTGGCTCAGGGAGCATTTGCACTTCTACAGCACTAACAAACCAGCTCTCAGGACACTACTGGGAGTGTGATCGCTTCTTTTCAACTGACTTTATACTCCAGGTATGTGAGCTACAAGCAGAGCATGCAGTTTCTTGTCTAATCTGGCTGTTCAGGCAGTGATTGCTGTGTGAATTGCATGACTAATAGCACAAAGATATTCTGAATCCAGCCTTATTCAAGTATGAACTGGGTCCCCTGAAGAGGTAGCCATTTGCTTGGGACATTGATAGTGACTCCAGGTGCTGCCCCGCCCCTCTAAATTATTTTGGTGCATAGACACCCGTGTCTTTTTTTCAAAGCATATTTTTGTGGTGTAGCTTCCATCTGGGTGTTAGGGATCAATGAGAAAGTGGAAGTCAAAGGGTTTAGCAATCATCACTACACTATTGCCATTGGCAACAGTAACCAGTATGGTTAAAATTACCTCTCTAACACAGTGCTTAATTAAAAAGTAGTAATTAAACATAAAACTCACTAAATAAAATTAAAATACTTTAAGATATCAGATTTTTATTAATTTTCTGAGTGAAAAAGCCAATGGCCAGGCTTAAGCCTTGGAATATGTATTTTAATATTTTCCATAATGTAACACTTCTGTTTTACATTTTATTTACATAACATATTTCACATCAACTTCTTTAGTGTGGTGGCATTGTTATTTTCTGGTTTTATATGAGCACTAGTAATGTTGGCATCTGAACTCTTTTTATGTTTCAGACAAAGCCTGTAAAGTATTATGTGTGGCTGAGGATCTTTGCATAGTCTATGCTTGCATACTGAACTTATGAGAAGATGTCTTAATAAAAATATTGTGTCATTTTAATGATATAAAAATGTATCACATCACTAGCCATAGATATCAGACCATAGTTCCCTTTGACTTAACAGCTTGATTCTGAGAGCGATCAACAGCAACTGCTTGGTGTAATAGCCAAGTTCAGAAAGGAGCTCAAGGAAGAATCATCGGTGGTTAGGAACTTCATGAGCTGGAAGTTGCATCCATATGGCTATACCTATTTGATGCACCTTTCTTCATTAACTGAACACTTATACCACCAAAACACCCCGTGGCAGTGAGTTCCTCAGATTTAGTTAGGTGCAATGTGAAAAAGTTCTTCCTTCTGTTGTTTTAAACATGAAGACTGATTATTTCACTGAATCTACTCTGTTATGAGAGCAATAAGTAGCTGTTCATTAGTCACCTTCTCCAGGTTATTTACTGGCATCTTACTGAATGATGGGGCCTTACACAACAAAATAAAGAGGCTGCCTTCTAAGAATCACGACTAAACTTCTCTTTTAATCAAGAGTAAGCCTTCCCTGTAAATAACCATAATTATGTAGCATTAAGGATTAATGTGGTGCGTTGCTGGAAATAAAGATCAGCTTGTTTTATCTCTCCAGTTGTTCTGGATTCTGTCTTTCATCTCTGTGAAGTGACTGACCTAGAGATTACTGCATTCATGCAAATGGATATCCTTGAGTTTTCTGAACTTTGGGATATGTCCCATGCAGGGAAATCTGTTTCTGTAGGTGAAATGGGTTTCCCCCTATATACTATAGCAAGAAGCACCTCTACAGGAGGTTTGAATCCAGATTCATGAAGCTGTAGTCCTAAATTATGTGAGTCAGGGCTTTTAATTTATTCTCTCAACACAGGTACTCTTGAACACCTGTCTAGTTTGCTAGGCCTTGGAAACTCTACTGAAAAGCAGATGGTGGAGATTTCTCACATCTTTAAGTCCAAGAAATAAAACCCTCCAGGGCCTAAAGGGGAACACCTGAGGCTGGAGAAGAATTTAATAAGCTATCTGTCTACTATTTCCTATGCCTATCATACCTGCTGTGTGGACCAGCTTTCCCTTGTCTCCCTCCAAAGCCTAGGTTCATGTCACCTGCCTAAGTTAAGCATCACAAATGCTTCTATTGTCAAGAGCGTGCCACCTGCTCCAGACAGTTCAAAGATGAGCCTCCAGAGATCGCTCTTTCTGACTCTTGAGAAAGCTGAAATGACTGTGATTCTAGCATCACGCTCTGTGGTGCCTTTACTGGGCAGGCACTTAGTTAGCCAGGGGTTTATCTATGCCTGAGTTCCAAACTCTGCGTGAGCTGAAGATATGACCAACCCTTGTGCTGGTCACTTGATGATGGGCAGGCTCAAGGTGTGTTATTCCATTGTTCCTCTGTCAGCTTCTGTTGCAATCTGGCCCATGGACATCTCAGACAAGTTGTTGAAGAACATCTAGACTGGGTTGGGTACCTATTACAAGCCTAATTAAAAGGAAGCAATTACTGGGATTACATATACGATCAAGATTCTGTGCAAGCAAATATCCACGTTGGTATTTATTGAAGCTTCATTTTAAAATATTTGTCTATTAACTTGCCTTAATTGTGTATACAATGCAGAGATTTAGATTTCTTATAAAGTTCTGCATTTTATCCAGATCTGTTTCCTTTTGAATCTTCAGAGACTAATCTTCTGGTGTGGTCAACATCACATGAAGGAAAGACATTCTCCTTCTGAAAAGTTTAATATCCAACTGTTCTCCAGTTTAATTAACACATCTTTTACTACACCTATGAAAACTCCCTGCTTTCGTTGTTTACTCACAGTTTTCACAGACACCACCGCTCCCAACGCCCATGATGATGACAGTGCTGCCTCTGAGCACGGGGGGAGCAGGTGATGCCATGTGCTCACTCACCCTATGTATGATATCTAAAGGACACATGAAAATTTTTAAGTCATGCTTATTTTAAATAATTTGAACATGCATTCTAGGTATATGAGAAAATCTAGGGAAATAAGTGTTCTTCATGTTTACTAATCTAGTTTTTGGTTGGTTGATCGGTTGGTTGGTTGGGTTTTTTTTGCTATTTCCCCCCTTCTGGTGGTTTATGTGGGAATATTGCCTCTAGATAATCCTTTAAAACCAGCAGATATGGATTTTTCTAATTTTGTTTGCATTTGTCCAGAATGTTTCAGACCTGAGGCATACAAATCTAAAACTGTCTATTTTTCTGCTGGTACCTGATGCACACCCCCAGAGGCAGTACAAATTTGCAGTGTTTGCAGGGACTGGTACTGGGCCCTGCGGCATCTTAGGGGTTGTCTCAGAAGTGTCCCTCAGGGCATGCCTTGACACTGTGGTAGATTCTCCTCTGGTACCTGCAGTGGGGATTTCCAGGCCTTTACCATGCCCTTCACCCTTCCCAGCCCCCAGCTTCCTCTTCTGCTGCCATTGCTGAGGAGAGCTCCATTGCTGCTATGGAAGATACACAGGTGCATTATGTGATTTGGTATATCTAATCCATGCATGAAATATGACAATGTGCTTGAACACACATTCAGCAATTAATCAATATGGTGGGAATGTATAAACACCTTGCATCTCCCAAAAAATGTTGAGATACCTATGCAACCTCAGACAAAATTGTCTGCAATTTCACTGAATTTACAGTCATCCCCTCCTTGACTTTCCTCTCCATCTGTTTCTCAGTTAGGGATGTTCTGAACTTTGACCTTGAGAGAAAGCTGCCTCTTGTAGCAAATTTAGAAAAAACACACAACCCTCCCACATGCTATCTTTGAGCTTCCAGGGCACTTTGAAGCCATTTGGGTTTCTTTTATACAAAGGCAAAGGATGGGTAGGCAAAGCCAACAAACGAAAAACAGGTATTAAGAATAAGAATTCAAATATTGGATTTCACAGTAGTATTTAGTTCTGTAAAAAGTGAATCATTACCTGCAGTTTATATCTTTATGACTCTGATGCATAAATGATGTTGTCAGAAGAAGCAAAGATTAAACACTAAAAATGCCTCAATCACTGTTAAATATAAAACTGATGCCTCCAAAACAACAACAAAAAAATAGAAGAAGGAAGCATGATATTAGCAAGTTATCCAGTTGGTTTCACAAGATATGACGGTGCACATGTAATTAGACAAGGAATGAGAGTGGTGAAAATGGAGAGGTGTGGCTTTATAGTGCACTGTACTGGCACACACCTAAGAAAACAACCAGTCACTCAGGAAACTGAGTGATAAACAGTTTCTGTACCCCACATCCAAGGTGATAAGCTGAACTCCAGCAAGACAGAACACTTCATCCACTTCTCAGCAGTGTATCTGAGAAGTGTAGATCTGCCAAACTAGCTTTATTATGTGAAACCCAAATCTACTTCAACCAAGAATTGACTTCAAGTTGACTGAGAGAGTGCATCTCCAGAAAGCAACACAGAGAGTGCTGTGTGTTCTGCAAGGATAGGAAACACTGCTAACCATATATATCCTTCTTGCCCTCCCACCTTTGGACTATGACCTGACTGTAACTGCATTCTATCTTTTTATGTTAGTTAATGACAAGTGTCCTTTCACAGTATGGTTTGACTTGAAAGGGACTTTAAAGATCATTTAGTTCTACCCTCCCTGCTATGGATAGGAAACCTTCCACGAGACCAGGCTGCTCAAAGCCTTGTCCAGCCTGGCCCTGAGCCCTTCCAGGGATGGGGCACCCACAGCTTCTCTGGGTAACCTGTTCCAGTGCCTCACCACCCTCACAGAAAAGAATTTCTTATATATCCAATCTAAACTTACCCTCTTTAAGTTTAAAGCCATTCCCTTTAGTTCTATCACTACATGCCCTTGTAAAAAGTCCCTCTTTAACTCTCTTGCAGGCTCACTTCAGGGGAGGGGCTGAAAGGCTGCTATAAGTCATTTCCTGGAGTCTTCTCCTCTCCAGACTGAACAACTCCCACTCTCTCAACATGTTTTCATGGGAGCGGTGTTCCAGCCCTCTGATCATATTCACGGCCCTCCTCTGGACTTTCTCCAATGGGTCCACACCCTTCTTATGCTGAGGACCCCAGAGGTGGATGCAGCAGTCCAGGTGGTATCTCATAAGAGCAGGCAGAGGGGAAGAATCATCTCCTTTGACCTGCTGGCCAGCTGCTTTTGATCCAGTTCAGATTGTAGTTGGCTTTCTGGGCTGCAAGTGCACATTTCTGCTTCATGTTGAACTTATCAACTAACAGCCTCAAGTCCTTCTCCTCAGGGCTACTCTTAATCCATTCTCTGCCAAGCCTGCATTTGTGCTTGCCATTGCCCTGATCCAGGTCCTTGCACTTTGCATTGCTGCTCATGGGTCCACCTCTCAACCCTGTCCATGCACCTCTGGATGGCATCCCTTCCCTTTGTTGACTGCACCACCCAGCTTGGTGTCAGCAGCAAACTTGCTGAGGGTGCACTTGATCCCACTGCCCATGACACTGACAAAGATGTTAAACAGAGCCATTCCCAGTATCAGCTCTGAGTAATGCCACTCCCTAGCAGTGTCCACGCAGACATCAAGCCACAGTTGACCACAATTTTTTCAGTTCTGACCATTCAGCCAATTCATTATTGACCAACTGACCATCCATCAAATTCATGTCTCTCCAGTTTAGAGACAAGGATGTTGTGCCACACAGTGTCGAATGCTTTGCATAGATCCAGGTAGATTACATCAATTGCTCTTCCTTTATCCATCAACTTTGTAACTCTGTAGAAGGTCACTAGGTTTGTCAGGCATGATTTACCCTTAGTGAAGCCACGTTGACTGTTATCAATCATCTTCTTATTTTTCATTTCCCTCATCACAGTTTCCAGGAGCATCTAGTCCATGGTCTTGCTGGGCAATGAGGTAAGACTGACTGACCTGTAGTTCCTTAGGTCTTTCTTGTTTACCTTTTTAAAAATTGGGATTATGTTTCCCCTTTTCCCATAAGTGACAACTTCACTGGACTGTCAGAAACTCTCAAATATGATGGATAGTGACTTAGCCACTTCCTTGTCCAATTCCCTCGGGACTTGGGGGTGTATCTCATCCAGTCCTATGGATTTCTACACCTTCAGGTTCCTTAGTTGTTCTTGAACCTGATCTTCTGCAGCTGGCTGTTCTTAATTTTCTCAGTTCCTGCCTTTACTTTCAGTGACTTGGACGGTGTGGATGTAGCACTTGCTGATGAATATTTAAACCAAAAGTTCTTGAGTACACCTGTCTTCTTCATATATCAGGTAACCAGATCTCTCATTTCCTTCTCGAGAGGACCCACATTTTTCCTCGTCTTTCTTTTGTCATCGACTGACCTACAGAAGGTTTTCTTGTTGCTTTTATGTCCCTGGCCAGATTTAATTCTCTCAGGGATTTAACTTTCCTAACCTGATCTCTGGCTGCTGGGACAATTTCTCTGTATTCCTCCTAGACTACTTCTCCGTGCTTCCACCCACTGGACACTTCCTTTTTGTGTTTGAGTTGGTCCAGGTGCTCCTTGTTCATCCATACAGGTCTTCTGGTGTTCATGCCTGACTTCCTTCTCATTGGGATGCATAATTCTTGAGCTTGGAGGAGGTTATCCTTGAATATTAACCATTGCTGTGGAGCCTCTCTTCCCTCCAGCACGTTATTCTTTGGCGGTCTATGAAGCAGATGACTGAAGAGGCCAAAGTCTGCCTGAAGGCCAAGGTAGGGAACCTGCTCTGCACTCTCCTCACTGCTATGAGGATCTCAAATGCTACCAATTCATGGCTGCCTCAGAAGTTCACATTCCCTGCAAGCCCCTCCCTGTTTGTAGAACAAGGTCCAGGACAGCACCTCTTTTTGTTGGCTGTCACTTGGAGAAAGAATTCTCTATTGGTGCCATTCCAGGAACCTCCTGAATTGCTGTGTTGTCCCTCCAACAGATAACCTGGCAGCTGAAGTCCTCCCATGAGCACCAGGGCTTGTGAATGTGAGGCTGCTCCTTACATAGAGGGTCTCATCTTCCAATCTTCCTGGTCTCATGGTCTGTAGCAGAACCCCACTACAAACCACCCGTCCCTGCCCCCCTTTTAATCCTGGCCATTAAGCTTTTGGTTGGCTCTTCATCCATCCCCAAGCAGAGCTCCATGCACTCCAACTGGTCACTGACTTAGAGTGCAACACCCACCTCCTTGTCTTCCCTACTTGTCCTTTCTAAAGAACCTGCATGCTTCCCTTCCCCTCCAACACTCCAGTCATAGGAGCCATCCCGCCACACCTCTGGTCTCCACAATGCCAATAAGATCATAGCCTGAAGGCATATGCACATCTCTAACTTCTTTCTTTAATTCTTTTTGGAAAAGAATTTGGGTTTAGTCATGTTCATAAAAATCACAGTGTTGTGTAATTGTTTTATAATAGTAGTAATATTATTAATAATGGTGGGAAATCATAGAATCACAACCACCTGAGTTGGAAGGGTTACACAAGGATCATTGAGTCTAACCTCTGGCCCTGGAAACATGAAAATTTTTGTGATGCGTGCAATATAATCTTTCTTGAAAAGAAATATTTGAGGTTTTTCTTCCCCCTCCAAGCAATTGGTCAGATATTTGAAAGGATTTGAAATTGCTGAGACTTGAAAGGAACAGCAAACAAAACCAGATATGTAAAGAATCTAGGAAAAAAGCCTGTCAGAATAAAGGAATGTTGAATATATTGGATAAAGGGACTAGGTGCCTATAATAACCTTATAGGAGAACTTTGTATATTATGAATGTTATTGGTCCCTCTGTGTGAAACACATGGTCATCTAAAATAAGTTAATAGTCTTTTTCTTAACAGCTGTCAAAAAAGCTAAAAGAAGAGTGATAAATCAACCTCGCTGTACTGGTCCAGCAGGATTCAGGAAGCGGCTGAGAAAGACAGTGACGCAGTTGGCAGTTTGGTATGGGAATTGCTAAGTAAGCAAAAAGCAGACTGTCATTCTCTTTAATGGACACAGCTCTTTCCAATCATACCAAATCCATAGATTAGAGAGGGGAACAATGTTTCTAAGAATCCTGTTAAAATTCAGTCATGACTTATCATAAATAAAAAGCCAATACTTCAAAAATAAACTCTACCAAGCCCACCAGCTCCCATTATGAACACCACATTGGCTGTTCTTTGCTGTTGATCACCAGAAATGTCTGCAAAATCTTATCTGATGCATTTGTAACTCTTGGCATAATCTTGGAGTTTCTCATTTTATGGAAAAAATTAACATTTTACCATAAAGTTTAAGTGGTTTTAAGAAAGGTAATCAAAACCTTCAAATTTTTCTAAATCGCATCTGATTTTGTTCCTTACTTCAGAAAAGTATACAGTTCATGTTCAACGAGTTTTTGAGTAGGAGGAAGCTATCTGGAATTCTTTGAGGAATCTCCAAGTAAGTAATTTGTGGTGTGTGCTTGATTTTGAATTTGCACTTGAAACTTTTTCCTGGGGAAGAAAGGCACCACCTTCATGAAAGGTGGCACTTGGATAGTGTCTCTGCACAGACATAGAATGCAAAACTAGAGAGCTGGACCACCAACACCAATGGAAGAACATTCTTGAATCCTAGTTTTCACTCTCAATGGTGATTTTCCAGATGCTTCTCCTGGTCGCCCTGCCCCAGCTCATACAAACTGTGGTTGTTCAGAGAGCAGGATGAATGAATCCTCTCTCTGTGCTGGTCACTGTTTCCTTTCATTAACCTACCGCACCAATTTCCTCGCAAGCACCTTTCCTTTGGGGTGTGGTTTTAAGAGCAGTGGCTGGCGCAATAAACTCCTTCTCCTGTCGGCCTGCTGAGTTAGGTTGCTGCACCAAAGGAAGCAGTTCATAGTTTTAAGGCTAGAGGGGACCATTACAATAATTTTACTTGTCATGCATTAGAAACAAAGTACGTAATTCAGAATGTATCTGGTCCTGACGCAAGGCTTTTGCATGCAGGAGATTCCATTGCTCCCCATGGTTATTTGTTTAATGTTTATTTTACTTCCATCTGAAAAATTGGTACTGCATTTACAGTGTATGTTTTTATAGTATACAGATTTCAGCTTTGGATTCTTGCTTAGTTACTGACGTTAGAGAGTACTCTAATGACCAAATTTTCTACTCATGTACCTAATTGTGCCCCATGAAAATATCTATGGGCCTTTCTGCCCCCAGTCACAAGTTGTAACACCAGCAACAGGCAAAACTTGCTGTTCCTCCTGGAAGTCATGAGCTGCAAGTCATTTTCCTCAGTCTCTGTTTGCAAAGGCCATCTCCATCTTTTAATCAAGAGCTCCCAGTTTTCCTCTTCTTTGCATCTAAAATATGCAATTGGATTTAAATACATAGATGGCTGATTACATGCTACCAACAACAGACTTTGAGAGGAGAGAAGCGAAAGAGATGGTCAACAGTAATTCAAAAACTCTTTGTAACTGGTTATCGATGTAAGTGACAAACAGTGATTGATGAGGTGATGTTAGATTTGGTATCCAAACACTCCTATGCTATTCCCTTTCTACCCACCATAAATTCCTTGAACAGCAGGCCACAGTGTGTTTTGCTCACCCTTCTTCTTTCCTCGTGCAATCGACCTTTCACTGGAAAGGTGATCCCTCAGAGAAGCTACTTCTCCCAGAAGGAGGTAACCAGAAAGGGAAGGTGCATATCTGCGAGGAGTAGGAGGAGTAGTTTTTTTTGCCTCCTTCTATCCCCTAAACTGAATCCATCCAGCTGTAGGAGCATAAAATTTAATTTCCCCTAAAGAGAAAAGGAGCTGAGTAGGCCCAAATCATTCTCAAAATCATTTGGATGAAGTCTTAGTGCAGTTGGGGGTAAAAATAAGTAAAAGAAACCTGATTATTTCTGTGAGAAAAAGATATTGGGGCAGTCTACATATGCCTTTCTCATTTGCAGAAGGGAATGCACATATTTTAAACACAAATCCTATGTAACTTCCTTTCCAGGACAGAAAAGAAAATGAAGATAGAACAAAACATTGGGATTTCCCTGGCTAGTCTGGAGAACTCTTTAGCATACTTTAAACACTTAACTTGGATAAAGCAAATAGGAGCACTGCCTCCCTGGGCAGCCACTGGAGAGGAAGTCTCCTGCAGATGATGAATCAGAGCGTCCAAATTCTCAATTACTTACTGGAGATGCTTATCTCCTCCCAGTGACTACAGAGGGAGCACAGGGTGATGACATTCAGCAAGACAGAGCATCAGCTGAAGACCTATAGTGAGTTGGCCTTCCATCCCTCTGAAGAAATACACCCAACATGTATTTCTCCACTTATAGAAGTTTTTCCACATGGTATGACTACAAAAACAGTTTTGTATTACTTAAGTGAGCTGCATGGCAGATCTACTTCTAAACTTTGTTTTCTGGGTGCTTAAATGAATTCTTCAGCAGCTTTTGCAGTTACCTTGCAGCACCAGATTGCCATTTTGGCTAAATTCAAAGCAAATAAATGAATAAACACAAATGAATAAACCACTCTTAACTCTTAAGAAGTTTGCAGTACAGGCTGTTTACATACAGTATTAGCTGCAAATTGGTTGCCTAGTCAACTGCAAAACTTTGTGGATACTCAGCACAGAGCTACAGCTGATGCCTAAAAAAGCAGAAGATTCTGTGGTTAGGGAGTACTTCTGGCTAATTCCCTCTCCTGTTACCCTTCCCCTATGACACAGGGTCAGATATCTCCTCATGATTCAGCTTCAGAGCTCACACTATCCATTAAATGGAAAATATTGTCCTTTTCTAGAGCAGTTGTTAGAAATGATACTGGAGTCAAGCACCATCAGGGTGCAATCTGGTCAGGTACAAGATCAGTTGTTCATACCTTAAATATTTTCAATCAATAGTTTTGCTTGGTGAACACAAATTTTCAAGCAGTTTTTATAACTGCAGAAGCTCTTACTCCTTTGCAGCTTCTTTAATCTTTCACTTCATCAATTTATAGCTCTAATTCATCAAGCAGGACATGTAAACTTCCAGAGATAAGTGAATACCATGCATTCCATCAGGCTCATGCTCCACGGTCCTTTCAGTGCCTTAAACACACGACAGTTTCAAAGCTTTGACAGCTGGCTGGAAAGAAGCCTCAAGGCTTATGCTGTGTTTAGTTATGCTACCAGCCCTCTTCTGCATATCTTGCAGAACAAGCTCTGGTGTCTATGCTGCAGCTGAATTTACAAGAAATTCCACAGAGGTCTGAGAAGGCAAAAGAAAACCTATCCTGTCATTTGCAGATTACAGATTCAGCCGACAAGGAGGCATTCATGCCTCTTAAACTTGGAAATTAACCATACGAGCCACAGCAATGGTAGCTAAAAGTTTTCTGGCTTAGAAACTGTATGTGAGTTGAAATATGCTGATTTTGAGCATGCTTTGAGACATGGACAAGAGAAGGATGAATCACCCCTGAGAGCTGGCATAATGCAAACCGCCCTGGCCGGTGTCAGCAGTAGTCACTGAGCCCGAAGGGCAGCCGAGCTCCCTGGTGAGGGGAAAGGATCCTGCATGGCAATTCTGCAGCGGTATGCAAGGCAGAGGAAGTTTGAAAGAGTTGTGCCTGCAATTCCTGCATGTCTGGTTGCCACAGCTCCATCTCTCAGAAGGTTATGTCAGTAGTCTGCAGACACCCTGAAGATACACAGGTGACTGAGGGCATGGCATTGCACTGGAGTCCCCTGTTGGGAAGGTTATCTTCACCAGGCACTGCACAGCAGACTTCCTTTGGGTTGCGTTGTGGTTTCATACCGTAAGAGTTGAAGCACTGTTTCCCTCTGCAAAATGCAATCCTGCCTTTCCTCCTCCTGCGAGGAGTCCCATGCAGCCAGAGGAACAAGTTAGGCTTGTAGGTTGCATATATATCAGCCTTTGAACTGAACTCTACCTCCAGTTGCTCCTCTGTGAGTTAGAATAAGTCTTGCCCTTCGCTGAAACTAGCTGGAAAGTTTCATTGCTGATGCAGAGGAAAGATGACAGTTCCAAGAGAAATTTCCCAGTACAACAGCAAAAGGCCAAGTGAAACAAATTTTTATTAATGTAATCATTAAGTCACCCTTGCTTTTTGAAGACAAACATGTTCAGAAAATAAATTCTTAGGATATTTCTATAATGAGGTATTCATTGATAAGAACTGAGCAACAGCTTTAAGTAATACATTCTATTTAGAAGTGTAAGGAAGCTTAAAAAGCATTTATCAGGTTTATTTACCTTGTAATTTTAAATAAAAAAAAAAAAGTAACAGGACTTTTCTGCAAGAGAGAGGTACCGGTTTTTTTTCCATTTGTGGGAAATATAAAATAACAAGGCTAAAAAGACAAACAAATGAGTCTGCTGTGACAATTGTAATTTTGCTTGTTTTCCCTTAAGCAAAGGCTTTTATGGTACTTTCTGAAACAAATGTTTGTGAAGAAAATATTTTACAGAGAAAGAGACGCTAGCAATAAGTTTGGTGGAGAAGAGCAGAGGAAGCCTGTGAAGCGAGAAACAACAGTTCATGTAGAAACTTAGTTTTAATAAGATCAAGTTTTGCCCTGCTGTGTTTTGAAACTATCTGGAAGAGCCTGTTGCCTTCCACAAAGAACAAACACAGCTAAAATTACTAACGCAATGACTCTACTTAACAAACAACTTAATACCTGAAGACTTTCTAACTGGGTGTGGAGGTGTAATTTGCTCTTTTGGATATTTCTGCTTGGATGGGAGCCAGTGTAAACTCCCAAGCCAAGTCATCCTGATTTAAAAGCCATTTTCTGAAGCTCTCAGTTCCCATGAAAGCTTAATATCTATTTAATACTGGAGATTCAGATACAACAGAAGCACTTCCTATGGAAGTTTTCACTAAGTCTATAATAGTAGAAGAACAGACATGCTTCTGAACACAAAAATAAATATGCAATACACTTTGTTACTTCTAAATTAATAAAATGAAATACAAATTGACAATATCTGTTTCTCTGTATTAAATCATCAAGCACAAGCACCTGCATTTTTTTTTAATGTGAAGGTTACATTGTACTTGTAGTCTCTTTTCTCATAAGGTGTCATTTATAATTTTACCAGGGAAAAAAATCTCTGTGATAAATTCCAGCTGCTTTCACATTGTCAGAAAAATATTGTGAGTATTTTTTTGTAGATGCAGTAATCTGGTGTAAAGGTAAGGCTTTCTATTTGGGACTAAGAGATCATGTACATTTCTGTTTACAACCTTTTAAAACCATCTTGGACATCTTTTAACTGGTGAATGCTGGAAAAGCTTCATTGTGCAACTGTGTTGACTTTTTATTCCAATAAATCAGATTAACTTCCACTGATCAAAATATAGTGAGCACAAACCCAAAACACAGTCCCACACCAACCACCAGCCACCATGAAGAAATCTAACTCCACCCCAGCCATATCATGTACAGTGGCAGAGTTTCATCTGGCATGTGAAACAGGCAAAACTTTAAATTAATTAAAAAAAATAAGAATTTAAATCAATTTTTGGAAAGGCTTTTATGCAACTGACTAGACAAACCTTTGTATCACTCAGTTAGGTCTGAATGGTCTGTAAAGCATTTATGGCTTATCTATTCATAGTCTTGGTGAAAGCTCCTGGTAGAGAGAAAACAGATTTCTGAAAGTATTTCTCTTTACTGAGAAAGGAGTGGAAGGAGAAGTAAAGAGCTGGGCTTCCTCCCTTCTTTGTGTGACAGTCACCAGACATGAGTGAACACAGAAGCAGGACACAGACAAGCTGCCCCTGCAGAAAGGTGCAGAGGAAGAATTTTGCTCTAGCAATTGACCCTGCTGTGTCTAGGCACAGCCCAGTTTATACTCCCTGCTACACTCAGGGCTCTTCTACAAGTCTAAGCTTATTTCAGAAACAGAAGGAAGTCACAGGCCTCATTTCCACTCAGTTTAATTTTGCTCTTTGTTATATATAATATTTTCTCCTTCAAATAATTATTTTTATCTGGATGGTTGCTAAGAATGGCAGGTCAGCAACACTTGCCATCAGCTGAGGTAATGCCTCTCAGCTACTCCAGTTTTCTTTGCTACACATTCTGACATGTTGTCCTCATATCTCAGTCTCCAAGCACGTCTGGAGGGCAAAGTGGCCGAGGTGAAAACAAAACCACAGGTAGAGTACTGACAGTCGAGTGACCACATGAAGGATGAGCTAATTCTGCCTTGGCAGAACTCTGTCTTGGCTGGGGCCAGGGGTAATGCAGTGGATCTCTGACAGCTGCATTTTTGCCAGAGAGAACCGATAAAAAATTTTTGGAGTGAAATCCTGCATCAGAAACTTCTCGGCACAAATAACAGGCTGCGAGCACCAGTGTCATTTCATCTGTGCTGGTATTGAAGATGTTACAGAAGCAGAGCACATTCAATAGCAACTGAGGTTATATACACGTTTTTACAGAGCTCATGGTTAAAGTCTTCCTGACTTATCTGTTAACACAAGGAATATTTGCGGTAGGAGCTAAAAATGTTGAGGTAAATTGCAATACTAAAATTAAGCAGTAAAAAACCCTTTTGAAGTGTTGGACTAGCTTAGACTAGTTTGGTCAGATTTGGGAAGTGTAAGAAGATGGAGAAGCTGAAAATGTGGTGAATCTCCATTCTGACATAACAGAAAAGGCATTTTACCCATCTCATCACTGAGAGATGTAAGACTAAGCAAGACAGAGACAAACCCTCGAAAGGATTTTGACGTGGAAAAAACGTGACAAGCAGGTAAGCTAAGTATCATTCATACTATTTCAACATTTTTTTAAGATGTTTTCTCCTAAGTGCTTTTTTTTCCCTAGTTAAATAGTGTGTACATTATGGAGCTGGATGGCTGCTGGGTGCCTCTGAGAGAGCAGCACAGTCGGAGAGGTACAGGGAATCCAGGCCACTCTCTTCAGCTGTCAGGTTCCTGGAGCAGGAATCCAAATACAAAACACCGTTCTGACGGTTTCTGCTGCAGGAACCTGACAACCAAAAGCCTGTGCTACAGCAGGGAGAAGGTCCTGTCAGACTGGAAAATATGCTTTGCATACCAGAAAATGGCCCAGAAGAACTAGGGGGTAGTTTGCAACATTTAGGTGTAGCCGTTACTAAGGAGTGATGTAAATTCTTCCAGGAGGAAGCACAAGGGAATGTGCCCACATGTTGCTTTACCTTGCCATAGC
Source organism: Irena cyanogastra (assembly GCA_013397155.1). Classification (NCBI taxonomy): domain Eukaryota; kingdom Metazoa; phylum Chordata; class Aves; order Passeriformes; family Irenidae; genus Irena; species Irena cyanogastra. The sequence continues at coordinate 122,632 of VWZV01005816.1, forward strand.
AATGCCATCCTGCATGGGGTGGTTTGCCCTGCTTATCCGGGTGTGAAAGGCTGGACTCACCCTCTCTCAAAAGCCTGGTTTTTTTGAGTAGATGGGGATGAAGTAGAGCCTGTCTTCCTCTGGGGACAGAGTGAAATTCCCTCTGGCTGTCCCAGGGACTTTGCAACAGCAGCCTGTGACTCTTTGCTTTTTCTGATATGAGTCTGGCCAAAGAAAAGGTTTCCCATGATCTTTAAGCTTAATGGAACCTTTACCCCCTGATTTCAGTATGATCTCAAGTGTTTGTTACTAAAGGCAGTTTAAAAAAAAAATTAAAGTTTTTAAAATTTAAAAAAAATTTGCTTATGCAAAATGATTGATTCATACCTCTGTATATATAGGGACATGGGTGGATGAAATCCTTGTCCCTTCTTTTTCTGTAACCATTCAGTCTACACAGGCATAGGTAGTGACTACAAAGAATAAAGTTGAGGAAAAAATCCAGCAAAAAATAAACAAAGTCCCTTGAAGACAAATAAAGCTCCCTATAGTGTTCATTTCACATTATGAAGAGAGTTTTAAAGTGTGCAGAGGAGACAAAACTTCAGTGTTGTGGCTCCTTTTACAGTACCTGTGCTATGTACACCTTTGCAAAACAAAGAATCAGGCAAAATATTCCAAATCCATAATTTTTTGTATGCAATGCTTGCAGTAGTTAATGAAGATCAGTAGCATGAAATGTGAAAGACATCTAAGGGAAAAAATGCTCTTTTTAAGTTTTACAGGTCAAGAGAAAAACATGAGAAATACTTGAACCAACTGCTATCACAGAGCATACTCCCAGTTATATGTGTTAAAAGGTCATATGTGGCACTACTAACATTTATAATTTCACAGTCGTGTTCTAGGGTTTGGCATACATTGAAGATTGTATATAGGTTTAGCCAGGATGCTGCCACCTTCAGGAATTAAGTTTTATGTAAATTTAAGTTAACTGCAGTTGTAAAGTGAAATAATTCTGGTGGTAATACCAGTTTAGCTAATATTCCAGGGATGTAAACCACCTTATATCCCCACTGAATTCCTTGTTCATCTGATAGTCCATCTCTGAATTTATCCTTCATTGTCTAAGGGTAAGAAATTCTAGGGCAATCTAGGACTGGTTTAATTAGTGTGCCAAGGGACTGGATAAGGGTGTGTCATGTTAAGCAGACAGCAAAAAGCTATATGAATGTGTAAATTACAGTCAATCAAAACCACTTTTAAATTAGTCCTACTCTGTGTATATATTCTACCCGATGGATCAAAAGGGTTAGATGTTCAATTATGCCTTGGAGGCACGCAGTAGACTGAAAAAATGGTGTGGAACTGAAATGCGTAAAACACATATTTTCCATCCCTTTGTACTGTTAGAGCTTTTCAAATGAGTCCTGTACCACACTGGAATAAAAAGAGGATCCTTCAAATTTTTTTTTAAAGGTCATTCACATCAGATTAGTAGCTGTGGTAGCCCCATAGTTAGTAGACTTTGATAGAATGTAAAATATGCTGATTTCATTCCTTGTTTTGAATTATTAAGAACAAAGATTTCTCTCAAAGTCTTTCCTATTTCAAGAAAAACCCTAATCAGTTGGCTATTTTAAACTGTGCCTTGCTCTTGCTTAGGTATTAGATCTGTTTGATATAAGAGTGAACCTTACAAAAACACTGCTCACATTATCAAAAGACCAATATTCATTTGTGTAACTTTTGATGTCTGAGGTGTAGGTGTCTACATCTGACCTAGTCACACAGGTAACCCAGGGTCACCTAGACACCATCTGTAGCCAGTCAAAGTAGAATAAATACAATCAATGCCACATAGTGAAATATTAATCTGACCCAATGTAGGGACCGAGTTTAGGATGAGACATACCCATCAGCTATTGGCCAGACCTCTGCAGACTATAAAAGAGCCCAATCTCACATGTTTATGTTGCTGTAGTAAACACTAATTTAGTCAGATGAATCTCAAACAATTCCCCACATTACCTAAATTTCAGGGATTGGTTATGATACTTACCTTGGGTGCCTGGGAACAAGGATTAAGTATTTCCTTAACCAATTTTCTCCCATCCTCCTAACCAAACAGACCTGGCCCACACTGTAAAAACAATTAGATACTTTTTGGCCATCAAGCCTGATTCTATTTGATGTGATTAATAAGATCTTTACAGGATGTAGCTTCAACTTTGGTTTGTAAGCAAGTATTGTCCCAATTCATTCCCTGTACCTTAAATTGTCTTTCAGCTGAAATGAAAATTGTGCACATATGTATACATATATAAATATATAATTACTTATTTTTCCTATAAATCTTCTCAGAAATTGGAACTTCCCTGTCTAAAACTTAGTGAATGTCAGAAGAAAAGGCTTTTAGCTTATGAAAGGTATTTTTTCTTATATCAAAAGTAGAATTAATCCTTCCTTACTTTCAGTTTTTAAAAATTTAACATAAGGCACTACTATGGCATCCATGTATGATAAAGTTTGAAGTTATTATAAAAGAAAAAATGTAAATAAAATGCAAATAATTATTATTGTTTTCTAGCCAGTCCCTATCATATATTCTTCATTTTCCAGATACTGTAGTAAAAAACCCCAACAGCTTTGGAATGTCCTTGTGTACTCTACAGGTCTTATCTACTTGTAACATCTGATGATCACAGCTTTATAATTATATACAGTTACCTAAAATAAGACTTTACTTTGAATTGCTTGAAATGCAGCATAAAAGAACTGCACACCCCAAATGCACTAATGACTTGGCTTGTTAGAGTATTGAAAGGCAGCATGCAGTTAAATTAATTATGGGACAGAGGGTTTATGTTTTGTCCAAGGCTATACCACAAGCCCAAGAAAGCCCAATTTAACTTCATGCTCAAGTGAGAGGGATTTTTTCCTTGTGACTTCAGTAAGAATTTTCTTGGATCCAGAAAAGAAAGGGAGGATGCTATCAGGCATGACTGCTTCATCTTGAGAGAAACCTAAGACACATACAGGATGGCTACTTTCAGCAGAAGGGGAAGAGCCTTAACGGTGTAAATACACAAATACAATCTCATCTTCAAATATTTCCCCTTCTGAATCTGAAACAAATGGATTTGTGTAAGTTTTCAAATATTGCCTTTTCCCTTATCATTTGACTGCAACTTCTGTTGGGGCAGTACTGCACCTCAGGTGTAGCAGCATTGTTTTCACTCTTTTTAGGGATTGAATTTAAGAAAAACAGTGTGAGTGAAGATGGAAATGGCGGAGGAATCCATCCAGCTGTAAAACCTGTGGAATAATAACCATTTTATTTTTAGTATCTTCTAATAGGAAGAAATATTTTGTGCAAATTTTTTCTTCTCCAAAACAGAGAGGTAATTTTGTGGCCTGGCTGAGCAAAGCACAAGTCAAGGAAAAGTGACTAGAAGTAGGAAGCTGTTCCCATGTCAAGTGGGGCAGTGGTGCCCTTGGAGAGCTCCATCTCTCTGGCAGTTAGAGAGGGATGGTCCAGGAAGGTGAAGGTAGGGAAAGAAAGCTGGGCAGGCGCATTGCCCATGTTGAGGGGCTGGGAGATAATCACAAATAAAATGAAAAAAGATCTTTCTCTGTTCTGTCTCAGACCACTTTGCCTTTGTATAGAGACACTCCCATGGATCCACTCACAGTTTCACTTGTCCTGAAATTACCTTCCTCCTCTTCTGCTCTTCCTGCAGGAGTTTTGAACAAGTTATGATTCCTCCTCCAGGTCTCCTCTTCTTTGGACTAAGCAACACAAGTTTGGTTGAGCTGTTATCACAGGCCTTAAGTTTCCCAGGCCTTTGATCAATCTTGTATCTCTTGTGTAGGCATCTTACAATCATCCCACAGTTTTATCAGAGATTAGGAAGTCAGAAAGTTTGGTTCTATGTCTTGCTAACTGTACTTCTCTTTATATATCCTTTACCAGGATAATGATAATTTTGTTGTTCCTACAGGCTGCTTTTCTTCATTAGTTGAAACCCTTAGATTCAATTTAGCTTGTGATCCTCAAAAAATTAGAACCTATTCTGCATATTTGTTGCTTCGATAGCTATTGTCCATCTCTTATTTGTAAAACTAAGTATTTTTTATGCAAAAGCAGAATATTTTTTTACATAACTTGTGTCAAATTATTACTTTTTCCAAAATTTTAAAACTACAGGTATTGCTGAATAATATTCAAGCCAAACTTACTGTTGTGACACAAAAAAGAATTTGTTTCCATAGATAGAAGTTTTCTGGTAGTAAACTTCAGTGTGTATTTGGTGTTTGCATCTGTTGATGTGAGTTGAATGTGGGAGTACCTGAGTATGTGGAAATCATGTTAATAAATTGCTGCTAGCATTTGTACAACAGCATGCATGTTGCAGCTTGGGTTTCATAGCATTCCACTACACAGGGATCAGAGCATTCCTGGCTCTTTTCAGTACCTCAGCCTTGTTTAGAAGTGCAATGCATCTGAACATCACTAAAAAAAAAAGGAAGAAAAAGAAAGAGGAAAAAAACGTTTTCAGTCTTTATAGTTTTCTGAAGGTGGAATACATTTGCTGTTTAAACATAATATTTTTTCATTTGAATTTTTGAAGAAAAAAGAAAAATAAGGGTCAGCAAAGTGTCTGGAGGTAGATTTGGATCACTAAATCATTCCTCCTGGATTTTATTTAATTGCATGAAGGACAACCAAGCGTTTCAAATCTAAGTTGGATTTTGTATGATCTTTGGGGGAATGGTTATAGGAAAATGTTACACATACAAGGAGAACATAAAGAGTGAAAAGGTCAAGTTGTCTTCTTTGGGTTTCATGTGGTTTGATATGGTGTAAATACGGTAAATAACAAAGTAATGTATCAGCAAGCTTTAGAGAACTTCAGAAATTTTGGAGAAGCTTATGGCATGCAGACTTTAAATACAGAACAAGATACTGCCTGTTTCTTGGGTTTGACTGAATAGTACAGTCCAAGAAAACACACAAAAAACAGTCTTGACAAGTTACCTTCTACTTAACTGGCATGCAATCCAGTGTGTTCCATCATGATTATTAATGTTTTTAAAGGATAGTGAGTAAGCTTGTTTCTCAGTTCACATCATTACTATCAGTGTTACCAAGACCTGTTTCAAAAAGATCAACAGCATTATGCAGATGGAAAAAGGAGCAAACAATCAGGAAACAAGGCCCACTGTGCTTACAGTTGTTCACTGTAAGGTGTGCCATTAAATAGTTACTCTCTACTCCTTTGCTCTCTCCACTGTCTTTCCTTGTAGAGTCATTTATAAAGGAAGAAGTAGCAATTACATATTTCTTATATAAGTGTCTATGACTGTAATTATTTTCTGCACACTTTCCACAGGAAAAAATGACTACCTAATCTACAGTTCTTTATTCTAGAGGTCTTTTTGTGTCAATCAAAATATTTTTGAGTTCTGCAAACAGAGTTAAATTTTTCTGGAGACAACTTCCTTTTTATTTTTTAAAGCATTTATTGCCTGAAAGACTACTATGACAAATGACATATAACATGACCATGATTATAAAGCAGGGGTGCAGAAAAGTGCTCCTGGTTGGCTCAAAATTGTTCACTATTCATTATCCTGAGTAATTATACTAAAAATAAGGTCAAAAATAACCAGTATTTTTCATAGAAAATGTGTTACTGAAATCTTACATGTAGTTAATTATTTCCTAAGAGTAATTTCTTGGATGGGAATAAAATATCTTTGTTGACTGTAATTAGATGAAACATATAATACAGCACTTTAAGAGTTTATAATCTTGTAAGATCATACTCAAAGCTGCACCAGGGAAGGTTCAGACTGGATGTCTGAAGCATTTCTTTAAGAGAGAGTGGTCAAACACTGGAATAGGCTTTCTGGGAAGGTGGTTGGCATCCCAAATCTGACAGTGTTTTAGTGACTTTGGACAATGACCCTAACAACACACTTTATCTTTTGGTCAGCCTTGAAGCAGCCAGGCAGCTGGACCAGATGATCATTGTAGGTCCCTTCCAACCAAACTATTCTATTCTATTCTATTCTATTCTATTCTATTCTATTCTATTCTATTCTATTCTATTCTAAACTTAGTCACCCCTAGAGAAGCTTCTTCTTTAATCATGTTTGTGCCACCACCAACCATTTTTGGCTTCAGTTTGTAGTGAACGTGCTGTCACACTTGGAGAAAAACAATCTTTCATCTAGCAACATGACTGGAACTAAAAGACAGCACCTTGAGCCTCAGAACTGTCCCAGGAAGCTCAGCTGAGAAACAACTGTTCTTAAAGGCTAATAAAGAGCAATCAAACAACAGATAAGGACTGAAATACCACTGGACTGTAACCAGACAAACACTAAAATCAATTTTTGACAGGCATGTTTATCTTTTGAATACCTAGAAGACAGCAATTACTAAACATAAAAGAAACTGTCAGATTTCCTGTTCAGATTGCAGTAAATGCAAGCTTAACTGATTACTTTCAAGTTTATGTAAAAAACTTTGACCACTAATCTCTAATAAAATAAAAATTGTTTTAAAATTATTCTGTGTAATAAAAAAATACTCTAAATGATTAATATTAGTATTGCCTATGCCATAAAGAAGTGTATGAAGTAGTGAGAACGGTGCACAAAGGACTGCAACTGTGAGCTTGTTTTTACATCCATTATCTATTTAGCAACAGAAAGAGAATAAAAAAAATTATTTGTGTGTTTTTATTGGCAATTTGAGACACATTCCAATTGCTTTCAAGAAAAGCACTGAGAATTTGGTGGGCTTCCACATCAGTTATATTGAGAAAAAAATCCACACTTGTGAACTACATGCACGATCCAAAATACAATAAAAAAGTTACAGTATCATATTTTTTGCATTTGTAAAAGCACTGAATTTTTATTTGCTGGCTGAAGGGATACAATCATTCTGCTATCTATATTACTAATTCTTTCAAAAATAACTAAATTGCTTATTATTTCTGTGAACTTTAACTTTTACAGATGCTGGTATCATATTGATGAGAGAAGCAGCTCTGTGTTTTGCTGAGTGCTCTCTGATTTTACCTAGCCCTCTCTCTTGGGCTTCTAGCTCTCTGCACGTGCAATGTAGAGCTTTTTGCCTCTAGGACTAAGCAACACTAAGCAATTAGGTGACAGAGCAGCTTATACATCTTGAGCCCTGCTCTGGCACCTCAGGTGGGCTAGGACAAAGCTGGCTGTGGATCTCTGTGCTTTCCTAGTGAAAATTTGGAGATTGTATTTACCCTGAGGAATAGAGCGGGAGGAGTGTTAATATACAATCTACTTATCAGTCTTAAATAGCTCAATAAAATGGTATTAACAACAAAGTCCTTTTGTTTGCCTGACTGCATAGAAATATTTCCGGAAGAAATTTTTCCTGTTCATGAAGAAACTGCATAAAGTACTTCTGGAATAAATCATTCTTGCTCACCAATCAAAGCATATTCTTTTTTTTTTTTTTTTNTTTTTTTTTTTTTTTTTTTAGATGGGCATGTATTTAGCAATGCAGGAAATCTTTTACTTATAATATTGTTTGTGATTTTATTCACATGTATTTCACATATATCCCATGTATGTTCTACATAAGTATACAAAAGACATGTAAAAGACACATTTTCAAACAAATATAAAAATATTTCTAATTTTAACTAACTTGGGTGACCAACATACTGTATTTACTGTCTGAAGGTGATAACCACCTAAGGAATGAAACATCACAAATATGTCAGCTGGCAAGCTCGAATTGTTTTTACCACCACAGAGGTGAAACCTGAGCCTCCTGTGAATGTTCAGAAGCCTTCATCTGCAGACATCATCACAGCCTGGCAATCAGCTCTGTCTGCTTATTTATAGAGGTGATCACAGCATTACAGCAAAGGGAATATGTAAAGAGGAGCCATGGAGTGTGGCCTAGCTAACCACAGTGGGGCAGGTACAATCTGCCCTTTCTAAAGCGAATCTTGTTTCACACTCTTACAGAAAAGCCAGCTGGGACAAAGTAACAGCTTAACTTGTTTAACTAGTTCTGTTTTATTTAGAGTAAAAGGCAAAGTTTACATTGAAGCCTGAAGCCTTAATCTCCTTTCCTGTATTTTCTCACTCCTAACGTGGTCTCTATTTTTTGGCCACTTCTAGAATTACAAGACCCTATGTTAAAAAAAAAATAAAAAAAAAATAAAGCAGTTCTGAGACATTTTAGAAGGATAGCACTAGGTATGCCTGCCCCACCTTCCTGCTTGTGTTTGGGTGACAGAAGTGGATGTGAACCAGTTCCTCAGGCATGGCAGTTCAGAGCCCAGCGTGGTAATGCCAACCAAAGTGGATGTTGGCTAATGCACCCCATTGTGAATTACAGCATCCAAATGCAGGCCCAGTCTTGCTGATTGTGAGAAATCTGAGGGGAGAAGAAAAGACACCTGTTATCTTGTTCTTTATAGATTATGGAGGTTTCTCATCTTTTCCCACTAGGAATTTTTGCTGACGGGCACCATCATTCTCAAACCCATAGCAAAGCAGGAACTCTATTTTGTTCAGGATTCTCGCTGTGGCACGTGTCCTACTGACTGAGTTTTGTGGGTTGGGGTTAGGCAGAACAGGGCAAATAAGGGGGAAAGAACAACAGACAGAAAACGTGATTCTTTAAATATGCAAGTGAAAAGTTCATGCTGGTGTCACAGCTTTTAAAGCTATCCTTGGAACAACACATCCACAGCAGGACAGAGGACTATAAGAAGAGCTGTGCAATGTGTTTGGAAATAAGGTTAATGGGAAGACTGGGTACTACTCTACCTCTGAACTACACACTGGAAAAATCATCTGGTCCTCCATTTCTGTTGCCATCAATGCTGTTAGCAAAACTTTTAGAGTGCTTGAATATGTGTCCCAAACTAAAATGCCAGACTAAGTGAATTTTAACCCTGTAAAAACTTACGAAAACCATCAGGCGTGGGTCTTAAAAAGAAACCACACAGTGAACATTTTGCTTGGTATCTCAGCATGAGACACAGCATGCAGCCAAGCAAAACCACATTCCCCCACTTTTCAAGTATCTTAAAAATTTTATTGCCCATTAAATATTAGTTTACTCAGCCTGTAGTTAAAACCACAGCACTGTAAACATTGGTAACCAATGCTATTTGAGGTTTTGACTAAAACCTCACTTAGATGTGAGATTTGTTGGACTTTCTCAGGGAGTCAGCCACGAGTCTGAGCAAAAAAACAAGCCTGGGTGATGAGAGGCTGTAAGTCCAGGGTACCACCCAGGGTGTCCTCCTGGCTCAATTTTTCCTTGGCAAGTCCCAAACCTGAGAGTCCGTGTGGAGGAGCCATCATTGCTAAGGGTGCAAGAAGAAGGATTCACAGCTTTTTTTAAGTTTAAAAATAGGGGAAGTCTTCTATTCAGAGTGTCTGGGAATCAATGGGACCAGAAACTCTGGGGGTTTTTTGTCATCAGAATTTTGTCTTTTGTTTTGGTTTTTGTTTTGTTTTTTTTTTCTTTTGAGATGCAAATGGACAGAACAGTTAAATTCCTTTAGAAATTCTCTACTAAACAAAGGTGAAAGTTAATGTTAAAGAGGCATTATGCTTTTAATCCCTTTTTAGATATTTAGTCTAAGCCTAGTATGGAACTGTCCATAGTTGACATCAGAGAATAAACCATGCTGTGTTTCAGCTATAGCCACATAAAAGCTTTGTTGAAGAGAAATACATGCATGTTCATGATTTTTACCTAAATATGAGAGTATATGCCACTCTGTTTTTGTCTATAAGGAAGGATATTAGTGTATTTTCATCACAGGCATTATAATATGGTCTTTACAAAATGCTCAGACAGTGTTGCTAAAAGTCTGTCTCTTCCTGCCTGTGAAGCACTTCACTAAAACTCTTGTAAATTATAGAAGGGAAGGGTTATTTATTAGTCTGAATTAATCTAGATCATAAATATCTTCTTTCAAAATAGATTAATTTCAATAAAAAGTCAGAGTATGTAACAAATGTTACTCTTTTAAAATGCCAATATTGAAAGCAAGATGAAAATAAAGTGCCCTTATCTTGAATTTCTCTTTGAGTATGTAAGTCAGCCTTTTCCAACACTCCATAACATATGAAAGAACTAGAAGTCACAGGTACTTTCCTAATGCCTTGTCCACTACTCAGATGGTTACTTCTTAGTGGTATCAACCACATCAGTTCAGTAAATCTAAATATTTATATGGGGAGTGTGACTAAAGCAAGTTCAACAGCCCAGCTGTGCAGATACCTGTCGATTTTATTGAGGGACTACCAATAGCAAAGATTTCACACTCACAACAATGTGTTGAGTCTAGTTTATTATCTGAATGCACAATTATTTTTTGTAATCAGAAGCAATTAAAACTACACAGGGTAGAAGAAGAAAAGTCTTTTATTCATGACAGTTTTCAAAACAACATGTGCAGTTCCCATGTGTATTTGCAGAACCTAATGATATAAGAAATGTACAACATTAAGCATGAGGGCACAATCTGTGTTTGAATTTTTCTAAATTACACAGCCACAAATTCATTGACTTGAGGTATGACAGTATAAACAAAGAAGACTTCAGCTAACAATCTTTAAAATGGCAAACAAATAACCAATTAATTATTTATTATTATTATTATTATTGTTCTTATTTCATGTATAAGAGAGACAGAGAAATTCAAGGATTTGCCCAAAGCCACAGGTAGAGCTGGAAGTGCATCAAGGATTAAAATGGAGGATAAAGTGTTTATCATCATGTTCACACTTCTTGTAGACTGTCCAATAAAGACCACATGCAGCTAGATCAGATATATGAGACAATTTGACTCTTTCTGGTATTTAATAACATTTTTATTAACAAAAGTGTATTATGTGTAAAAACCCCCAAAACTATACATGTTGCAAATGATTGATTTATTTCGTTTTACAGTCTTTGAGAATTGTGCCTACTAAATAGGTCAGGTAAAGATTCTGCTCTGTCAGCACGCTGATTGTTGTACATATTGTTCTGATGCTATCAAGACAGAATGTGTCACTGAGTCTCATCTTTTACATGAAAAAAGGAAAAAAATAACAAATCTTAAAGTGATTAAGCCACACCAGAATGAACAATGAAGAAATGTAACTGAATGGAGATCCTTAATATCCATATTTACTATATAGATACATACATATATGATGTACATATATATATACACACATGTATACATATATACACTAGTATATTTGTTGCAGTATGTACGCAAGAGTAAAGATTTTATCACCTGCAACATCAAGATGGTGCATAAACTCTTTAACTTGGTTCTAGCTGTATAAAGACAGATCAAAGATTCAGCCCAGGTGTGGCTCTGGAGTTTCATTGCTCAAGGCTAATTATTCACAAAAAGTCCCCACCCTAGAGACCTGTCAGGCCGGTTTACCTTTTGGTTGGTAGACATTTTAGAGAAGACACTACCTAAGCTCAGCTATTTTGTATGACACACTACAACATCTAAAACAATTTCACAGATTTTATGAGATATTTGACGAACTGCAGATTGCACGTGAATGTAATTTTGTCACCCAGAAGCAGAGAGGAGTTTCCAAGACGTTGAGCTCATGCTGAGCTCTAATTAAAACCAATTTAAGTGAATAGGCAGAAGCACAATACTGTAGAGATGGCTCAATGTTTTAACTTCGTTATGATCAAACCTACCAAAAAAATTAATTTTGATCATGACCAAAACATGTGAAACATTACACTACATACAATAAAATAACTCATTTAATAGTGCACCAAATATCATCAGTTTTTTAAAAATCATTTTTAGAGATCTTTTTTCAAGGATGGTTTCTACCTTTGTTTACTTATGAGTCATTAACTGTGATCAGGGCTGCTCTAGTCTGAATCAAGAAAAGACAAAAGATTTATTGCAATCGTCTGTGCTTGTCATAGCTACACAGAGGATTAGCAAAGAAAAACATTGATATTTTTGCAGAGACAATAGGTCTGTCCTGGGCACCAAGTTGAAGAGTTGAAGCTAAACAAGTGGAGACAATCCTGTTTCTTGTTGCAGTGTTCTGTTCAATCTTTTTTCCTAAATTTCCTTTTAATGGTACAGCTGAAACATTCAGGAGCCTCACTCAATTATTTGAGCAAGAACTTTATACAGAACATAAAATTTATTTCTCAGTATTAGTATCCCATTTGTTAAAATAGTTACCAATGTTTATTTCAAATGAATTCATTTTTTTCTTTTAACAATTGAGATTGTGGGGACACTAGTCCTGCCTACATTTGCTTTAATTTGAAATAAGAATTCTTTCTCTTCTCTGCTATTTCTGATATTTCTAATCTGCCTTTTGGAAACGTCTTGATAGTACTGAAAAGTATCAACAACTACCACATCTAGGGTTTTCAAGAGTTAAACTAAGCAGTCAATTTGCATAAATATTTGAATTTGGCAATAAAATCTGAGATTAAAACTCAGTAAAAATTCTCCTGGAAGACAATACAATTTCCAGGATCTGACTCAGGAATGAGTAAAAATTTTGCACTAGAGGACATCTGAAGAACATGTCATCTTCTATTAGTATTGTAAACATCAACGAATCAATGAAATACGTTTGTAAGGAAGGTGTCATTATGCATGAGCTGGGATGCAGGTACTTCGGTAGAGGAAAGATAAATATTTATGAGTGATTATGTGAGCTCTTACTGGGATCAGGAAGGTTGTGCTAATAATGTTGTGTCTGCTCAATGTATTAACCTGTCATAAAATATTGCATCCACTTATTAAGGACTATCGCTGCATGCAGAGAGGCTGACTGGGTCACCGGGCAGGATGCTCTGGCATAACCAGAGGCCACCAAAGACTGAACTCCCCTTTTAGCTCGGTAGGCAAGTATGCTCTTTCCCTCCATAGAAACAACGTTTTAGCCAATTAACTTTATTGGGTGGTTATAACTCCCACGAACAGGTAAACAGAAACTACTTCTGTGTTTTGTGGCTTTGCTGGATTCACCCTTTCAGGAAGATGGAATATTTGTGGAAATGTAAATGCACTGAATACTTTTGATACCAATGAGAAAGATTTGTATGACTTTTTAGCAGAGTAAAAATAAAGTTGTAATAAATCAAGTAAAGTATTTTAAGATGATTCTGGTTCCAGATGTGATTCTCCCCTTTGTCCAGTTTGTGCATGATCTTGGCTATTGCTATCAGATTAGAAGACCACAAAGATTTCTCTTTTTCTCTAAAGCAATGAATTAATTTTTTCCTCGGTTCTGATGTATGAACTATGTAACTGGAAAAATACTGTATTACTATATTTTGAATGGCACTTTCTGTCACTTTCTGAGCAGAAAGATGTGTCTTGAAATTCTTTATTTTTTTTTCAGTTCAACAGTATTATGTAGAAGAATTCAAATGATAATAGCTTACTCTTCCTGCCATTTTGCACGTGTTTATATGCATGTTCTCCTCACTGTGTTACATCTGGGCTTTTGGCAAGAGTACAGTTTTCTTGAAGTCCTGCAGAAAACAGCACATTCAAAATGATTCTTCATTATGTCATCAGAACAACTTCTGTAAGCGAGATCAGCTTGGAATAGGAAGTAGAAGTTGCCTGGGATCTCAGGAAGGGGTGCATGAGATTGTCTTGATCCATTAGACCAGGGGCTCATCCTATCAAATACAGCCTTGGCGTGGATGGAGAAATAATGTTATTTGAAATAAATAAAAACTTTAAATATTTTAAACTCTCAATTGTGACCACTTCTATTTTGGGTCTTGTGTGCTGTATGAGACTTGCAAATGTTTAAGGCAGTTTTAATCAGAGCAATCATGAGACCCCCTAGCTTTTGTGGAGGCTGTCAATATGGATTAATCCCCAATGGTTAAAGGCAATAGCTTGTGAAGAAAGCATATAGATGGTGATCTGAAATTTGATCTATTATGTCTTCTATATCAGGTATTAGTACTTTTCTGTTCAGTAAAATGATGCCATGGAAAAATGTGGCATCACATCACACTCATGTCTATAAGAGTAGTTTCTATTACTTGGTGTCATACCATTAGTGAAGCCTTTTTTGCTACTAACAGCAAAATGATGTTGTAATTTGCAGCAAATGCTATCTAAGGAAATTAAGTTTAAGTTACCTGACCTTGGACTCAAATGCATGTGGCCTGCATGCCCAGTAACTCCACTCAGATGGGTGGAGATTAGGTAAGAACTAAATAAGTAGTGTTTATAATAGTTTATACTTTATTTAGTATAAATAGCTCTAAATAAGCAGCATATAAAACAGCATAACAAGATGGCACAATTTGCTAATAGCGTTGCCCACAGCACATGTGTCACTTCTTCCTCTGGAAAAAAAGGGAAAGGAGGGAGAGGAAGTGGGAGCAGAGAGCTCCCTCAGGGACACCATGCCTCCTGAGGGTATCCAAAGGTGAGCTAGAGCTCACAGGACATGTCTAGCTCACAGATCTGACCTGAAATGTTTGTCATGCTAGTATGGAAATAGGAGCAAGGAGCTGATGTCGTGCATAAACCTGTGAACACGTCCATATGTGCATACATGGGACTGGAAAAGGAAAACTGGAATGTGAGGAATTTTGTAAACTGTGACTGGAGATTTTTAGTTTTCTTTTGAAGTTGTGTATTTTGGTGGGGAAAGGAGGAAGCAGAAGCACTGCAGAAAGAGAAACTGTGTTATATGAATAGGCAGTCAGTGTTTTCAGGAATTTGCAAGTATTTAAGAAATTAAAGGTGCTAAATAAGAACCAGAACATTTATTTTTTCACAAGCTTCTGCCCACGACACACCTTATTTTAACTGATTATTACACAAATCATGAACTACGAAGATAATTGCTTCCCTGGTCAAATGACAAAGGAATTCTTATTTCCAGTATATGCCCTGTTGAATGCCGAAGGCATTGTACATGCTAAGGCTAATGCTTTGCTGTATAATAGATACCTACTGATTAGTAGTTCTCAAGCTTAATTTGGTTATGGTATGATAAATTAGGGAGTGTCTTTCTAAGTAAAACTGACATAATGCTTTTCTTCCATTGGAACTAAGATAAATCTCTGCTTCCAATACAGCACCTCCAGAAAAGTTAATTAGATTAAATTTAAAGCATCTTTTGCACTCCATGTATTTGACAATTAAAAAAATATTCCATTCTTCTCACATTTGAGTGTTGTGCCTGTCTAATTATTTTCCAAAGTTACATTAGGCAACATGAGTACCAGGCTCACGTGTGGCTCCTTTGTCTTTATCTGTCCCTAGGGGAAATGTCTGTGTTTTTTCCTTACATTCTACTAATGTTGTTATTCATAAGAAGCCTTAAGACTGCTTAAACTGAGTTGGCTTTTGCATTGGATACACACATTTCTCTATTTTAAAGCCTACCAGAGAGAGAAACAAAATGCATTTACCTGGAGGAGTTTTCTGAGAAGACTGATGCTGAAGTATCACTGCGAAGGGAAAAAAAGGTGATCATACTGATGGTGTCTCACTGGTAACTGAGAACGTGAGAGATCCTACTGTCTGCTGCTGGAATGAGAGTGTGCTCTGTGTTTTTGAGAAAGTTTTAGCTGAGAGAGAGGGAAGTGCTTTCGTATCCCTTGGACCTAAGTGACCGCCCAGCAATCAGCTAAGGCAGCAAAGCACATGTGGCTGGCTGTCATTTTGTCTGGATAAGTGGCTCTTTCTCATGCTTGATAAAGATTGATGATGGTCTGAACCCTTGCCAAAAATATGCCAGTGTGATTCAAATCAACCTTGTCTTTGAAAAGATGATCTATATAGCTTGAAAGCCATTGAGATTGAGGCTGTGAGGAAGAGCAAGAATTTGGGAACTGGATCAAGCTTCATTTGGCGGGTTTGAGCAGTCCCATACCCATACATCTGCAGCAGGCTGATGTGTCTGTGCTAAGCAGGTGATCACAGTAGAGCCCTGAGGTTTGATCATCAGCTATGATGAGCTGATGCTGAGGAGCCAAGTGTACTCCCTAGGACCATGCATAGCAATTTGGTATAAAGTGGTTTAAGATTAGTGGTTTTCCACCTGTTTACCTGCCCTAAATAAGCTCTGAATATGTTTGCTAAAGCATACAGATAAGGAGTCAAATTGCTAGCAAAAATATGCAAAATTCATGCCAGATCAAATATAGGAAGCATTCAAAAAATATTTGTGCAGGAAAATAAGGGGCTTTACAGGCATCAGAGCAGTAGAAGGGAGAAACTTTACACCATCCTCTGTGATGTTTGTGCTGTGCTGTGCACATGGGAGTGGTTACCAAAGATCAAAGGTCACATTTCAACAGAGGAAAAGAATAATGCATTCACACTAATTCACATAATTATTCCCAATTAGCTGGAAGATAAACATAACTGTCATTTATATATTTTATGGATTCTGTTTTTATATTTGTAGGTCACACAATGAAACACCACAAACATTACATTACTGACTGACTGCACCTTAAATTTAATATCCCATGAGGACAATAGGACCTACATGATTAGAAGAAGGTGACTCCTTGGTGTTCCTTCTATTACTGACCTAATACTATAAGGATATCAAAACAAAATTGAGTCAGTACTTTAATCAGTAATATTCCTTTAATGGAATACCCGTGGAATGACCATATAATCATACCATATAACCAGCACGTATGCCTATACATATTTCAGCTTTGCTTTTCTAGGGACAGATAGTTTATCAGGGAAGATATAAAATAATTATTTGAATTTCAGTAATAATTATTTTTAGATTACCAAGTCACACAACACTCAGAGTTACCTACAGCGCGTTGCCCACAACCTAATTTTATGTGAATTACTTTAATTTATAAAAAAAGGCATTCCTTACTATTTGGTCTATAGTTCTATCTAACTTCCTATAAGATTGGGCATTATAGGTGGATATTATGAAGGAAGCATCAGCCATTCTCTACAAGTTCACAGCAAATACTATCTGTCATTCTTTCTAGATAAAAGTTTTAACACGAAAGTTCTGTTACAAATGTGATCCAGATTTGCCCATTAGGCAGTTTAACACATTGTACTGCTGATTCTTAAACAGTCATGGGGCTGAAGATCACAAGACATGCCTAATAAAATAAAGTCTTTGTAGCTGATGGGCAGAAGTCAAGATGTGATTGTACCTCCCAGATGCTCACTGTCTCATTTCAGGTACTGCTGATGTGGATGTGCAGCTGAGCTGAAAGGTAACCAAGAAGACCCTGCTTATTTGCTTCTACCCAAATCATTGTGAGGATGTAATTCCATTCCTTTGTCCTTCACCTTGGGGCCAAAAGTCAATGGAAGCCATTAAAGAATTGCAGTGAGTCAAATATTTATTTGGGGTTGAAGAAAAACTCAGGAAAAGCTGCAATGCACAGGAAGGGCAGGGACAATTAGTTGTTTAAAAAACCTAGAGATATTGTGTAAAAACAAACAAAACTTTTCAGCTCTATAGCACCTTGAAACAAAAGTTCTCCTAGTTGGAGAGATCTCAGCTGGATAATCTGAGTTGGATGTGGATTTTTTCAAAGACTGCAGTCTCTCGGGGGGTACCTGCACCACGCCTTGTCTGTGAGACACTGTTTCTTCAGGGGTGTACCGGCTTGTGGCACAGACTTATCCACAGCCACCATCCCTTGGAGGTGCCTGTTCCTGCAGGGCCTTCTCCAGGGACCAGTGCCTTCAGAGGCAGACCGGCTCCAGCATGGCCTTACCCACAGCCACAATCCTTTCAGAAACAGGCCTGTTCCAACATGGCCTCACCCTTGGCTGCAGGCCCTTCAGGGTGTTCCTGCTTTGTCATGGGCTTATCCATGGCCACATTCTTTGAGGTGCTCCAGCACAGCCTCGTGCACAGCCACTGGTGCTACAAGGTACCTCTGCTGCAGCATGGATCATCCACAACCACAGATGCTTCCAAGTGTTCCTTCTCCTGCATGGACTCATCCTTGGGCCACAACCCCCTCAGAGGCACACCTGCTGCGACGCAGACATAACCACGCATGCAGAGTGTCTCATCCACAGGGATGGTCCCTTCAACTCAGGTTCACACTGGAGTTCCAGCCTGTCCAGGACAGCAGCACAGAACCAGCAGCCACACGCTGGCCACCTGGCAGCCCAGGCCCATCACCACTGCTGTTATTAAAATGTTCCCAGGCACAGAACTACAGCAAGGAGTGATAGCAAAACTGGTCACTAATGAACATTGGACTCTAACACACAGCTGGGCAAGCAAGACTCATGGCAAGCACAGGAGCCTGCCAATTAATAGCTAAAGAGCAATAAAATAAGAAATAAAATTTATCTAGCACATTTCAATGACTGAATGTCCCTTTCTTCCTTCTCACCCCAGCTTTCTAACAAAAATCTGCACATTTGTTTCCAAAAAGTTAAAATCTTGCTTCTTAGCATTCTTATTATTACATGGTGTTAAGCCTGTAATCTGTCACCAGGAAAAATTACTGATGCTATTTGTTCAAAGTATTCTGTACCTAGATTATGAGATAATAAATAATTCCTGATAGAATTCAATACAGCTTTGTATTGGAATGTTCCACAAAGTGTTCAGCACACGGACATTGTATTTTCAAAAATTTTAAAACCCAACATCTTTAGGAGCAAACCTATATGATGCTATGCAGTGGTTGATATTTGAATAACGCGTTCACAGGCACATAATAGCACCATGAAGAAACACTAGGTAAGGTTTTGAAATAGCATAACTGCTTTCCAGCTACTTAGTCTGAATGCAACATGCCACTGATGCAGTTAACAGTACTAACTCAGTAATACACCAGGGATTTCTGCTCTGTTACACAGTACAGACTCCCCTGTAAAGTTATGCATCTTACATTTTTAGGTGCTTTTTCATGTTTCCTGGTTGTACATAAAGTTTTGTTTATCTGCAGTTTCACACTGAGTAATTGTAAAACATGAATACTGGATAAAGCATCTGGTGCAAAATATATTGGTTAATTCTAGGTATTTCTTAATCTAAGGAACATTTCTTGCAGACATCATGCTTTAGCACTGGGATCATAGACCCATAGAATTAATATTTTGTGCCATGTCCTTCCTCCTTCTTTTTGGGCGATGGGCTAGTAGGTTGAATGTATAAAAGAAAACAAATTCCCTGTTATTGTTCATGGCTCAAGTGTGGGTAGGCTCAGCCTGCTATCTCATGACTTGAGGTGAGACTCTGGATGTCAAACTTTTCTTTCCTGTTTGGCTCCCTGGCTAGAGGTGGTTCCAATGCTCAGCAAGGACTCAGGCTCTGATGGACAGTTTTCCTAGTCTTGCAGACTGCAGCAAGCCCACACTTCTCTGACCACTCATGAGAGCAGTGGAGGATCAGGGTGCTCTGGCTTGCTGCTGATGGACTGTGGTGGCTTCCTATGAACTGTCTTACCCCACCATCAGACAAAGCAAGACCCAGGGTGCAACTGGGCCCAACGTGGAAGCTGCCCAGAAGAAATTATTTCGTTACTTTATCCTTAAGCAGGGTTTTTGGGCCCAGAGCAGCTGCTACAACAATGCCACTTTGCTGTAAGGTTTTTGGTGGAGCAACCTTAGGAATGAAACTACAATAAAACCAGAGAAAGGATATCCTGAGGCAGCAAACCCAAGAAGAGGGATACTGTTTCCTGAAGAAGTATCACTGCATATGAGAGATGGAGAAGTAAGCCGCAGAAGGGATGCTGAGTATAAAACCACAGCACTATATCCTTGGTGCTGTTTTTTAAAAGGCTTTTCTCAGTAACCCAGCTCTCTGACAAACCCTGCAGTGGGTTTGTCCATGTGGCACTCTCCAAGAAATAAGATATAATGTTTACTTTCAATATAAAGTACATGCAAATAATTTGGCTTGAGTTAATCTTGATCCAATATTTTAAAGAAAAATCAGATGAGGGTCAAAGGCTGTATCGGGACCCAGCTGATCCTAACCTTTTCCTGGGACTTTTCAGCACAGACTACATCCTTGGACTAGTGACTTCATGGCTCCATACATTCATTTTCCTCCCTATAGAATAGACTATAGACATTCCTGCCCTGTGAGGTGTTTCAAGGAAGTTTCAGAAGGATGCTATTTATGAACAAACAGCCACAAACCAGTAAGTAACCTCATATCGAGTTTAATGGCTGCCCATCAATCAGTATCACAATTATCAGTGTGACTGTGTGCAGAAGATCCAGTAATGTCTGTCTTTAGGACTGCTTTCACTCTCCTTTCATGAACAATGCATTAACATGGCATTTTCAACCATTATTTCTTTGTTCAAAACAACTGCCCTTTATATTTTTTCTGCTTGGGTATAAAAATGAAATAAAAAACCAACCTGATCTAGCGATGATTAATTTGAGGTCCAGGACCATACAAGTGAGAAAACATCCAGCATTTCTTCATGTTCATTATGACCAGGGCCTCTGCCTTTTTTCCAACAAAATCTGCTGTGTTATGCATGATCTCACTGTGCCTGCACATTGCTTAATTTGTTTATACTGTTCTATGCCTGTCTTCTCCTCCTGTGTGTACATTTATTATATAAATAATGATGACTTAGTGACTTTTCCATGATCTACACAAGAGATTTAACAGTAAGCTGCTCAAGTTAGGCACTGATATTAGACACAATGATTAAACTCTCCCCAAACAAGAAAACACAAACATAAAGTGAATGTTTGACCTTGATGTGGTGGAAAACCTTGTGTGTTCCCATGGTCCTGAAGATACTCCAATGGCAGTGGTGGTGCAAGGCTGTTGTCAACCTATGATCACCCAAGTTGAACAGATAGGGTTCAGAGCAAGAGATGTGGCACCGGTCTTTCAGTGCCCCTATAAAAAACATGAGGAAACTCAAATAAGCCATGGAAAGAACAGAGATAACAAGGTCATCCCAGAATGATTTAGGACATTGACTGTGAAAAAGCATTGACACTTTGGAGTGTTTCTGGGCACTCTTAACAGGAGCTAGAACATGCTTCAAAGCCTTGTAAGAGATGGAGTGGCTGGCAAAAGTTGGAAAACTTGCTGTGTTATGCAGCTGTGGAGAGACTGCGAAACATTAAATAGGAAGAGACAATTCTAGAGAATGTGCTGCTGCCTTACCAGCAGTTATCAGCCATAAAGAGACCAGCAAAATTATAAAAAGAATACTCACCCCAAAGACACAAAAGAAGTAAATATTGCACCAATGAACATACCACAGACTTCCAAGATGATATCTTGGAAGCAGCAAGGATGAATGGAAGAGAAAAAGTGTAAAAATCAGCTAAAAGGAACAAAAGTTTTCATGGTACAGCTCATGGTAAAGGAATGACATTAATTTGTATTGATCCATTTTAAGATAATATTAGGAGGCACATTGTTATCACATAAATACATTCACAGGTGTATGTGGTTTTGACTATCAAGTAGATTGGCCCAAGGGGAACTAATTGCAAATTGGACTATTATCTGCGAGTCAGTGATATAATGTCTTCAACATATTGACCTCAACTATTCATTTTAATTTAATGAATTGTAATATTTTATTTTATGTTAATAAATTTAGTGAGGTTTTGCTTCTGATTTTTTTAAAAGGTGTTGTTTTATACTATCATACTGTAAAAGAAATTATCATCTTTCTATGTAAGAAAAAATTACAAAGTAATTTTCTATTAAAATAATTTTTATTATGCTTATATCTTTATATTATTATCAAGGTCCTGTTTGCCTTTTTCCACTTTTTTTTAAGATTGTAGTGAGAGCTTTTTCAAGGCCATCTTCCAGTTTTCCCAACTTTGAAAAAATCAATAGTATTCTGGAAACCAGAACATGTGTTATTTCTTAAGAGTTGTATTTACTTAAGGCGCAAAAAAGAGACAATTGTATAGGACATATATTTTTTACACCAGATATTTAAAACACATAAAAGCTTACTTCCCTTGCATTATATGCAGAATATTCTAAATTAAAAATTAGCAGTAAGTACAGTGTACTCTTGAGTAATGTGAAAAATTAAAAACAGAGATTATTTCTGGCAGTGTGCTCTTTGCTTTACAAACTTGAAACTTTGGTTTCTTTCCAACTTACCTCCCTCTAGACCTCTTTCTGTGAAGGACAATTTTATTCAAGGCTAGACTGGTAATATTCAAAAGCCCTTTGATCTTAATATTGTGCTCAGT
Organism: Irena cyanogastra; assembly: GCA_013397155.1. Taxonomy (NCBI): domain Eukaryota; kingdom Metazoa; phylum Chordata; class Aves; order Passeriformes; family Irenidae; genus Irena; species Irena cyanogastra. The sequence goes on from VWZV01005816.1 coordinate 144,852, forward strand.
CTTCTTTCCATCTGGCAGTAAGCTTGAAAACCACCAAAATCTTTCAGCTGCTCTGTCTTTTGTCATCTCTGTTGCATGCTCAAGGTAGTGTTTCTTGTCTCATATATCAATGAATATTTCCATCTGCCCCATCTTCTCTACCACGTCACTGTGAAGATTACTAGACTCTTGGTTTCCTGTCTGACACTGCTAAAGGAAATCTCAAGGAAAAACACCCTACCACACCGTGAAAACACTTTCCCATAATAATGAGTTAGAGTTTCTTTTGCAGTTTTTCTAAACATTCCTTTACAAGCCTTTTGCTCATTGCTGATACCTGCCATAAAGGTCACATGACCTTGTAACTGGTTCTGAATTGCTACCTAGTATTTCCCTACTGAGATTGAATTTTTTAAAGTTTCTGATATATCCATGACGAATACATTTTGATAGAGTCTTTATGTCTCTTTCTTACCCACAGGAAAGCTAGGAATGGATCCTGGAGATCAGGAGTTAAAAGCTTAATGGCTCCTGGGAAAAAGGGAATAGGAAAAAGAGACAGGCAATTTTGATCTACCATCAGGTCAGCTGAAACAACAACATGAAATGCTCCAAAGAAAAGCAGGGATTGGTCACTTGAGCAATACCAACTGCTGGAAAATCTGATGCCCTTTCCCTGGCACAATACAGCACAGGGATTAATTGGCAGCCTACTGACCTAGACAGTTTCCTGTTTTGCCTAAGCCTACAGCCATCACCAGGTCCACATCCTCAGTTTGGCAAACTGACACGGGAGGCACAGGTATGACAAAAGCCCGGTGGCATTACAGGCAGTCCTCACATCAGACTTGTAGGTGCCAATGGGTCTTTGCTGGTGGTAATGTAATGATGCAGGAATGCAGCTACTACCAGTGGAGACAGCAAGTGGCAGGCTTTGGAGATGCTGCTTTTATGCCTACAGTGTCAAGTATTTCCTGCACCCTTTTCTGTAGCTTTAAGTAACCTGCCAATGTATTAAGGATGCAGCTTTATTTATCTAAAAGCATTAATGCTAAACATACTGATTTCAGATTCACCTGGGTGAAAATTGACCATAAAAGAATATTAAATAGTACTAAATATCTGTAGATGTCTGAAATTTATCAATAAATAATTGATCAAGAAACAGAAAGATGAGAGGACAGAAAAGAAATAAATTCTTGCTAAGGAATCAAGTATTTCATATGATCAGAAAAAAGAAATTTTATTGATATTTCTGATCAATTCTGAAGCATAGACTTGCTCTATATATCAATCTATTTAAAAAAGGCTTTAGCTCCTCCCTCTCACTCTAGTAGCCATCCAGTCTGAGCAGCAATGAATTTCAGTGCTCTGTTGTATCCTGCAGGGCTCACAGCAATTATTGCAAGAACACACCTAAAACATAGGAAATTTACCCTTAGCAATCCATTGTTTTCTTTCCCAGACATCTTCACAATTTTCCCTTCCACACCCCCTTCTGTTTTCTCTGAGGAGCAAAGTTGAGGAGAGAAGATGAGACTGCTTTCTACATAAGATAGAGACAAGGAAAGGCAGCTCATGTCTTTTGACCTGAGTGAAACCTGCCCTTCAGGACCAATTCCAGGTTTCAAAGTAGACAAATCAATCCTTCTTACAGCATTCATTACATTGTGCACTGGAGGACAAGAAGGTTAAAGAGGCATGTATTTCCATACATCCTGTTTATGTGAATTGCTAAGGTCGGGCCTGAGTTCTCCTGAAGATATGGGGAGAGACACTGGAAGAATCTTCTCTCCAAGGGAAGCTACCTGAGGTTTAGACAGTAATTTCGGAAGTCTTGTACAGTGTCTCACTTGACACATGGGCTGCAATCAGAGCAGGCTTTTCCTCTAAGGACAGGTCTATATGACCATAAAGACATGATGGAAGAGAAAACAAAAGAAGGTTCAGAGATTGCAAATCTACTAGAAGTACTGGGTCATGCTGAGCTGTGCAACATCTAGCAAAATGACAGTAGGAGAACACTTTCATTGTCGTCACTGTCTTTTCCTTTCTCCTCTCCCATTCATCATCTTCCACGAGGCCCAACACAGTAATTTGAACAGCAGAAGGAGCATACTTGTGCTATTACTTTCTTTTCCCCAAATTGCTTAGTTGCATCAAGGTTTAGATTACACTAAGTCTTCCAGCTGAGGTCTGTGTTTAGCCAGCAGTTTGTAAAGCAGCAGCAACGGCACAAGAGCCTTGATAGCCACGGGGTGCTGGAAACCTCTTTGTAAAAATAAATGATTGTGTATAGGTCAATATTTTTAAAGCGTTCAGCCTGCTGTATTTTGAATCTGAACAGCATATGCAGTGAAATTTTGCTTGCATACCTACCATGGTCACTGAGGTTTGAGGAAAATTAGGCTGGATATGGAAAGGCAACTTAGTAGCAAAAGGTCTCTGAGAAGCCCTGAGTCAGCTCTGTGAGTTCCTACTTGAGGTTTCTTATAAGAGATTTCTTGGTACAGCAAACACAGATTTGATGGATGATGGGTAGTCTCCATTTACAAACAAACATTAAATATGTTATGTTGTGTTCTTTGGAACGGGATTCAAGGCTGAGCCTCCCAATTTCCAACCTGATGGAAAAATCATCAGGCACTTGAAACCTTCTCACTGCAGACAGTTAAGACCTAGTAACCTTGGGCACTCCCGGGGGTAGTGCAGAAAAGAGGCAGAGAATGAATTTAAATACTAGAGTAATGCCTCACAGAGTAAGTACTATAGCCTGAGTAGTACAGATGGCTGATTATACCCTGCCTTCCCACATTTTATGAGAAAGAATCAGTTGAACCATGTAACCTGATGAGGAAATTCAAACAGCAAATAGATGGCTTCCTAATCCTCTTTACAGCCATGGATTAACCGCTAAATTTTCTTGCTGAATACTTCTGAGTTTTCAGTTCAGGCTGCTCCTTGTTCCTTTAGGATACTCACACATGATCTTAAACTTTGCCTCTACATGCTATAGGAAGAGTCAGCATTGAATTCAAGGACTGTGTGTACTATTGCTGGTGAAATGGCATGAAATGAGCATGAAAGACCTTTACACAACTTGTGTTACCCGAACACATTCTGGTGGTTAGGAACCATCCCTAACTCTGATGAAGTCAGTTGAACTCACACTAATGGCAGTGCTGCAGAGTCAATCTCAGCATTTTGTCAATCTCAACATTGTGCTGGCCGAAGAGATCCACTGATGAAGCATACCCTGAGATGTATTTTCATGGAAATTATGAATAGAAGAGTGAAACAAAAGGCTCAGGGACCATGGAGTCTTGAGGATTTAGCCAACACAGATCACTAAGTAAAGAAAGAGCAAATGAACTTCACTCATCAAGTGCTCCTTTCTAATGAGAGGGCTAGTTCAGCCTCATTTGACTAAAAGCTTTATTACAGATTGTGCACATATCAGCCACAAGTCAGTCACATAAATTACTGTGATTGCTGACTACAGAAATCTTTGCTATTACCTAAAATGGTCTATTCTTGAGGAAGTAATAGAGTAACACAGGTGCTCATCCATCACTAGTGTAATAATAAGAGGAAAACAATAAATGTAAATATTTTATGGAGCAACATTTTACTTTATAATATAATATAATTCATAATTATATACAATATAGTTAAAAAGCATCATCAACTCTTGATAAAAAAGGTCAGTTTCTTACACATCAGCTTCATGGGGTAGAACAGTTCAAAGGCCTGATTATCTCTAGTTTTCTTTCAGATTGTATCACCTCAGCCATGATGCAGAACAGGGATTTGTAATTGTGGGGGCTACACTGTAGGCTACAGGCCTTTGAAGCTTTCTTACTGCCTCACTTCAGCTCATCTTTAATATTTTTCTGTCATGGTGCTGGCACCACTCATATTCCTGCTATTGGGTGATAGCTGGGCTGCATGAAACATGACTCTGGCATTGCATCCTTTGTGCAATATAATGTTACTATTGCTGTGCTACCATGCTACAAATTTAATTGTAAATATCCACATGGTCCTCACCCTATACACAGCCAGCTGACTTCAAGAGGTGGTGTCTAGCATTCTCTAGATAAAACTGGATTGTGGTGAGCCCTTTCCTGGGGCAAATTGCAGCTAATTGATTACAAGGAAAAGATGCATGATTCCAATGCAGCACCTCCCATACATTCAATGTCACTTGTTCATTTCTTGACAAGGAAGTTACAGTTTTGAAGGATTCATCTACAGCCTGTCCAGACCTGTCAAGTCACACGTGCTGAGTAAAGGCTTGCTCACCCTTCTGGCCCCCTTTGCCTGTCCCCTCCCAGTGACATCTCAGGTTTTGTAGCACGTAGAGGCGGCTTCTCCCTTTGTTGACCCCCTGTGTCACATGTAGCTGGCCACTGTTATCAGCTCTTTCCTGGGAACAACACTCTGCATAGGTCCTGTCTTATCACAGGCTTTTCCAGCACAATTTCCATGTCTTGCAAAATCTGATTGCAACATGTTCAACAGCTCCTCTTACTGCAGTGTTATTGATGTTCCTCTAAACAGATGCAGCTTGTATGTCAGTTGGGAAGTAAACATAGTCCTGACTCCATTTACACAAATTTCTGTATATCTTTGAATGGAAAAGACAGACAAGCCTGAGAGGAGCGTAATGTTAGTCAGTGTGTGTACTGAACTCAGTACAATTCTATCCCCATTCTCAAAGATCATGGGAAAAGTTCAGTACTTTTTTTTGCTGATTCAGTGCAAGGCATTTTCAATTGTTTCCTCTCAAAGCAATGTCATTCCCAGTACATGTCATTCACTTACTAATGCAGTCCTAGCTTATATTTTTCAGCAATTCTTTTCCTTACTAATCTTTCATACATGCATGGGTGGAGTACTCATGGTAACTGAAACCTGTCCAGCAAGAAAGAAGTCACTGCATGGAAGATGTATCAATCTCCATTACGCATTTAAAATTCTAACTGACAATTTATTCTGGAGTTTCAGAGTGATTCTAAGAGTTTTCCAATAGCATCTTTTACTTAGAAAAAACTTGTTTGATGATGTTACTTTTTTTTTTTTTTAAGAAATGTGCTAATTTGGCAACATTTTATTAGGCACAGGATATGGTCTTTTATACTGAGATTATTATGTCTGGTTAATTCACGGTCCCAAACTAAAAAAATTCAAGCTCTTATTCTATTTTTTAATTGATTTATTTATTTATTGTTGAATTCAAAGGTTAAGAGAAATATTTTTCTTATTATAGCAATGTGATAAGCACCAAATGCTCCAAATTATTCACGTGTTAGAAAATGTCACCCTCAAGCATCTTTACATTTTTTTATTCAAATTTTCAGTCATAATGTTGAACTGACATTTTTTCTCATTGCTTTCATTTTTCAAGTTATGCATAGAAATAATGAAGGTTCATTAAAATATGCATCCACTTTGGACTCCCTGCATAATTTTTTAAAGCTTGTTATGAAAATAAAAGTTATGCGTAATTAAGAACAGATAGTTAAAATAACGAAACCTTGCCAGAGCTTTAAATTTGCAAAATGATCCAGTAGAAAAGCCAAGAAACACAAGAACGCCTAAAGTAAAAAACACCCTTGTAGAATAGAAGCAACAATTAATTTTATTCAAGAAAAATGTGGCTATTTGTTGAAATTCCTCCGTGTTGACAAGTCATGAAATTTATGATCAGAAATGAATTGATTAAATTGGTATATGTACCATGTTGAGAATAATTTGATGAAATATTTAATTTTAAAAAATATTATAACTTTTAGGATAAACATCTGTTTCTTAAATATATTCAAAAACCTGTGAAAGATAATCACACTTCTAGGACAGAAAAGGGTAAAATATGCTATTAAGTTATAATTCTAATAGAAATATAGCAGTTCAATAAAAAATGGAGTCAAATTCTTCCATTGCTTACAGAAAGAGCTGATTCTGTCTACATTCATGAATGGCCTGTCAGGTGTCTGGGATGAAATTACACTAAATATTTTTTTAGAGTAATTGCATCAGAATATGGGAAAGGGATAGGTCTGGTACTCTTTTTCAGGGTTGTTGTTTTGCCTTGCTGTTTTATAGCACAGGACAAGTGGTCCCAGCTGGGCTCAACAGAGCTTGGATCCCTTTAAGAGGACATGTCTCACTCACTTTGCTCCTTAGTACATTGGACTGCCCAGGTCTATTAACATCTATGACTCACTTGTGTCTATGAACCTGTTTAACATATTTTATAATGAATTTTTTAGTGAGCTGGAGTTGAACTGCTCTAGACAACCTCTATTAGCATGAATCATTATTATCTAAACATTCAAAGGTAGAACTGGATCTATGTTGTCTGGTTTCAGCATAGCCAAACCTAGCTTGCAAACATATTCTAGCCTGGAGCTCTATCATTTAAAAACAATCTTGAATTTGCTATGCCAAAACCAGTATTCGTTAATCAATCTTGAATTTCAGTCCTGGGTTGTAATAAGGAATCAATAGAAATAAATGTTTTAATAAAAGCAAACACTAAAATTGTTTGAGAAATAATGTTTGTGATTATCAAGGTGTTGCTTTGTCCTTGCATCATGAATGTTCCAGGCAGCTCTGATTGTCCCACCTCAAAAAAAAGGATATGGAAAAGCTGTAGTAGATAGATAGAAGACCGATAAAAATGATCAAAGATATGAATGACTTTCAGGAGAGGAACAATTATACAGGCTAGGAAACTTTAGCCTGGAAAAAGAGACTGTTGAGGGGCTATATGATAAATTCATTAAAAATTGGGAGTGGCATGGTAAGGGTGAATAGGCATCACTTGCTCATTGTGTCTCTCCATGGCAGAAGTAGAGACATCAAATTAATCCATAAGTGGCTGAGTCAAAAGAGACAAAATGAGGTGTTTTTTTCATGTAACGTGTTAATGTTAAGCACCACTTGTGAAAGGGTTTTTTGAAAGCTAAAGCTTGCACAGGGGAAGGCCATACTGGAAAAGTTCATGGAACAGATATCTATAGGGTCACAGAGTACACAGTGCCCATGAACTACCCACAATGCAAGTAATCAGTCTGCTGCAATGTTTGGGAGAAGCATGACTACTCACTTGTCCTGTTTTCATAATTTTTCACTTGGTATCCTGTTCTATCCATCATTTTGGTATGGTCTAGCACAATTATTCTTATGTTCTTTGTTTATTAGTGTTTATTGATCATCTTGAATATTTATACAGCACATACGCACTTTTTTGGGTACCTATCCAATAATTGTGAGTTTGCGTCTCAAGATTATTTTCTGAAAAACATTGCAGAAAATTTGTCAGAAAAGAAATAAAATATTAATGAATATAGTGTGATCTGCATTTCATAATGAAACGAAACATGAAACACTACTCCAAAAGTTTGTAGCTTAAATATATACATATGGTTTTATTAAGTCTTCCATTATGGTATAAAACATTTGAGAGATTTTAACATTGCTATGAAAACGCATTATCTTTCACCATCAATGAAACTAAGTACCAAAATATATTTTTAAAAGTCATTATATTGGAAATGGAAAAAGTATGTAATGAGGACTGGGAAAGCAGACAATTATAGGTTGAAGAATCTGACCTGTAATACAGGTAGTATTGCTAACTATTATTTGGACCTCTTTCATTATTAGCCTGCTTGAAAATCTAATGAAACATACTCTGATTTTGATCAGGGTCTTAATCATGAAATATGACAATCAAGTACGTGTTTTACTTGACAGTTTCATAGTAGAAAATTCAACATTTGGGTATGCCATTGAGAGACCTCAGTGAGACACTGTATGGGAAGGTATTTATTTGTTTCTGGTTGATTACCTTTATTTATATGGCAGGTGAAATCACTCTGCAGTTGACAACAGAAAATTGGAATGCAAAATCGATACTGGTTTTAAGATCATAATTAAGCACATCTCTCTGTTCTGATGATTTCATGTTTTTTGGGGAGATTTGGGATGGAAAAGGGAACAGACTACATTTAACCCTGCCCCACAGGACGTCCTGTCTCTAAATTGGAAAGATATGTATTTGGTGGATGGACCACTCAGTGGAATTGGCTGGATGGTGGCACTCAAAGAGCTGTGGTGAATGTCTCTATGGCCAAGTGGAGACCAGTGATGGATGGCATTCCTCAGGGGCCATCACTGGGACCAGCACTGATCAACCTCTTTGTCAGTGTCGTGACAGTGGGACTAACTTGCACCCTGAGCAAGTTAGCTGCTGGCACCAAGCTGTGTGGTGTGGTCAGCACACTGCAGGGAAAGAATGCCATCCAGGACATGGACAGGTTTGAGAGGTGGGCGCGTATGGACCTGAAGTTCAACAATGCAGGGTCCTGTACCGGGGCTGGGGCAATCCCAAACACATACAGGTTGGGCGGAGAATGGATTGAGAGCAGTCCGAAGGAGAAGGTTTTGGGGATGTTGGTTGACAAGAAGTACAGCATATCTCAGCAGTGTATGCTTGCAACCCAGAAAGCCACCATATACTGGGCTGCATTAAAAGCAGGTCAAGGCAGGTGATTATCTCCCTCTGTTCTGTTCTTGTGAGACCCCACTTGGCATATTACATCCAGCTATGGGGCCCTCAGCATAGGAAGGATGGGGACATGGTGTAGCAAGTCCAGAGAAAAGCTGAAATGATGATCAGACGGCTAGAGCACCTCTCCTATCAAGAGAGCAGAGAGAATTGGGATTGTTCAGACTTGGAAAAAGACTGTTCCAGGGAGACCTTATAACAACCTTCTAGTTACTAAAGGAGGCCTATAAAAGAACTGGAGAGGGATTTTTTATAAGGCAATAGGACGAGAGGGAATGGCTCTAAACTGAAAGAGAGTAGGCTTAGATATAAGGAAGTAATTCTTTACTGTGAGGAGACATTGGAACAGATTGCCCAGAGAAGTTGTGGATGCCTCATCCCTGGAAGTGGCTGGCCAGGTTGGATGGGGTATAGATCTCATCTAACACCTTAAAGATCATCTAGTTCCCAGTCCCCCTGCCACTGGCGTGGTGGACAGTGTCTCTACAGTGCCAGGGGGACTGGAACTAGATGATCTTTAAGGTATTGTCCAGCCCCAACTATTCTATGATTGGATGACAATTCAAGGGGGTCAGCAGTGTGTTTGTAAAGGAAATGTGAATCCAACTAGCAAAACACATGAATGTCATTCGGAAAGCTGACACTTTTGTAGAAGTGAAAGCAAAGGACTTATACCTCCTTTGCTTCTTACTTGATTTGAGGAAGAGAGAAGTATTTGCCTTGGTAACAGGGACTAAAAATCAACAGTAGTAAACATATGAGTACATCTGTTCAATAGTAATAGAATATATGAAATGAGATGTCAACTGGTATTTCTAGCACTGCTACTCAATCAACAGCAGTTTCTTTCCTAGTGCTTTCTCCTGCCATTGGGCCCCAGAGCATGTATCCCCAAATGACCCAGTAGGAAGCGTCAAAGAAATCTGACTAGGCTAATCAAAGGCTTCTGACTGCTGCAGAGGGCAGTGCATGGGACAAAATGGAGTGTTAACCTCTTGAGGAGAGGCTGGAGGGGAGGGACTGTTCACTCCCCAAAGAAACAACACTTTGAACAGTCATGCCTCTAGTGTGCATTTTCTTTTCTCATATTTTGCTCATATTAGCCAACTATTAAGAAAGCATAAGTAAAGACCCAGGCTGTTTATAACAGAATAGCATAAATTACCAAGAAACAGTCTTGAAAAGTAGCAGAATTAAAATGTAACAGCAAATGTCCGAGTAGCCTTTTATTTTGAAGGTTTTAATGTACCTCAACTTGCATGCAGACTTGAACATCAACAACTATCACTACTGCATAAAACATCAAAATGCATCAAAAATTTTTTTTGAGATACAGATGGTTTGCTTTGCTATTAATGTTTGTATTCAATAATAATTTTACTTTCTGAATTTAGTCTTAAACTGATTGTCCTTTGCACCTCAGAAAATGACTTTTTTTAATATTAGCCAAAAATATTTTATAATTGACAATGAGCAACAGATAAAATCACAGCTCTACTCAATGGGAATATTCCTCTCTGTGCAGAAAGAATGTGTGAACATAAACCCCGTAACAGACAATCTCTTCCAATAAAATTATTTGTTCTGTATTATCTAATTTTCTGTGTTCTTTCATCATATCAAAATTGGAGGAAATAAAACAATGGACTGGCTATAATACAGCACACTGCCTCAAACTGTCAAGCAGGAAAAACTGTTGTCATCGAAATAAAACCCAGCAACACTGGTCTCTTATTTTAAGTAGATTGATCATCACAAAAAAAAATTCTCCTACAAAAACTTATAAGACAAAGAGTCTTTGTAAATAAAGAGGAGTGTTTCATTATTCTCAAAAAAGTCACTAGGCAGTGATTTGTGAAAGTACTAGTTTGTGAGAAATTAGTGACTTTTAGGAGAGGGGGAAAAGTGTAGGTAAAAGAAACATCTAAAGGTAGAGTTGGGCTTTTCTCTCTGCAGGGGAAATTTGGTGGAAATGATTAGAGGTTGTTTTATTAAAAGGTGGCATGAAAAGATGAAGTAACCATTTAGAAGACAGGTGATTAAGTGAAATTGAAGTTGAAGGCAGAGGAGCACTGAAGAGAGACTTTGATAAATCAGAGGGCTGGGCAATGACCAAATGTATGAAGTTTACAAAGGGAAAGAAAGGGCCAGATTCTGCACCTGGGATGTACAGACAGACTGCGGAATGAGATACTGGAAAGAAGTATGGTGGAAAGGGACCTGGGGATCCTGGTCACTGGCAGGTTGAACATGAGTCAGCAGTGCCCTGGTAGCCAGGAGGGCCAACCCTGTCCTGGGGGTCACCAGGCACAGCATCACCAGCTGGGCAAGGGAGGAGACTGTCCTGCTCTGCTCTGCACTGGGGAGGCCTCACCTCGAGTGCTGGGGGCAGTTTTGGGTGCCACAATATTAAAAAGACATGAAGCTATTAGGGAGTGTCCAAAGGAGGACAGCAAAGATGGGAAGGGAAGTCATATGAGAAGCAGCTGATGTCACTTTGGCTTTTCCCACTAGGGAAGAGGAGACTGAGAGGAGACCTCATTGCAGTCTAAAACACCCTCATGAGGAGAAGATGAGGGGCAGACCCTGATCTCTTCTCTATGGTAACCAGTGACAGGACCAGAGGGAATGGTCTGAAATTGTGTCAGGGAAGTTTTAGATTAGATATCAGGAAAAGGATTCTTCACCCTAGAAGTGATTGGCCACTGGCACAGGCTCCCCAGAGAACTGGTCACAGCACCAAGCCTGACAGAGTTAAAGAAGGGTTTGGACAACACTCGCAGGTACACGGTGTGACTCTTGGGGTGTGCAGAGCCAGGATTTCGACTTGATCCTTGTGGTTTCCTTCCAATTCAGAATATTCTGTGATTCTTTGAAGTGTGTAGAGGAAGGAGATTCTAGGGAACTAGATCTGCAAATGGATGGGCGAGTCATGTTAACACTGAAGAAGCCTGAGTTTAACATTTATGGAAATGGGAATCATAGAAAAAATGTTGAGAGTAAGAAAATCAGCAAGAATGATTCAGGAAAATATTTTTAATGTAGGGAAATAGGTAGCCAAACCTTTCTGAAAGTTTGAAATAAGGAAAAAAACGTGGCTGATTGTATAAGAAGCTAAACTAGAATGAAAATTTCCCCTTCTTCTCAGGTTCAGGTAACATTGAGTAAAGAGTAAAGAAAGAATAAAATTCAAAACAAAGTGGTAATGACTGCAAGATAAGGCAGATCACTGAATTTCTATTTTAGACGGACACCTGAAATAACTCCTTATTATGGATGCCAGATGAGAAACATCTTTTCCTCTGTCCTCTTCCTTCCTCTGGCCACTTTTATGCACCTCAGAGTCGTTAGACCTCGTGTCATTCCCAGCACAAGTGAGTTCTGTAGGTCTGCTACTCCAGGCAAATCAAGTTCTCAGGGTATAAACACTTAACAAGTCAGCCCCACTGAAATCAGACATATATATTTACTCAGGAATTTATGACTTCCTCAATTCCAACTTCTATTTACCATCCCAGACAGAAACCACACTAGTAGAGGAACATCAAATCTACAAACAAAAATTGCATATATACCCTAAGTCTTGGTTTTCCCAACTGTTAGCCCAGGAGGAGTGAAGTTCTTCAAGGACTATTGTGCCTCTCTGTGTGACAGAAATTCTCTGAGCAACACCTTCCTCTCACCTGGAAATACAGCCTCCCTTTAAAGATCAGTATTTTTATATCAGGGGTCAAGGACATGTTTCTGACTTTGTCTTGTAAAAAGCTTCAGTGACTTATGATTAACTTGTTTACTATTAAAAGAGTCATTATTTTTTTTTCTTGTTTGCATTTCTTTACAAATCTGTATTACAATGAATCAATATCCTATTACAAAATATACTAATTGCTGGGCATACACCATTACCACAAATAACAGCAGAAATCCTATGGTCTTGTAATGCACACTTTAACTACATCTTGTTGCAGTAGAGTATTAGAAGAGCTTTATTACAGTAACTGAGGGAGAGGAACCTGTGCATGTTCCACCCAAAGGTGTATTATTTTTCCATGAATTAAAGCAATGTAAACAAAGAAGGGATCGGTTTCCTGCAGTGTCACCGAGGTTGTAATTAAAGGACAGTGAACAACACATCTAATTATTAGGAGATGGGAACTTGATAACTTTGGGGAAAGGACATCTCTGATGTTTTGCTTACAACAAGAAGCTGGACTCACTGAACCTGTAAACATATTTTATAGCCCTATATCATGAATGTCAACTCTGAGCTTATGCCATTTAGTCATACTGGAGACAAGAAGGACAACAATTTGCTCAAATGTGTCAGCCTTTTGAATATCAAGCAGATTCTGACTGCTTCTTAAAATCCTATCACTCTTTGGCTCTTATGAAAGGAATGAAATAGTTTTACTGGGTTATTTAATCACTTAAAATATATTACTGTTATTCTGTTTTATCTTAAATTCATTGCTGTCTGCTTTTCATCATAGAATGGTTTGACTGGTTAGGGATCTTATAGATTATTCAGTTCCAGCCCTCATGGCCATGGGCAGGGACATTTTTCACTAGACTAGATTTCTTGAAGACCATCCAACCTGGCCTTGAATTCTTGCAGGGATGGAGCACCCACACCTTCTCTGGGCCAGTGTTGAGTTTCTCATCACCTATACAGTCCAAATCCTTCTCTTCGGGGGTGCTCTTAACCCATTCTCTGCTCTGCCTATATTTTTAGTTGAGACTGTCCCAACCCAGGTGCGGTACCTTACACCTGGCCTTGAACTGCGTGAGTTTCATGTGGGTTCACTCTTCAGGCCTTCTGGATGGCATCCCTTCCATCCAGCATGTTGAGTGCACCACACAACTTGATGACAGCAATCTTACTGAGTGCGCGCTTGATCCCTCTCTCTGTGACACTGACAAAGATGTTAACCAGCACCAGTCTCAATATCAACCCCTGAGAATTGCCACTCATCACTGGTCTCCACATATAGCCATTGACCCCATTATGGATAATTCCCGGGCCTATTAATACATTTTCAAAACAAAAGTTAGTAGTTAAGTTCGTATGGTCTCAAATCTAAATTTATTACAATTGCTGAACCGCAGTGTGGTGGGAATGAGCAAAGTGCCGAGCTGCACTGTGATGGAAATGAGTAAACTGTTGGTAGGTAGTGTAGGATGATTTACAAGATTAAAGTTAAGTGTTTTAAAATGAAAAAAATTGAAGTATCAGGCAATTTAAAAATAATTCCTAATAATCATGAGTCTCTGAGACATCATTACATGGTGCTGCAAACCAATTAAATATTCAAGCCAACAAAGCCCTGGATACATCACTGGATACAGAAATCAAACATATGTGATTAACATTGGTCAGTCAATGTGTTTCATGGAGAGAGACTGACTGAAAAAAGATAGTATCAATGATGGAAGGAAGAAGGTGCTGCATGAAGAGGTGGTTAATGCAGCCTTCTATGAATAATTTAAAATCCTGCTGTGATGACAGAGGCAGATGGAGCACTTCCATTGAGAGACACCTGAGGCACAGCATCACTTCAGAGATGTGCAGAAAATAGATGCCAGATGAAGAACTTACATTTGATGGGGTGTGTACATGCCTTCTGCCTTCTGCAGTTTACTGGTGTACAGAATCAATGGAATAACTAGACAGGAATCAGCTCCCAAATTTCATTGTCAACAAAGAAAAAAGCTATAGGACTTTGTTTCTGCTTTCACCATCATATGAACCTCAGAGCTGAGCAGTCTGCTATGCAGAAAGCCTCACCATGGCAGGTTTACTTTTTTATTTTTGTTTCTGTATACACCAATTAATTTGTATGAATTGGTATGGAATTGTATTTGTTATTATGAGCTTTCTGTATCTATGGATTACCTACATTATTTTAAAATCTTAAAAGAGGCAGGATATACAATATGAAAATCCTATTTAAGCAAAAGACAAGACATTTCCCCCAGGAACCAAAGAGGTAATTTTAGCCACCATGGTACAGACCTTTTCCACTGTTTGATTAAGAATATCAACATGTAACCTTTGGAGAATAATAAATAAGCCTTTGAGAGTAATGAAATTACTTGTTGGAATAGCTGCAAGAATATCTGATGCCCTCTGATTCTTGTTAACTTTACTGGTGTTTTTTTGTATTATAGAAACACCAATAATACAAAAAATGTTATAATACCATAAAAAGCAAAATAACTTCACTGAAGAGCTCTGGACCATGTTGCTAAACAAAGGTAAAGTAGCGAGATGGTCAAAGACAAACATGCAAAGTTTCTTCAAAGTGTTGTTTTCTCTGAAAAATATGCTTATTATGTCTAACTTAAGTGAGAAGGTACAAATAACAGTGACAGGGAACATGTGAAATAGTTCCTCGGTCTCAGAGAGTTTCTGGCTTTTACTACTTGTTGCTTTGAAAAGGGAAAATGTAAATGAATCAAGTTCCATCTTGTATGGAAGATAAGGCCCTTCAAGCAATTGCAGAGTAGGAGGTGTTGACAAGTGATATCTGCACGAGTGCCACTGGGAGAACTTGTATTGCTATTTGATTTGGACAGTGATAGGGGAATAAAATTTTCTTAATTATTATTCAGACTAATTCAAAATATTAGTACTGACCAAATGTAATTGTTGCAATTGTTTGAAATAATCAAGCTCTGTTCTCTGGTTGTCCCAACATTTTTGTGTTTATTACATAAGGAAGTCAAGAAAAAGGTAACTCCTTATGTTGCAATATCTCTCATGTTAATGTGCAAACACACAAGCCAAATATCATACACAATATGTGCAAATGACAAACATCTAATTTGTATTGACAGTTATCACAATTATTTGCACAAATTACTGTCACATACATATGCATAATTAGTTACATTCAATAACCAATTTGTTTCCAGTTTGAAGTGTGCATTTTCCACGTGCAACACCACATCTGAACAATTTGCTATTTTCCAGACACTTTAATAATTTTGATCACCAAAATAAGCATTTTCTTTCCCCAAATAATACCCAGAGGTGCATTTCTAAAGACAAGCAGCTGTTGTTTTGTCCTGTCTGTATGTCACCTAGAGAAAAGTCATCATTGTGGTATCTTCTGTCTTCTCTCTAAGTATAAAATACATATAAATAATATACTTAAAATACTGTAAATCTTCTTTCTTGCACTCTACAATAATCAAATCTCAGACACACACAGTTTTCCTCTTACATTGGAAACAACAGGCAATTAGGCTATGCCCAGAGTAATTTTTAAAAATAATTTAAACAGATGATGGGATTTTTTTTTTCCTGAAACCATTGTAGGCACTATGGCAGTAATACTGAGGATGTGAAAAGAAACCACAGCAAACAAAGAAGAAGCACTGGGCGAAGTTGCAGCCACTTGCTGGATCAAAATCACCCTTCAGTCTCACAGTGGTGCTTTTGCCTCTGGCTGTGGTCCAGGAGAAAGGCCCAAGGGAGCGAGCTCCCTGGCGAGTCACGGCGTCTCCTCTTCGAGCAGGCGTGACATCTACAAAATCAGACTTGGCCTCACCCTGCCTGAAAGCAAGTCTCTGCCCAAGCTAGGAGTATCTGAGTTGACTTCTAAACTCAGTACCAAGCCCATTTTTAATTGGCAAGGTAATCGTGTGAAAATGCTGACTGAACGTCACTCGTATGTAACAGCCTTTTAGTTAAGCACATTTGTAGGTGGGGCATACATAAGCATAAAAAGGCCTGAGGACAAGTTGGAAATTGAGCTCTGGCAGCCACATTGTCCCCAGATTACAATTTATACATGATTTTCACCAAAGCTACATAAACTTTGCAAACTCTACAGTCTGGTAAATCCCATGAAATTCAGTGCTTGGCTTTCCCTTGGTATTTGCATGAAGAATCCACATTTGGGCCTTTTCATTGTATTTTGCACGCCTTTATAGGACTGTAATTTGGCTGGACAAAAATCTGAAGTAGAAGTAGACTAAAATTCTAAATTCTGTGTAATTTCAAGCTAAAATCTCAAATTAGGTCAATAAAGGAAGTTCCCCACATCTTCACATTTGGTTCATAGAGAGGTCTTTGAAGTCAGTTGTGTTACAACCCTCTAAAACAGTGTTAATGGCCCAAATATAATTTAAAATCCAGTTTTATGACATTCCATTCATTTCCATGATGTTTGTTTCTCATTTGCAAAGTCAGATTAGAATCAAGTCCAATGAGGTTTGCTGCAGAAGGTCAGATAAGACTGAAAAAGTATCTCCAGGCTTTTTTTCCTATAGAAACAAGTCTTCTAGATCATGTTGATTCTTGCAAAAAGAATCAGGAATTATTATTAAACAGCAATTCTATTGTCTTAGTTTTACTTTTCTGGCCTGCATCTTATAGGATGAGCTTAAGCCCTCCAGAGACATTTAAGGTTGCAAAAGCAGCAGTACCAAATTAAACCACAGCTGGCCCAGTTCCCTCTCTGATAATGGCCAATAATGGATCCAGGGGAGAGTATATGAAGAGGGTAGGTATAAAAGTGGCACGTTCCTAACGAGCTTGTACAGCCTACAGCAATCTTTGGCACAATGACTTCCCAAGGAAAAACGTGACATGCTTGTTTCTTACAGCAGAGTGCAAATCAAGAGTAATTGCATTGAAATTTTGTGGAGTTATAAAAGAGTACTCAACCAACAACAATAGGTGTATTTTTTTTCCTGTAGACGCAGGCAAAACACTTGATTTTAATATCTTCCTGTCCTTGTGAATTTCAAATCATGTTTAAAAAAGACATTTTCATGAAAAATACCTCCTTACTTTAGTAGTAGTAACACAGTTAGAAAAATAAATACTTTTGAAAAATGAATGATAATTACTTTGAAATCTGCTAGCAGCTACTACATTTGACATCAAATTATTGATAAAAATAAAATTAAAATATCTTTAGTATTAATCATGTTTATGTTCCAACCACAACTTATATTGTAAACTTTAAAAGCAGTGTGTTGTTTTTTTTTTAAATGAGTGCACTGAATGAGACTTTTAGGCACATCTGTTATTCACTAAGAAGGTTCATGATCATTTACTGTCCATATAGTGCCTCAGGTGCAGATTGTGTGGATGGAGCTTTGCAAATACAAATTTAAACAAGGTTCCTCCCCTGAGAAATTTGGAGCCTATTTTGAACAACTGCAACACTAATAATTTAAGGATTAGGCACAGGAATAGGTGTAAAGAGACAGAGAAGGTCAAAAAGGTTACCTGAAGGAGATGGGATTTAATAGGACATCTGAAACTCACTTGATTCACAGGTGGAGCAAACGTGTTCCCAGAAGAATTAGTCTCACCAAAATTTCTTCAAAATATTTTTGGAAGGACAGTGAAGGCCTTCACAAAATACAGCAGATAAGAATTGATGTGCATATGAGCTGTTCATAACCAGAAATGATGATTTCCTCTGACCTGAGTTTCTTTCCTTTTTTGCATAAAACTGGGCCAGCAAATAAGTTCCTGAATTTATAGCTTTTGCCTTGCCCCAAACTAGTAAGAATTGCATGACTAGAGTTTTAATTTGCTGTAATCTAACCACTTCTATTTACAACCTTCAGGCCAAATTGGAGTGATTACAGGGAAACCCACACTTTTCTAGAAATGAAAGACCAAAATTGCAGGGCCGTCCTAAACCAGCTCTTTCCTCAACAAACATGCATTGAGGCTTACACACTCTCTAGCCTTTTTCTTGGCTGTCTTTGTGAATTCTTTCTCTGTCCCTGCTCAGAAGGGATGGGTTGTGCTTGGTGGCCTGTGGAAAGGGTACAAAACAAACCCTCTGCCCAAGGGCCTTAGGCTCATTTGGACATCATTTGGCATCATTTGGGTTTTGTCACAGCTAATCTACAGAACAGCTTGGACATGGACTCAGCAAAACTCTATGTGCTTGGGCAGCAAGAATTTGTTACTAAATGTTTAAATCATTGCTATCACAGACAGCACCTCTGAATCACTTTTTTACCTCAAAATATAATGCTGACCACAATTCCTGTTTTTGTGACATGAAATTTATGACCTCAGTGTTTTAGAGATTAACTAATTTAAAAAATAATCTAAACCTGTGATTTTTTTTCTTGTTACAATCTCCTTCTCAGAAATTGATCTTGAATTTATTTTAGCTAGTAAGCAAGACACTTGCAATCAGGTGAGATTGTGCCAAAAGTGTTGTGTAACATCAGAAAGAAAACTTAAAACTTGCTAGTTTGAAAGTATCATTTCACTTTTTAACATTTTATTAGCAAACTAATTTTACATGATGAATTGAGTCAATTAGGTTATTTTTAAAGGTATACAGAGAAGGAAGGAAATCCCCCAGTTAAGAGAAACACAGAACGATAATAAACAATCTCCTGAAATGTACTTTGTTGGATAGGTACGAGAAACAGAGCAAATGCAAGCAGAAGCACATACCTATCATGTTAATAAGCTACATTTACAAGCTAAGGGAAGGGTATGCAATGCTGTACAGTGTACTATATACTTGCAATCTTTGCTTTTGCTTTTCAGTATTTTAGTGCTGTCTCTAGATACGTTGAAAAAATACAGCATGAAATTACATAACCGTAAATCATAACTGGGCACCAATAGAAAGCTGAACCTTTAGAGAAAGCTGCCACGACTGAAATGCAGTTAGTGTCATGAAAGCAAGTAGGGACCTGTTAAATTATGCATTTTAACACAGCTGTCTTCAAAAGGACACAGATTAAAAGAATACAAAAAATTATACAAGGAAACAGAGGAAAAAAAAGTAAAAACTACAAAGACATTTTGTAAACTGTGCTTCTCTGGTGCCACCCAGGCCACAGCTGGAAAGCTGAGATTTCTGCTAGTAATAATATAGGTTTATTCTTTGTTATAGTTTGGTATTCATATGAAAAACAAAACAACAAAGAAATAATTTAAAATGACCAACAGCGCATCACTCAGTCTCTATACTTCAGAGAATACACAAAGACTCACATGAAATTGAGTGTTTACTTCACAGTGCTGCCAATGAAAGGAAGGAAATACAGCCTAGGAAACATTTGCATTTCTCACAATATACTGTGTCTGTAAAAAAATTAATTGTAGAGTGGAAATTGTTACTTTTTTGTCAGATTTAAAAAAATTGTGTTAGTTTTTCCAATCAAATCACAACAAAAGCAATGAAAAAAAAAAACCCCAACAAAACAGATGAAAAGTGAATAAGAAATGCTGGAAAAATACAGAATTCACCTAATGGCACTGGAAATGAAGATGAACAATAACCACAGTGCCAAACAGCAAGTATAGTCTCTTCCTCTGGGCAAACTGAAACAAGCCAAGACAGCCCCAGAGCATAATCTTGTGAAGCTCTGGACCTGGCAGAGACAGTGCTTTAAACACAGGGCTAAGGAGGAGCAAGCACAGCTGCAGCACACGCCTCAGTTCTGAGAAGTGGCCTTAAACATCCTTTCTGCACTCCAACCCAGCCTGGCTCTCTCTCCTAAGAACCAAAGCTGTTTCTGCATGTCTGTGGTGGAAAAGCAAGAGCAAAGAACTATTGAATCATTCTCTCACTGAGTAGCCATAAAAGCATTATCGATGTTTAGTTAAACCACTCAAACTGTTTTTAAAACAGATTTAGATGGGCTCCAGCATATTCCTACCTCCCCTGTATAAAATTGATAAAACGAAAACCCACCAATGGAAGTATCACCTTCTAAGCTGAGCTCAGGTCCCATGCCCAGAAACAAAAGTCTTGCCTGCATGTTCAGTTTCTCCCAGTCATCTCCTAACCCAGTCTAAACTCTGACTTCATACTTATGTGTAAAACTTATGCTTCACGTGAACCTGCAAAGACCCTCTCTTAATTATCCAGGGCTGGAAGAGGGACTGTTCATTTGACAATGGAAATGCACCAGATCTCCATACTTGAGGTCCATCCCTATAGACCTGGATAAGTCCTGCAATTCTGGGCTCTCTCCAGTAAAGCTACAAGCTTATGGTGAACCTCCGCATTCCCAGGACTTTCCCACATGCCTGTGTTTTGTTCTTTATGTTTCCTGCACTGACCTTTTTTATTTCAACACACTCAATGAGCAGAGAGAGAGATGCACAATTTTCATCATGGTGATCCAGGAAACAGGGATAATCCCATAGGAGAAAGCCAGATGGCATCACTTCCTGTCATCTCTTTTCTGCCTCACCAGTGGAGAGACGGATTCTAGCCAAAATGGGGATCTCAAGGAGGATTTCCAAGGGAATTAGGGGCAGGGACCAGAGGGGGCTGAGGTGGCAGGTGAACACAAAACCCTGCAAGACAGGACGAAGATGGGGGATAGGCAGTGGACTGTCGGCAGCATTACAAGAAGAAACTTCAAGATTTCTCTTAATGTTTTTTTCACTGTGAAATTTTGTAACAATGTAGGAAAGATTGGTTTAGGCTTGGCAGTGAGGTGTGTGTATCTGTGAATGTAAAATTTGAGAAGCAACCTATGCCTGGAAAATTCTGACAGTAGCATAACATACATCACAAGTCTTTCTCAGGGCAGTTGTTTTATTATGTCTTCTGAAAGGTACTTATGAGATATATATTTAATTTGTGTCTCTGTCTGAAGCTAACTGAAGCCTCTTCCCAAAGGCAAAGGAATCAAGGTGTGAATCCATGTCTGATAGATATGGAATTAGGACAGTAATCTCCAGCATTGAAAGCAATAGGACAGTGAGAGATGGAAGCTAGAAAACATCTTAAAACCAAAGAAACATTTTAATATTTATAAAATACTCCTTTATCTCCTCTGGAAAATGGCTAGAACTGTATAAACTGTATTGTACTTCAATGTGCATGCCTTAAAGATGGTTTAAGAGTCTTACTTTAGTAACAGAACATATAATCAAGACTTTCAAAAAGAATTTCTATCTTAAAGAACCCATGTTGCCAGAAGGTGTGTTTTCTGGCAAAGAAGTTGTTTGTACAGACTGTTTACCAGGTTGTTTACTTCCACTGCTTAGTGTGTAGCAGCTTCATAGTTAGCAACTGGGGAAAAAGATGCTACTTAAATGGGAATTTCCTGACAGTTCTCCAAAGCAGGTATCTTTCTTGATCTCATGCATATATGGTAAAAAGTTTGTATTTTGTCCAAAACTTTTGGTCGTAATTAGTGGGAAATCACAAAATGATGTTTCTCTGTAAATATATCCAGGTAGACCCTACTGGTCTGTGAAGAGAGTTGGATCTCTGAGAGAGAAATAAAATAACACAAGAGTCACTGATCTTGCTTTGTCTGTTGTTCCTTTTAGTATGAATCCATGAATATTTCCAGATCAAATATTTGAAATCATACGGAAGTTTCCTAATTATTTTTCTGACCTTTGATATGAAATAAAGAGATCAAAAGCTTTAAAGTACTAAACACAATTAGGAAAGACTACAACAGAAGAAATTTCCTCATGAATCTGAAATATCTGATAAAATATTTCTGGCATGTATATACTACTATTACCATTTCAAAATCTGGTCTTGCAGAAGTGAGAGGCAAGTCAAACTTCTGTACAGTGACTACACCTACAATGAATAATTCAGTTGCAAGAGCACGTGAGTCATGTTAAGATTTCACCTGGCTGCCTATTCCCTGGGATAAAAGCTTTAGCAAATGCACTGCTACCCAGGGGAAGGTGTAAGGTGTGGCTGCTGCCTTCCTTTTTACAAAATATAAGTATCGATGTGGTCTGATCTGATTAATGAGCTCAGATATAACTAGACAAGACCATTGGTATAAAATTCCTCTGGGGGAATGGTACAGAATTGTATTCTGAGAGATCACAAGAACATCCCCCAATAGCTTATTGGAACTATAATGAGTCTTACTAAAAAATGTGGCATAATTGCCCTCAGATGGTGCCCAGCCCTGGTCCCTCACTAGCGAAGGTAGCTGGGGACAGAACAGCTAGAGAAGTGACATCTCATTTCCAGTGAAAGGCAAAATCAAACCTGGTATTACACAGAAGGAGCACTTGAATACTCCTCCAGGGAAAGATGGCCAAACTCTTTGAGACTTCAAAGTGAACACCCATTAACTTTAACAAAGAGCGGACTGGCTCCCATCCAGCCTCTCAGAGACCTTCACAGAGCATCTTCTGGGCAAAGCACTACATCACCCACAGACTCTGCACTTTGTCAACCAATTTAGCAACCTTTGTCCACCAATTTAGAGGCACAAATTTTTTATTAGAATAGCATTCATTAACCTTAAGATTCAAAATTCAAAAAACTGTTTTTCTGGCAATCTGAAGTAATTGGGGTGAGTCCAGAGGAAGGCCACCAAATTGATTAGAGGGAGGGAGCATCTCTCACATGAGTAAAGATAGAGAGAATTGGAATTGTTCAGACTGAAAAAGAAAAGACTTTGGGGTGACCTAATTGTGGCCTGCCAGTACCTGATGGGAGCCTGCAAGAAAAATGGAGAGAGAAGTTTTACAAGGGCGTGTAGTGACAGCACTAGGGGGAATGGCTTCAAACTGGAAGATAATAGATTTAGATTACACAGTAGGAAAAAATTCTTTTTTCCTCACCTGTGTGGGTGCTGAGGCACTGGAACAAGTTATCCAGAGAAGTTGTGGATGCTCCATCTGTGGAAGTGTTCAAGGCCAAGTTAGATGGGCTCTGAGAAACCTGGTCTAGTAGAAGTTGTCCCCATCCATGACAGGGGGATTGGAACTAGAAGATATTGAAGGTATTCTCCAACCCAGGCCATTCTATGATACTACACAAAACTTATTTAAAACCATTCTGTACTTAGGGATTTTTAACACTTTGCATAAAACGGACACTTATAAATCATGGTAGATATGCCACAAAATACACCTGTGTTTTGAAAAGCCCTTATATCCATGTTTATAATGTAACAGCCATACCTTCATACACCAATTTCTGACTACTCTGTTGCATATATGCCAGTAAGTTCAGTGTGTGTAGATATGTTGATGTAGTGTTCACATAAATGTACCATAATTTACTTGCCAGTATAAACAGTTTTAGTGGAAATATGCAATAAAAATACTTATTGTTATGACAGCCACAGGTGAAGATTTCTGTCTTCTTCAAGGTTTAAATTTTCAACTACAGGACATGTTTCTTGAAGGTGTTTTTTTTAAACATAGCCAATTACAGAATCACAGAATGGATAAGATTGGAAGGGACCACAATAGTTCATCTGGTACAACCTCTCTGCTCATGCAGGACCATCCTAGAGCATGTGGCACAAGATTGCATCCAGACAGCTCCCGAATATCTCCAGTGAGGGAGACTCCACAACCTCTCTGGGCAATCTGATCCAGTGTATGGTCACTTGCATATTAAAGAAGTTCTTCCTCACACTTGGTGGAGGAAGGTCACTTCTCCACCAAGAAGTGAAATTTCCTGTGAATCAGTTTCTGACCATTGCCTCTTTTCCTCTTGCTTGGACAGCTGCTGTACACCTGCTGAGATGGACAATAGCAAGACCCTGAAATGCAGCTGACAACACATGATACAATGACATACATTTAAATATTGAACATTTAACATTGTTTAATAATGTCCTTTTTGGAAAAAGATACACATTTAAGCATAGTTTTAACTGCTTAATTACAACTGAGTCTGTGAGCAGGTACATGTTACAGAGATGAAGAATATAACTGTAATCTGACTTTGGTATCTGAACAGCAGCTTTCCAACCAAATGCAATGCAAATGTTGGTTGATAGCATATAGCCATAGATAATTTTCCTATTAATCCTTAGATAAGAGGAAGATCTAAGTTTGGTGCTGTGAATAACGACTCCAATGACCTGCTTTACACGAACAGTAAAACTGTTCGCCTAATTTATTGTACTTGGATGATGTGACACTATTGCTCTTGCCTTTCCAATAAGGCAGCTAACCTATTGATCAAATGCTTCTTCCAGTATTACATTAAAAGTGTAACCACTTGCCTATTATTTAACTGAAAATCCATTCTTGCCTGTAATCTCTAATTTGCAAGTGACCATAGCATCACAGCTTCCTCTTCACATAGTCACATTTCTCTAACAGAGAGAAGAGAAACACAAAGTAAGAGAAAGTGTCAAGAGTTGCGTTTAATTTCAAGGCACTTCAGAATATTTCTCATTCCTTTTGTTATTGCCAGTCACAGAAAGATAAATACAATGATTTTTAAAATTTCTTAGTTCCTCTGTGACATTGAGGTACTCTAGTTGTGTGTTCCAAACAGCATTTTTTCATCACTAATCATTTTTTGATTCAAGTCATGATAGGAAAGGCAGATATTTCAGCATGGATTCTCATTGTCACTCAGTACACATGTTCTGCCAACATTTTATGCAGCTTTGGATGTTATGCAATATAATGATATTTTTAAGTGTATGTAAATTATCTTTTTTAATTCCCTGACCAAAAAAATCTTGAATAATCTTGAAAACATTTAATTATGTGCGTAAGAACTACCAGTAATCTCAGCTTAGCATGAAAAGAAATGTTTTCAAAGCTAGAGAACGAGTGTGCTTGAATTTAAATTATATCAATATTCATGGAATATTATACAAAAAGTATAAATTATAAAATGGACTATGTATAAGCTTTCATGTGTGCTGACTTGCAGCCCATGAGAAACATCAATAAGAAACTTCTAAGAAAAGAGCTTCAGCTTACTTATTCTTGTAACTATTCACCTGACACTGGTACAAACTTTCAGATCAAGAAAGTAGTATGTACAAGCATATAATTGTAGAAATTCACTTCATCTTAGTCAATAAAAAGCTTATTTTTTTACATTAGGTCTTTACATAAAGTCTTCACTCCTTCTCCTCAACAACAAATCCAGAGAATGCTGAAGAAAGCTCAGTTCTCCAAAACTGAACTCCTTTTATACTTTTTTCAGGAAAAATCCCCAACTCTTATAAGATTTTGCTTTTTACTCGGTGAAGTCTTTAAGATCATAAATATTAGCTAAAACTGTCTTGCAATGATAGATTCACTACATAAACCCAGTAGCTGAGCACATTTCTTTCAAAGAAGAAATACATTAGAAATAGGGCTTTTACTGACCACAAGAAAAATTTTCAAAAACTCCTTCACAATTTCAGTTTATTTATGTTGCAATTTAAACCCCCAAATAAATAGAAATAAATGAGCAGTTGACCAGTTAAACCAAGTACAGTTCCAGCAATGTGTGTTGTTAGATTAAAACATGAATTTATAAAATACATTTTCATCATATTTGTAAAAACATTTTTAGAAATTTAGGAGTATGACTCATATTCAAAGGCATTAACCTATCATGGATTTCAAGGTCAGAAGGAATTATTATTTTACAAAGGTTCAAACTCTGTAATCTGCACCAAGCCCATAACTACTATTTGAAATATGCTAGTGTCACATAATCCATAAATTAAAAGTACAGAATGTGCTGCCTAATAGGACTAGGCCACTCTCAGTGTTCAAATCACTAAGCTCCCTCTTGATTCCTCACATTGTCGATTCCTAACCAAGTAGGGCCCAGCCTCAGTAGGAAAAGTGGCTCCACCCCAATTAACCTGATATTTAGGACAGTTGTAGAGGAAATAAAAATCTGTGGCCTTAATTCTAGTAAGGTTGGGGAAGGCATTAATTTAGGATTTCCTATAAATATTTTAGTTAAGTACCTGTCTACTTGCCTTGGTCCTCTGTGGGGACTGTGTGTGGTCAGTCCTGCTCAGGTCTTCCATGGAGCAGTTAATGTGCCTGCTCCCAAGTTCCTCTTGGAATGATGGCTTTGGGCATCTCTAGAAAAAAAGAAGTTCAGTGCTCCTCAGAATAGCAAAACCTGATATTTTTAATGTCCCCTCTATTTAAATATGTTATAAATCAACATTAATATTTCAAATGCTCCATGGCAAATAATTTTAATATCTTTGATAAAAGACTAGAAAACATTGCCTTGTAAAAATTAAGGTTGTTTATCACCCTTGAAGGCTAGACTGTGACCTCAGAGGGCTGTTTATTTATACACAGCCATGTATTTATTACATAGCCAGCAACTTTAGCTGTGGCTTATTATGAATGTTTTGAACTGGTGACTGTGTCCAATAATTGGAATTAATAATTTCATTTTCAGAAAATACTCAATATAAGAAACAGTATTTTAAAAAATATTTTGTATAAATAAAAAGATCTCCCAAGGGCATGCAAATGTACTAATTTTGTACTCATATAAATTTTTTTCAAGACACTAACATTTTCAGAACATTAAAGGCACTAATTTACAGACATAGATGGAAGTTGATACTGAACTACCTATTAATGCAATAAAAAAAAATAGAAGTATGCATTAAGTATTGAAATAATAGAAACACATGAACTTTTTCTCATCTCCCCTTTAATCACATATTATAGCACACAGATTTCTGTACAGGTGTATAATCTTTAATACCATCTTTACAACATAATTTTAAAATTATGTAGATCTTATAAGAGACAATAGCAGGAATGATAATGTTGGCTTTTCTTCATTTGTGAAAAAACCCATACCAAATGTGTTTAATATGCTTTTCTGCTTTATTACTCTGTTGACAACATAAATGCACAATTTTAAAACTGAACACTTCCAAATTACTTCACTTTTCCTAAGGAAAGTGTGGTTTTCAAAGGGTACTGTTGTTATAATTCTGATCTTGAGGCATTTGCAACACCTTCAATTAGAACCATGGTAATAGTCTATTATTTTGAAGTGACATTTGAGATTCTTCTGTATAACCGTACTCAACCAGTTTGTGTTTTTAACTCATGTAACAATACTATGAGACTCACTATTGCTCATGTTAGAAAGGCCTAGAAAAGAACCAATATTGAGTAGTTTCACACTTCACAGGAAATTGATTTACTTTAAGTCTTAAGGAGCGTTTCTTATTACAGATATACTGAATTTATTTTCAGACATATATGTCTTAGTAATAATTTTTGACACAGAAAACATGAAAGAAAAGACGACGACCTAAAAATGTGAAAAATTATCGAAAAAAAGAGGAAGTTAAGAGAGTTTGGTAAATTAAATATGCATTGAGACAAATCTTCTAATTCTGTCTACTGTTCTTAATTATAGAATTTAAAATCATAACTAATGTGCTCTTCTTTTTCTTATTACCATTGCTTGACTACTTTGTTGGTGCTGACCTGTAAATACTTCTCTTATGTATCTACTTGGTTGCCCTGGCAGAGCCAAGTATATTGCAGGTGTTTAGGCATTTCCCACAAAAATTCTATCTGCACCTGGAAGGAGGAACTTAACAGGTCATAGCAGATAATCACTCAGTTGTTAATCACTGGAAATGTGGCAGCCCTCAAAGATATGTTTTTGTCACATTACTCTGCCTTTCCAGAAAGTCTCTGCTCAAAGTTACTTCTAAGTGCCATAAACATCACCACCAGAAGTTTCGTCTCCTTTTCTGGAGGACTCCTTTACCAGTGGATTGCATCAGAGTCAGCCTTGAAAACAGGGAAACTCAGTAGCTCTGCCTTCTCACTGCTTTTGTAGAAGTCTAGCTCTTAAAACTGTGAGTGGTGCAGACTGTGTTTACATGCATGCAGGATAGGATCTGTTGTAAGCAGTAGGTGCTGTTCTTGCACCTGGGTTGTGTTTGCCTCCACTAGCCACAAGCCATGCTGGCTCTCCACTGTCATCCCCAGCCCCTCTTGTAGACCTATGCAAAGGCTGGGCATGTTTCATGTACACAGAAATAACTCATTCTGGGTAAAAAAATAACCACAACACTTAAGCTAACTTTAAGCAGATTGCTTTTTTTACCCTGACCAAGTTTTTTGCTGCTTTAGATACGACTGCCCACATTCAAACATAATTGCTCATGATGCTTTGAGGTTCTAGTGCAAAATCTCACAGCTGGGTGAGGTTCAGCTTTCTCACCAAGCTGGCATGACTGAGCTTGCCTTGCTGAACTCATCAGAAACGATATCTCTTGCTGCAACTCTCTTAAATTTGTTCAAAACATCTCTTCACCAACTGAGTGTATTTGTTTTAAAACTATATATTTTAGATTTTATTGGAATAAATAATACCATACACTTGTAAAATCTCATGGTGTTTAGCTGTTAATGGTTAGACTATTCAGACGTGATATAGCACGTTCAAAAAGAAAATAACCTTGTGGGAACCACCTATGCATTTGTCCAGTTCTAGTTAAGGGTGAGATGATAGTTTCACTTACATACACATGCCTGAGGTACATGGAGAGTTTGACAGTCTTTGACTAAACATGTTCACAGGAAGATCAAGCAAAGAAAAAAAGAAAATCCTTATAGTATCATGTCTCTTGTTTGTTTGTTTGTTTGTGTGTTTTTTTGTTTTATTACCTAACCAAAGTCATAAGAATATATGCGTGTGCTAATGAGGGTAGAGACCCTTGAATTTGCCTTCTGTAGACAAGACAAGTCTAACCTGAACTCTGTTTTCCTTACCGTCTACTTGCCTGCTTACAGACTGGAAACTACTTAAACTAAATTGGTTGGACTGCTGAATAATGCACAAGCCACTGTGTTGGCCTAACTCCGCAGTGCCCCGTTAGGCAACAGAGGGCATCAGTCGAGGTGGAAATGCAGTTGCTACCAGAAGGCCAGTGGTTTTATACCAGCTGAAACAGCACAGGTGATGAAGAAAACTGGTCCTCCCCATCCCATTTATGAAAACGCTTCAGGGGTCTATGTTACCACACACAGGGGAGGAGTGCTGAGAGATTTTTGGACACTACCACCAACAATAAGTCACCTTCTTTTTCTTTGGTTTAGAAAAGGAGGGGGACAAGAGTTTTGGTATGGAGCTGTTCACTTCTTGCTGACATGTGCTGGGATTCTCCTGGAGTCTCTTTCAAGCCTGTGAATACCACTCCTGAAATTGGGAGAGGTACTGGCTACCAGGTGAGCTGAGGCGCTCCTGTCTGCCCTGGGGCTGAGATTCCATTAGGCAAACACTCCCTGCTCATTACTAAGGAAAGGAGGCAGAACAAACACGAAAAAGGCCTTCACTACTCTTCCTCTACCTTCTATTCTTACCTTGCTTTTTTCTCCCTTTGCAACTTTCTGCCTTGTCTTTTCTGCAACTTTACTCCTTGTTTTCATATCTCAATTTTTGTGACTCACGCCCTTAGCTTACATTGAGACATTTTTCAAAGGAGTATTTATTTCTTCTCAACTACTGAAAAGAGAAAAGTATTTTTTTAAAGCTGGCTTTTCAATGGAGCTTCATTTTTCTTTGGTACAATTTTTCTTGCTTCCTAATTATTTTCATATTTCCATATTCTTTGATTCATCTATTTTATTTTGTTTCTTGTCCAATCTTGTTACCTCCCTTTCTCTAGTCATTAATTCCTTTTGTCTCCTTTCTGAATTTCTTCCCCACCTGTTCATTCAGCTCTTCTCTCATATTCCCTTTTTGCTCTTATCCCTCCTCTAATTTCTCTGTAGTTATTTTCTTTTCATAATTTTCAAGCAGTGTGGCTTGCTCAGTCTTTCAGTCCCCGGGGATGGTAAGGGAGAGGACTGGGAGGAGAGAAAATGAGGAAGGAGGTTGACTTGAGCACACTGTTGTCCTACAGGAAAAAGAAATGCTATCTTTGCAAAGTCCATAAACACAGTTTGACTGACTCACTGTACGCCATACTGAGCAGCAACCTCCTTTCCTAGGATAATGAGAGCCTTGGAGGGATGGTGGTTCCCTGCAGTATGAAAACATGAAAGAGGACTTCCCCAAAGCCATTGGGTGGAGCACAAAGGATGTGGAAAGACTGGAGGGCTGGAGAGTAAAGATGATGATAGATAAAGCTGAGAAATTCAAGCACCATGAATATCAACAATTGAATAAGGTGGCACTATAAATGTTTTGGCTTCCATTGGCCATCAGCTGGTGAGGCTGGGGGAGTTTTGTATCTGAGTCTGAATAAGTCCAATGCTATGAATTCTGTCATGAATTCCTGTATCAGTATACAATAGGCAAGCAAGAGATGTGTATATTACAAACTCAGTTCATATAAGTTTAATTGGAACAAAAGGACATTTTTAATACATGTTTGAGATATAAGCTTCTTTACTGCAGATACAGGCTTAATTTTTACAGATGGATAAACAATACTATAAAAAATACCTTAGTAATACTGATGAGTCATTTCAGGGATCTCTATTTGTGTGTTTGATCACCACCATTTATGTCAATTATGTCTGATTTCTGTATTCATCCTTTTTTCTTTCTTTCTCTCCTTTCTAATTTATTTTTGTCCTTTTTTTCTCCTTTCTCCTTTCTAATCACCCTTTCTTTGGGTGGTTTAATAAATCCAGCTGTAAATTATTAATTACACACTCATATTTTCTTCCTTTTCTTCCTTCCTGCATCCTGATTAGCATATTTTCATTGTGGCTCCCTGTAATGGAAAACTATGAAAAAATGTCTCTCCCCTTAAAAACTTTTTGCTAATTTTTTTATGTGAAAGAAACATGTGACATGATTATGCTCTTCTGCAACAATCTTCACGTTTTTACTCAGTTTTCTAAAAAGCAGGAGCAGTCATAAAACAAGAACACCTAATTTGCATTTATTTTACAAAGATAGATTTAAATTTCTATTAAAAGCGCCAAGAAGCAGTGTCAGACCCATAAGGAGGACTGTCATCACATATTTCTGATGCTGAAATCCAGCAAAATAGTGGTTTATGATGCCACCTGAAATCTGAAGGACCTGCCCTAATGTTCTTATGTTCAGTTTAATTCTTCATGCAAAAATTCTAGAACAAATTTCAAGGTGGAAAATCGAGGAAGGCTTGTCCTGTAATGGACAGTTCATGCTGTCTGTACAGTCGTGCATCCTCACAATGCAGGTCTGCTGATCTGCATAGGTCAATGAGAGAATTATATATGTGCAGATAATATTATTGATAGTATATGATATTCTAATATAATTCGAACATAGGTCTGCTTAATTTTCTCCTAATTCGCTAAAACTGTTTTATTCTGTGGTAGTCAACAATTCAACAATGTAAAGATAAAAGCTCTTCAATGTCATTTGCTTGTAGCAACACAATGAAGAAGGAAATAAAACAGTTTAACCTTATTTTTTTTAATAAGATGTTTATTCTTTTGAATATCAGACAAAAGTAGAGATCAAATTAAAGAGAAGAAATATACATAAACCAACTTACTACAAGAAAGGGTATAAATTAATTATACCAAAAAGTGTTTTGGTTTTGCAGCCACCTTTCTCTATAATCTCAGAAAACATCTAAAATAATAAATGTTAAACGTGTGCTGAAACTAACACACGTGTATCAACTTGTCTATGCTTACAAATGGAATAATTTAAACAGACCATGGCAAGGGAATTAGAGAAATAAAGAAACAACCACGCCTATCCTTGTAAAGCATGTAAAACTGAATAGCATGAAAGAGTGTGAGTGAAAGAAAATTGTATGTGTGTATGTATAAGCTACTTAAGGTGATGATATTAAATTAATGTATCACTAACGCAGGGTGGATGAGGTGGACCTGGTCAGCTTCCTCTTTCCATGACAAAATAAGATCTGATCAACGCATTAATTAAACAAGCGTTTCATCTGTTAATTACTTTGTTATTGTCAGAGTTTTAACAATTCTTGTGAATGTAAGCCACGATGCTGAGATTTTACAGGAAAGATCCTTATGACATTAAACTGATATAACTGCAAAATTTTAGTATGGGATAGAGTCAGGATGAAGAAATAAGTGAATACTTCTGGAATTATAAATTTATCCAAGATGTGGTCCACATAACGTAGAAGTCACAAAGGGTCTTCTTTTGTGGTTTCTGTAGCCACCAAACCAGAACATCGTAACAAAATTCTATAGAACTTGAAAATTAACACAGTAGGAAGAGTCTCTTCACAAATGCCAAAGCATCAAGGAGAGACTGAGGTATCTACTTCCATGTTCAAAGTTTTGCCCTAGTAATGCAAGGCACTGTTAATTTTTTTTAAAGTTGGGCACATAACTGGAGATAACAATGCTTTTTGAGCATTATGAAGCAGATGGGGAAAAAAATGGCCAAATATAAGCCTGGAAGTCACAGTCAACGTGAAACGTGAAGTTATCAATAAGTATATACTTGTTATGCAATTTGAAAACAGCTTTCGAGTATAAAAATTCTATGTCTATTCTAGCACATATTGTAAGACTTAGGAGTGCTCCAACATCAAGCAGAGAGCTCCAGCCATGCTCTACTGGAAAGAAAAATGAAATCCATGCTCCCACCATCTCTCCTTCTCCTCTGTGTCCTGATTTCCACTGGATGGGAACTTGTGCATGTGGACAGCCCTTTGTACGACAATATTGTCATTGTATGACAATAGATTTCTCGGGACAAGCACAAGGCCAAGACTGCAGGAAGCACTGGGGAAACCCAAGCTCACTAGTTAAATCATAGAATCACAGAATGTCCTGATTAGGAAGGCACCTTAAAGATCCTCTAGTTCTAAGCCTCCTGCCGTGTACAGGGACACCTTCCACTAGACCAGGTTGGTCAGAGCCCCATCCAACCTGGCCTTGAAGACTTCCAGGGATGGGGGCATTCACAACTTCTCTGGACAACCTGTTCAAATGCCTCAGAAATCACACAGTAAAGAATTTTTTCCTAAAATCTAATCTAAACCTATTTGCTTTCATTTGGAAGTAATTTCCCCTTATCCTGTCACTACATGCCCTTGTAAGAAATCTCTCTCCATCTTTCTTGTAGGCTCCCTTCAGGCACTGGAAGGATGCAATTAGGTCACCCCAAAGACTTCTCTTTCGCAAGCTGAATATCCCAGAGAATGTTACCAAAAAATTATGCCAAGCATAAAAATGTTTTTTCTTTCTTCAATTGTCATCAGACGTTTCAGTTGGGGTCAGTCTTTGGTGTCATATAGTATACAGAATGTAACAGTTAATCTCCATTTGAAATTATGACAACTTAAATAGAAAAAAATGCTACAGTACCTGATCTTTTGCCTTTTCCTACATTTTGGCTCAACTCTACCAATAGGCTCAGTAATTTGTGCTGGAGTAATACTTTTGGGCTTAGGAAGTAATTATTCTTAAAGGTTTCTGGTCTTCTTAAAGGTCTTCAGCAGCATGAGTCTCTAGCTCCTTCACACCCCTTTTTTTAGCATGCTGAGCTTTTACAATCTCTCACCATGCATAGTATCTACCAATTTTCAAATCCCAAGTGCAGCTTTTTAGCTGTTGCTTTTAAATTCTTTACCATAAGAATTAGGTGCTTTGTTCTAGTAACATTGTTCTTAGCAGCACTGGATACAGATTTAAACGTCCTGTCTTTTTCTCCCAATCTCCATATTATATCTGAGGGTCATATTAACTCTGCTTTGCTGACTGCTAGCGTTGGAAACTTGTGTTCAGTTGTTGCTTCTGCATAACTCCTCTACTACAACATGAAAAAGGCCAAGATACTCCACACTGTTTCACTGTTTTTATTGGTAAAACCTGCCTTCAGCAATCCCACGTCTCTGAGACCAGAGGGAAAGTCTGGAGACAAAAAGGCTTACCTTCAGTGGAGGAGGGTCAAGGAACATTTAAACACACTGAACATGCAAAGATCCATGGCACCAAGTGCTGAGGGAGCTGGTTGATGACATTCCAAAGCCACTCTTCATAATCTTTGAAAGGTTGTGGGTATTGCGGGAGTTTCCCAAGGCTTGAAAGAAAGCAAATGTTATTCCTATCTTCAAGAAGGTCAAGCAGGAGGATTACAGGCTTGTAAAGCTCACCTCAATCCCATGGAAGGTGATTGACCATGTAATCCTGGAAGCCATACCCAAACATATTAAAGATAAGAATGTGACTGGAAGGAGTCAGCAGGGATTTATGAGAGACATCCCGTCTAACCAACCTGATGAACTGACTACCTTGCTGGACAACGAAAAAGAAATCAGTGAAATATTGTTTGCTTTGACTTCAGCAAGGTTTCTGACACTGTTTCCCATAACTTCCTTAGATGAAACACTGAAGTATGGGCTAGATAAGTGGACAGTGAGGTAGATTGAAAACTGGCTCAACTTCTGGACTCAAGCAGTTGCAATCAGATGCACAAAGTCCAGCTGAAGGCCAGGCAGCATTGAGGTACCTCAGGCTGGCACTGAGGGATCTGATACTGCTAAACATCTTCATTAGTGACCTGGACAGTGGGACAAAGTCATAGGTAGGACAGAGTGTGGATCCTCTGAAAATTTACAAATGATCCAAAACAGAGGAGGAGCTGATACACAAGAGGTTATGCCACCATCCAGATGGGATGGGGCCAGGGGCAGAGAATCCAGCAAGGGGCTACAAAAGGGATTAATATCTGGGAGAATCTGACTCTGACATGCACTCAGAGGGCGAGAGAGTTGTGACTTCTGAGTCTGGAGAAGTCTCAAGTGGGATCTTGTCAATGTGCATAAACACCTGATGGCTGGAACAAAGGAAATGGACTCAGGCTGTTCTCAGTGATACAAGACACAACGACAAAATGAAACACGGGAAATTTCACTTAAGTGAAAGAAAAAGCTTTTTTACTATGAGAGTATTCAAGCACTGGCAGAAGTTGACCAGAGAGCTGGTAGGGTCTCCTTCATTGGAGATATTAAATCCAGCTGGACATAGTCCTGACAAATCTGCTCCAGCTGGCCCTGCTCTGAATACAAAGTTTGCATAAAAAGATCTCCAGAGGTATCTCCCAACCTCAGTCGTTCTGTGATTTTGTGATTCTATAAATGACAGGATCTAGGTTCAGTGATTGACAGGATATAGTGTTATATTGTTGGGTGCAGACTAACTGTGTTCTTCCAACAAATAGGCACCTTTTATTTTAGTGTAATTAATTTTTTTATTTTTAAGATATGGTACAAGTAGAAGAAAACTTGAAAATTTACCTTCAGAGGTAATTTTCCTAGTCTTTATTAATTGCCAGTTGCCCTCAGATGCCACAACTAATTTTATAAGGATATTCCATTCCTGGAAAAATGGTTACAGGAATGCACGAAGCACTTAAAACCAAACATGTTAGGACCAGAACCAATAATAGGACAACAATAAAAATAGAAGCAGAAGGTTAAAGAGCTTTAAAGCTGGGTACAAGATGCTTTCATGTAAAGTGACAGGGAAAGTAGGAGTGATAAGTTACTAAAAAGGAAAAATAAAAGTTTATGTGCTCATTTTTTAAGACTCTATTATTTTATATACTTTTTCCCTCCCCAAATAATAAAGGACATATTTGCTTGATTTTACAGTATCTAATAGAGGACAATAAGCTAGGATCCCTAGACAAGTAGCGACTGGGAGTAGAATGAGCATCTCCCACAGGTGAATCCCCCCAACATCAACCATTTTTACAGGGGGACCATCTTACCCTACAGAGGAGGGAGGGAACTTGAGAGAATGTGTTCATGATTTACGGAGAATTCAATATCTAAACTTCAGAAGAAGGACTCTTGGACAGTCTTTCAAACCAACACAGACCAGAGTTAAAAGCTTCTAGTAATTTCAGGTGACTGGGAACAAAATAAATGATTCGTAGTTTTATGAAAGCTGTTTTGAGATAATTATTTGTCTGAGTTATGGTAGGATAAAGACTGGGTAGCAACATGTTTCTGGGCATGTATATCTCAAAAATAATCTCAGAAGTGGCTTGAGGCACCTCAACAACGTAGGCAAAACTAGGTGGTGGCAAAGGGCATTTCACTTGAGAGTGAGTTGGGCTAGAGGAATCTGGGAGTTCAAATAGGCACTGTAAATCTGCTGAGGTAGGAAGGTTTAGAGGGCCTCAGGAAACCCTAGGGAAGCAGCATAGGAGGAAACAGGAAGGGCCTGTGGGGATTATGGGGTCTGTGAGAGCTCAGTGACTTTCCAGGCTTTCCTCTCCCAGCGGATGAGGAGAGGCCTTAGACAGGCCATGGAGGTTTCAGAAGGCCGTAGAGTGTCAAAAGG
Source organism: Irena cyanogastra (assembly GCA_013397155.1). Taxonomy (NCBI): domain Eukaryota; kingdom Metazoa; phylum Chordata; class Aves; order Passeriformes; family Irenidae; genus Irena; species Irena cyanogastra. Next base: position 181,406 of record VWZV01005816.1, read on the forward strand.
GTTCAGAATTCTTTTCCCACTTTTGCCCTCGAAAAAACCTCCCATTTACAAGCTGATTTGATCTAAAAATCTCAGATAACAGACAACAAAACCTCCCACAAAGAGTTTTATTGAAGGTTATATGCGTTGCCCTCCCATACTTGGTGCCATGTTGTGTGCCAGACACATCTGCTCCTGCCATGGGAAGGAGGAAAGGATGAGACTGGGCTGGGGGCTCAGGGACGGAAGGGGGCTGCTGACCTTCAAATAAAGCCTGAGCGATGAGCAGAGTCAGATGCAACAGCTGTTGCAAGAAGGAGCTAAAACCAGTTGCTGACCATTGATTTGAACAGGTTTTTTTGAGATGACAGCCACCAAATTTAGTGTAGGTAGACAGGCCTGTATAGTCATCCACTTCCTCTGTCTCTTACAAAGGCTGTTTAACACTGTCACAGAAGTTTGCCACCTTATCTACCTGCTTATTTTGCTCTATCCTAAAGCCAGTTGAGCAATAAACATTTATAAAAATTAGGAATAGATGTAATTTGAAAGAAAATCAGTAGAGTAAGAAATGTACTACATGTATTCCTATGTGTAGCAAAATTTGGCAGGACATCGATACACCCTAACACACCAGTGAAATCACCCATCCAACTGCAGGTATGTCAGGACATGACATGATTTTCAATGTAAGCTGCACTACATAATACATCTTTACACAAATCTCTAAGAATGCACACTCAAGACTCCATTTGATGGATTCTGAGTACCAATGCCAGTGTTGTCTTAGCTTCTGAATAATTTCTATATTTCCTTAAATAATGTTAAGATTAAACATAGGATAAAGAATTTTACGTTTTGATACAATTCAGCTGGCCTTGCAGAACACATGGTATGTGGAAGGTATACATCCATTTCAGTTTTTTTCAGACTGCACCCATTGTCAGACTAGTGTTGATCACATATACAGGACTAGCACCAGTTCTGGCAAATCCTGCTTTGCAGTGCTGAAGTCAACTGAAGAGTTAGGTAAACATAAAGAGAAATAACCTTAGAGACTTAAACTTGTTCTAAAAGTACCAATGTTACTGGTTATACCTGACACCATTCAAGTTAAGATTAGTAAACCTAAAATGATATATTATCTGCTTATCTGTCTTAAATCATTAATACAAACAGTTTCTTTTGTTTGAAAAGAAGTAATCTTTCTAAATATTTTAATTGCTTTTTTTCTTTACTGGCTGCAGAAAGCTGAGAAAGATCCAAATGTAAACAAACTTACTGGCCACAGAGAACTGAGGAGAATCCAAATGTAAACAATCTAATTGGTAAATTTTCTTTTAGAAACATCTGCTAATCGGGTAAGCAATTTTTTCATATGTTGTGGATAGAGCAGTAGCATTAGTGAGATCAAGACTATATTTTCTCTCAAAATGTTAATTTCAGAGCACAGAATGAAACTATCCATAGTACCATTTAAAGAGAACATTTTAAAAATATTATGGAGTTAAATTAAGAAGGTAATAAAGAAAAGCTCTCTGGAGCACTTTCCCCTAAAAATTGTCACACTGATACATAAGAGTTTGATCATAAGTGTACACTTTTGAACAGAAATAAAAAAATGAAGAGAGTGCTTATCTCATCTAGTCATCATCTAATTGATGCTCTAGGAAAGCCCTCATTATTTAATCTCATATACAGTGAAACAGCATCTCTTTTGCAAACCTTCTCCATTAATTTTGGTAACAATTCTAGATGCATAGAGAACAGTAACAGTAAGAAAGTCAAAGTACTGCCTGTATATTAACCTGTCACATGTAATGGTACCATTGTGTCTTTTAATTGTACTCACAGAAGCTCCACTTGATTAAAACAAATATGTAATTGGAATTTGATTGACATTCCTATTTACTCTAACTGAATTTGCGTAATGACAATAACCCATATTTCCAGAAGTTCACGCGAGCTTAAAAAAAAATTTAGTAAGGAAGGAATTTTTGCAATATGTCAAAACTTTCTGAAATGAAGGATCACTATTTTTTACTCCAGTAGCACAACACTGGCAATTGAGTCTTAAATTTTTCTGTTCCCTTCTTTTCTTCTCCTTGAGATTAACAATAATCTGTTTCCTAATTCACAAGAGACATTACTGCCCTTTTGAAATTCCCATTCCCCTGTACAGAGACTTTTAAAATGTAATTCTCAAAAATCATTCATATTTGCATATTTTACTAATCCTCAGGGAAAAAAAAAAAGAGCAAGCCTTCAGATTTACGTTGTTCCCAGAGAAGGCCACATTCAAGGAAGACATTTCAAAGGAAAACTCTTTTAAATGCAATTATTTGTGTGAGAGGAAAATGAAGAAGTAAGTTGGAGCTGCACAAATTTCTATGTCAAGAGAAGCCAAAAAAAACCACTGGGGCTTAGTTCTTTTCTTCTAAAAAAGATGAAATGCTGTAAAAAAATACCCTGCAAACACAACAGTTTGCTACCTTTATCTACATATGAGAAAGCAATACCCAACAATTAATGAAATAGAATGAAAATAGAATGAAAATGTCTATACACACCTGTCAAAAGAGACCTTTTTGGCAAATGACTATTTTAGATTCTCAAGACTATTTAAATGAATGCCATCCATTAGCTGAAGCATTATATTTCTGTACACATTTTTTGTTTTCTTTATACTATTTGCATAGTTCCTCCAATACAGTATAAATACCCTTACCTATTTGTATTCAGCAGAGCAAGGAAGCAGACCAGACATAGCAGTACTAGATGTAGCAGTAGAAGATGTAGTAATAGAATTACAAAACAATAAAGCTACAAAGCTATTATCAGCTGTAGCAATATTTTCAAAACCTGTTTAGTCATTCTACTTTCTCCCTTGTGTCTGTAACAATATTTTTTTTTTGACATGCACAGTATATAAACATCACCAAAATACTGTTTGCTCTAGAGTATTAAAAATTTTCTTCTTGATTATAAGAAAATTAAGGTTTGAAGGCATGTTTACAATTTGTTAAATTCATACTTCCATTTATTAAAATAACTATTTTTCTTAATTAGATTAACCTAAATAATAAATTTGCACAGAAAAAGAAAGGAGAGAAGACATCCTTGGAAAATTCTGTGTTTTCACACAGAATCCCAAATGATTGTGACCAATTTTTGTTCTGGCTTTTATTCTCATTGGCAATTCCTGAATTTTTCCTTATACTATTGTTTTATATAAAAATACAGAAAGTTGTCTCAGGGAGTTCCCCCTCTAGGAAAATTCATCTTCCAGACAAAGTTTTCATCTGATGCAGTAGGAAAGAGAGGAGGGAGAAGAGAGGAACATGTCTGCATTTCCACGAAATGCACATAAACTACAGCTCTGCCTTCAACAGAAACCTGTCTGAATGATAGAGCAATGTATTAGGACCTTGGCCAAATCTTTCACCAGAAAAAAATAATAACATGCAGCTTTGAACTAGAGTCCTCATTTGCCTTAACAAATTGTGTTTGATTCATTAATTGGAGTTAAACAATAGTCATTTTGGCCAACATTCAACGTCAGACTGCCACTTTTGCCTTTTGCTGTGTTCCAGCAAGGATATTTCATTACTTTTATAATAGTTGTCACATACATTGTGATCAGAACTATTAAAAAAGATGTTTGTAGGTGGATTCTTCAGATTAAATCCTCTTAAAATGTAACTACATGGTCTTAGGCCCTGCCACAGCAGAAGTTGCTTAGCAAATACCCGAGTATCTCAAAATTACTTCTGCAAAACTTAAATGACTTTTAAAAACAGTACTCATGAGGAAGTTGCAGTACAGAACTGAGATTAAGACTTCTGTTGTAAACTCTAGCTAGCTCTCAGTATCACAGTGGAGAATGGCATTACAGTCTATAATCAGTGTTAATTCCAGAAGAACCCACTAGAAAATCTAGTTCATTTACCTGTCCTTTGTACATCAACTGGAGAATGTGACTGAGACCTCTTGGCTTTTATTAAAAAACATTTAGATCATTAATAAAAAGCTGTATCTTGGGGCATGCTCTCTCTCCCTGGGGAGAGAAGGAATGTTGCTTCAGTCTGTGTTACAAAAAAATTGAGAGTGTAAAATATTAATAAATAATCTTATCCAAAGAATTAAAATATCAGCCATTCTAGGGAAAAGAAAAAAAAGAAAAAACAAAAGCAAAAACAAAGGAGGAACTCCAGAACAAGGGCTTATGACACTTGGATCTGAGGAGAAGTTACTTTCTGATTCTAAGTCAATGATTGATGATACCCCTTGCTGTTGCCTGCCTTTGATACCTTAAAACTTGGAAGAAAGGGAATAAAAATTTCCCTGGAGTCTACACTGTGCATCAAAACTTGTAAAAATTCTTTCCTGCCTTATGTACAAAGTGAATCCATTATCCACAGGATAAGCTGAATTCAATAAAAGACACTGTAATAAATATTTCTAGCATTTTAAAAGCAAGTATGAGTCTGTAAAACCCTCATAAACTTCAAGGGCATCATATTTAAACAATGAGGGTTTCTTGCCTACCACTTCATTTGAAAAGCACATACAGGGTTTCCTTCTTTAAATAGTTACAGACTTTATATATACAATGCCTTTTGTAAGACCATTATGCATAAAAATCCTTCCATCTTTAGAGATTATCCAGGTGAATTTTAAAGAATAAACATATCTTCTCTAAAACTTCTACCTTGATAGCTTAAATAGCCTCTTAAACTTTCTAAAATACCTCTTCCCATTATTATTTTAGTCTTTCTTTATTTTGGTCCAAATTTATATTATTTCATAAGCATGGAACATCTTGCTAATACCATGCACTGTAATACTAAAGTTCCTCAGTCTTTACTGAAAGTTCTCCTGTAATCTTCCAGTAAATGCAGTTCCCTCTCTTCAAGTGCCAACTCTAGTTGATAAGTCTTCAATTTAAACTAAAACTTCTAGATTTAGTCTCTATATGCTTTATTTTCTATTATGCTATTTTAGCCTACATTTTTAATTCCTATTCACAATGTGCACTCCACCTGTTCCTGGCTGGATTTTCCAAGTGTTACATCATCCACACCATGGTTTGTTAAAGCAAATTTTTTTAAAGCAGTCTCATAAATAATGATATTAAGCAAAACTTAATAAACTTGTTTTAAGTCTGGTCCTTGGAAAATATAATTTCTAGCCTCTATCCATCTGGAAAATTCTCTTATCATTGTAATCTTCTCTTCAGCTATCGTGTTAATCATTCCATAGTCCTTGCTTTAACTTCCACTTTAATTTCCTTTCCTTTGATATCAATTTTAATTCCTTTGAGTCACTGCTTAACTGAAACATAAATTATTAAATTGACTTCATTGATCCCACTTGAAGGATATAAAAGAAAGATGTACCATGACATGACACAATCTACTTTTGCCAAAATCATATTGCATTTAGCTTATTTAAACTTCATGTTCTTGATTACTCTTCCATACAAAACCTGAGTATTTTATTAAAGATAAATGAGGAATTATTTTGGATATTCCACTTTTCCTTACAGATACATGTATCACACTTACTAGTTGCTAGTGGCAAGCAATAAAGTACGGTGACCAAAATTGCAGCTTCTTTTAAAATAACTGTTACTGGACATTATGCAGGCTGTTCAGATTTCTGCTTATTTTTGAATTCACCATGGATGTTATAATTTCCATTTCCTATTCTTGTTGGATAATATTTTCTTAGTCTTAGTTCTCACATATAATTTCTTCAATTAAAACTGGAGCAAAGTATTAAGATGTGTGACATTCAATGTCCCCTAATCTCTGTCTGATTCTCAGGCTATGACCCCACTTGTCCCCTTCATACTATGTCTATAGTACTGTGGTTAGAAATCTTATAATTTTGTTTTGTTTCTTTGAAGAATCTAGCCCAGACAGATATTTTGCCCTTCTGACTATTTTCTGACCTACACAATTGCAGTAAATTCCATGATCACCTACTATGTCCTGTTTGAGGTATTTAGTGGTCCAGGCAGGTCCATAGTTCTTTCTTTTCTACATACTGCTGCTTAAAACTCAACCCCAGATTACTGAAATTTTCTCTTCATGTGATTCCATGTGTCATTTGAATTTTAGTCCATGCGTGCCTCTTAGTTGCTTTTATTGCCTCAAAATGTGGAAGCTTTGATTTTTACCAATCTTTGTCTACCCTGCACTTGAACCTATTGTGGGAGTTTTGAACCTATCTGTGCTTGCTCATCTCAAGAATACTGTCTCAAACTACTTTTCTCTCTGCTCAGTCCAAACTCTTGAATTAAGATATTAAGATTCATGGCTTTTAAAGTAAATGTAATGTGACAGTTATATTTTTTTTTCTCATTAAAGAAATTTTTCTGGTATTTTCTCCAAGAATATCTAAGTTGCTATCATGATATAATTAATACTGTAACCTATTAGCATTTTTTTTTTTTGTCAAAACCATGTCTAGGAAATCTATGTATTTCTTTCATAGTTTCTAAGAGTCTTTTAGCACATATACAACTCTGTTTTGCAGATTATAAAATGTGTTAGGGAGTGCTCTTGTCTTTTTTAAAGACAGCATCTTCTTTGAGTTCGTTTTCTAATTTTTCTCTTACATGCTAGGAATATGACTATAGGAAGTTTCAGTTTTGACACCTGTTGTGAGTAAAAACGAGTCATAGGATTAGTAAAGATAGTACATGAAAAAAGGTATGATGAGTAACACTCAAGCAACTCCTGTATCAGCCCCTCCTATGCAATTTTATTATGCATCTTTGATGTGAGACGAAATAAAGCTGTGCAGAACAAATATATCCGGTTTCAAAGTATTTGACAAGCTGCTGTCATTCTGTTTTTCATTTATATATACGTAACTAGAAAAATAGAGATGAAAGCATGACATAGAACTAATCAAAGATTTTAAATGCACCCAATGTGTTTTATAAGAAGCATGAAAACATTTGCTTCATAACACTTAATGCCCTCACCTCTGATAGATGTCTAGGAAAATACAAAAGATATTATGAGAGAAAAATAAAATTAACCTGCTTTACCGCACCCTTTTGAAGGTGTATATTCATACTATAGTACAGTATATAGTATATAGTATATTTATACTATCTCTCACAGCAAATAGAAACTAATGTTTAGGTGGAAAGTGTAAGAAACTAAGCATGTGTGCATTGTCTTTTCCCAGTGTACTCTTCAACTCTTCTAATCAGCGTTTAGAGATTTCCAAAGTCAAGCACTCAGGACTGTGTCTCCAGCAATCACTGATGAGCACACCTTGTGCTATTTTTTCTGGTTTTTTTTCTGACATATTTATGCTTCTTTCCTCTATAATAAAATAGTACTAAGGTGCACCATATGATTATTTACTATAAAAATAAACATGCCTGATTTTACTTGTTTTTATCTTATTGCCTTGGCATTTCGCTTGATAACTTTTAAATTCTCAGCTTACAAGAAACTGTGACTAAATATTTCCTATTATTGTCCATATGTCATTTGTTATGTTGCAAATCCCTGTCATAGTCCTTTTCTTCACCTATCTAATCTACTATGCACTGCCTTCCATTGCTGATTCTGAATTTAGTTTCATTGTATGAAAACCACTTTTTAGTTCTTTTCTTGGTAGCTTCTTTGCCTCCTATAGGTGCTTTCTAAGATGCCTGGACTAGCATGCAGAATTTTCACAGTGTGAATTCCTGCATTCATACGGTGGCATGATTCTGCTTTCAATTTTGTATCCCCCTTCTTCCTTTCCTAATATGTTTGGAGATTCTAGTTGCTTTTCAAATGCTCCTGAGTAATGACCTGAGGTTTTCTGAGAAACAAAAATTCCTCTACCATGAGAGGTTTCTGCATTGAAAGCTGTTCATGCTTTTTCCTGCAACTCAGGATCAAGTGTGTACACTTGCAGAAAACAATCACTTATATTTTGGTAATAGTGAAGACCATTTGGCTAAACACTTCTTAAACACACAAGAAAAGCAGCACTACGTTCCTACCTACAAGACATATTCTGCCTTCTACTACTCAATTTTTTCATTAGTTAAGTTTATGACACTTCACCACCAACCACTTCCTTTTAAAATATTTTGATTTGGACAAGTTTTTTGATCTAGTTTTGAAAAAAAAATACTTTTAATATAAGCTTTTAGCTTCCTTTCACTCTTGGTTTTGGCCTGAACATGGCAAAAACCCTTGCGTATAATATTTCCTTCACTGTCACTTAGAGGTAGAAAATTCTGGATCCTTACTTCCAAATAAACTGATATAGCAGCCACTATTTTCCTGGCTTTTTACCTGGAGAGACAGTTTTTCAATCAAGTGCTAAAAATGCCTGTGCAGTTTTACATAAACTATGTAAATTTAATTTAAAGATTCATTATCTGCATTTAAAATTATTTTATTAAAACAAGAACTATTCAATAAAATGTTTAAATCCATAAAAGCTCTTTTTGTATAAAGATCTGGAGCTATACATACTTAAATGGCAAAGAAAGAATTTACCTTGCATTTGTTTGAAATTGCTCAATGAAATATCTGATTATTTCCCTTTCAAAAAAGCACATGAAAATCAAGATCTGCTGTGACAATAGGTATACTCAGATCATGAAAAGTACACCTTTTGCTAGGCAAATAGTGGTTTTCATATAAGAATACTAATGAGAATTACTAAGTGCAAACAAGAAAAGCTAGCTTAAGTACAGAAGGTGCATTTTATTATTTTGTGATGTAAAACTGATATAAATAAAAATTTGTATAAACATTTAAATGAAAACAGTTTCAAAATTGGAAATTTAATCTTAAATTTCAGAGTATGCTTGCATTTTAATATGAGAAAAACAGAAGTACAAAAGTACGAGGCTATAGGCTCCAGTGCCTTATTCAATCCAATCCTCATGTGGGAGTGAGTAATGTGGAAAGCTTCAGACCACTGATAATATTAATTCTCTAAATTAAAGATGAGCTTTAACCCATCTTCTTTGATGATTAAGAAAGCCAGATTTTCAAAGCTAATTAGTTTCTCAGTAATGGTCATTGTTGCTTATTGTTCAGGTACTCTTAAGGTAATTAGTATGCCTGACCTAAATTAGGCACATTTTGCACATTTTATTAACAATGCACAGTAACAGAAACCCCTGACCAAAATATATGCTGTACCTCTGTCTTCTGAGGTGGCCTACCAAGGCAGCAAATTTCACCTCCTAGGATGCTTCCAACACAAACATCTGGCTACAGCTTCTTGGTTAGTTGGCTAACAAAGGTTGCACCATCCCGCTGCTCAGGGAAAAGTGGCTTCCACGTTTTCCAAACCCTTTATTAGTACTATGTTGCTTCATGTGTAGTGAGGAACTGAGCACAGCCAGACAGAAAAGTACTCTGAACTACCAAAGGAAGCAGTAAGGACTGGTTTACCATTCTATCTCAATAGCTTGCTATCTCAGCAGTAGAATGTAGCTCATTTTTATAGAAAAAGAGTAGAAATCATAAATTATTGAATGATCTCTTCCACCTATAAAAATATATATAACCTCTTCTAGCTTCCAATCATTAACATTTTAGAACTTTCTGAACGAAAGGTGAAATTGCTTTTAATATCCAAGATCTAATTATTCTCATATTTAGATTATGACAAAGTATGTGGTCCTTCCCAGCTCGTCTTCTCTGTATTGTTACCAATTGTGTATACCTCTAACATACTCCTTCTTCTTTCCAAGCTCAAGAATCCTGTCCACTTAGTCTTCATAGCTGCAGTCTTTTCTTGTTGCTTTTCTTGGTACTGTTTTTGCTTTTACTACTCCTTTTATGAAATAGCTTAACAGGATTACAAATATATCCTTTTCAATATATGGAGATACCTGTTGTTACAGAGAATATACACTAAATATTAAGAGGTTTATGTTGTTTCTTTCAAAAGAATTACTGCTGGTTTATTTCCCTTTGATTGACATTAGTCAGTGAGCTCAAGATATTTGCAGAGAACTACATAAAATCTGTTCTCAGCAAGGTAGCAGCAAGGCTAGAGCCTGCCACTCTATTTGTATCTCATTAGTTCCATTACTATATTAATTTGAAATTTCAGTTATCAATTTAGCATCTTTTCACTCACCTATGAGTGAAACATGGTAACATTTTTGTCTTACTTTGGGTAGCCAGCTTTAAATATGGTTGTCATGAATATGACTAATTCCCCATTGTTACTGTGTCACTACTAATCTCCTTTCACACATCCTTTATGAAAAGATAGTCAGGTCCAGCTGCCAACCTCCCCTACAACACAACTCACACAATTCTTCTTTTCCCCATTTAAAAGCACCTATGATCACAGAAAAACTCTACTCCTATTGTAATTTTAATTTAGGATATTTTTTGGTGATAGGCTTTATCAAACTCTTAGATGAAACTCCTCCATTGAACAGGTGAAACTTAGCAATTTGTGTATTGACTCCAGTCTTACCCTCTGGTTGATTTTTGAGATGCAACTGCCCTCTATGACGACCATGCTAACTCTTCTCCAATATTTTATGTCTTCACATGCTCACTGAGCCCACCCTTTAATAATCCCTTATACTAACTGGTCTCCAAGATAATCAAATTACAAGTAAGTTTTTTTTTTTAAACTTTTCCCCCATGATTATCATGCATACCAGTGCTGTCAAAGTTTTCAGTAAAACTGTTGGAGGATTCATTCTGCAATTATGTGACTCTTGTGGAAATTTGTAGGGCTTCTGTGTCCAAAATAACATGAAACAAAGGGATGCTTTTCCCCCTTACATTCTTGTTGCTTGACTCTAGACCTAAGAATGCACTCACAGGAGCATAAAATACAAACATATCCATGCACACCTATGGTCAAAAGCATGGTGTGGGAAGAAGGTTAATTCAGAGCTCCAGCTATGAGAGATTGCTCATGATCAAACCAAAGCCTTGAAATCTGTGTATAAGCTCATGGACACACAGCTCATAGGGCAGGGATTTACTTCAGTTACACAATACAACTCTTCTGATGGGCAGGACAGCCCATTGTCAAATACCTCTCTGCTGTACAAATGCTTCCTGGTGATGAGGAAGGCATGAATGACTCTAAAAAGTGCTGTGACTAAAAGGCGTTTACTCACATGGAATTTCCAACTGGATTTTCGAACAGCTGACTGACTTTGATACAACTGACATTAAGGAAGACCCAAGACTTTCTGGGAGAAACCCCTGCTGGCACAGGAGCACATGAGAGACCAACCAAGCTGTGTCAAAGTCGAGGGCCTCTCTAGCCCAATGTGCTTTCTCCAGCTGTGGCTGTAAGCCAACAGCCAGAAAAATTAACAAGGCAGCCTTGGGCTGAGGGTACCACAATCCCATCTCATTACTATATAAATTCCTGTCTAAATCTCTCCTTCCAGCATTTGCCCTGTCTTCCCTTCCTGCTTTCTCAACAACAGCAGCAGCATCACATTCAGTGTAGGGGTCTAGCGTGTAACTGCAAACACCGAAGAGCATGTAGGAGGAGGAAAACACGAGTGGTACGAAGCCAGGCCAGAATTTTAAGATTGTTAATTAAGGCTTTGGAATAGACAGTCTGGGTCAACCCAATCTAGGCACCTATTCTGACAGATGTGGGTTTGTCCCACACTGACACTAAACAAAGAATTCAAAAGCTCAAAAATGAAGTTTTGACCACAAGGTAAATATTCTGAATTATTAGGTTTGGATGGAAATTACTGCAGGTCCAGACAATTCATTCCCTTTCTATGTCCACAAGTGCTTGAATGGAGCATAATGAATTAAAATAGTTAGAAATTAGGCCCTGTGCTTCCCACCAGGCTGGATATCTCACTAAGGCAAAGTGGAGGGTCTGGTGCAGCTGCAGGGGGCTGCAGGCTCTTATTTTGTGCTTATCTGAACACTTGAAGTGGGACAGCCAGGGATGTGAGGTTGCTTCTTAAGACAAATCACGCTTTACCAGTTCAAACAAAAAAAGAAGTGTTACAGATCTTTTTCCTCTGCTCCCACTGAGTCTGTATGATGGAATTTGTGCAAAGTTGTTATGTTTATGGTGCAACCAGAGTCATCCCACAACACCAACATGCCATGGAGTACTGCAGCACATAGTCGTCAATGTTATCATAGGTTATAATAGGTTACCACAGGTTACCCTACGGAGTGCCCCGTGCCCATAGCACAACTTGTATGTAACCAGCTGCTCACACGCCTCTGTGGATGCCGACGTGACTAGAGGGGGGACATGGCCATGGTTTTAGGCATGCCAGCATTCTCATGCCCACACAAACGTGCACATCCCACTACCACTGCCCGATGGTTTTACCCCTCTCTACCTTCTTGCCACCTACAGTCACTGCTGGTGACCTCCACCAGTGAACGTCTCATGCAACTGATCCCTCCTTATTAGATTAAAATTGTAGGAAACAGAAGGTTTATTTTTTTTCAGAATTTTTGCTCCTGAACTGTAAATTTCAATGTACACGAATGTAAACAAATACTGCAATCTATCTGGTCTCGGCGTGTTTTGGGACTGGCTAAAACTCAGTAGTAATTGTTTCTGTAGCAAAACGTGGAATAAAATGTAGCCGGCAATGGAAACACCATTCCTTGCTTCAGGCTGAAACGTCTCTTGAGCGCAGGCTGTTCCCATGGGAAGCCCACCTCATGCGTGCGCAACCCGCGTCTCAGGGTTTGTTACTGTTATTTCGGCTTTTATTCACCTGAAGCCACTTCGAAACCCAGAAGCCACAGGCGAGCACGCGCGGCCTCACACAGATCGGCGCTATCATCCCGAAGAGAAGAAACACGGCCGAAACCCCAAAACTTTGGCTCTGAGCGCAGGGCACTTTGGCCCGCCATGGCGGCCGCCGGCCGGCACCGCCCCGACGGGCCGGGACCCGCCCGTGCGGAACCTGCGCCCCGCGGAGCGCGGCCCGCAGGGAAAGGAAAGGCAAGGGAAGGGTAGGGAGAAGGGAGGGGAGGTGAGGGTGCCGCGCCCGGGACAGCTCTGCCCCCGCCCCGGCGTGCCGCTCCCGGGCGCGGCTCCGCACAGCTCTGAGCGCAGCCGGCGCCGCGGCGGGGCGGGGTAGCGAGGGGAGGGGACGGGCAGCGCCTCGCCGCGGAGGTGGGCGGCCAGCGGGCGGAGTGTTCCAGCGCCGTGCCCGGGACGGGCATTACCCAAAAGGCGGAAAAAAAAAAAAGGCAG